>CM037829.1:18319178-18739178 GCA_021234535.1 Stichopus chloronotus | reverse complement strand
TTGTCGGTACTTCAATGGGCAATTTTGAAAATATGATGACCAAGGCTGGTCCTCTTCAGGAGGTCCTGGACCCTTAGTAATGCCACAGCTAGCCTTATGCCCCTATTAACCAGTTAACTACGGAATTTAAGTATCTTTCCACTTACATACCACAGCGGACTTTATTTTCTCAAAAACCTCCTTTTTTTTTGTAACTTTTAACTTACAACTAGAAAAATAAAACACTGTTAATATTTCACACAAAAATGTCATCACTTTCTTTTTCTTCTTCTTACAACAAATACATGCCAAAACAGTGTCCTCATCTTATTTGTAGGGATTCTTTTTAAATCACAAGTACTGCTTCAAAATCCCTTCTCTCTCTCAATTCTGCTTCAATATCTGACTAAAAGTTTTGGATAAAGGGGGGGACTGCAATATTGAAATCATAAAGAAAACACACCCACATGATTCTTGCAGTGTTTGAATCTTAACCAACTAGGCGAGCTCAAGAAAACTTCCATGCTTATCTTACTTGATCAAGGTGCATTACTTAAAGATGAATATGCCCGTCCTGTGGCAAATAGTGAACAGATAATAAGGCGAAAACATTCGCTCGTCGCAATAGGGTGTGTTGTTCATTGGCTAGAGTTTATGAGGTGATGCATTGTTGAGCAAACATTACAGGATGTATATATCCGTCTTACACCACAGTGTGTGGTTAGCACCGGATGGATGTATGCGTAGCTTCCTGATGTTTCAGCATTACGTATCTCCATTGTACCATCTACAATACATATAATAATACTCATAAAATGAAAAATAATTCAGGCCAAAGTAAAATATTCCCTCAGGTTATTAGTAAATGTATCAAGGTTTCACTTTCTAATTAAAAATACTCCTGCCAAGATGTGACTACTTCAAATCTCTTCTTATACTCACTAATAGAACAAGTAGCTCCTCCAAAGCCAGACGGACATGTGCAAACAAAGACATCGTTTAAGGGAGCGCAGAGGCCACCGTTGACACACTCGTTCCCGGCTACATTACAACCCTCAAAGACTGAGGTAAGAATAAACAAAAGACAAGAATGCCACAAATATAATGACTCATAAAAACAGTTTAAAGCACAACTCAGCATAAATCAGACACTGAATACCACGTACATTTACAGATCCGTCACATATGGGCTAGCTATCTGAATACCAATTTCTTGGGTTGCGAAAGGTGGCTAGCTTTGATTCCTGGGCAGCAGTCAATGAGTGTTGGATACTGGCAGGGGCCACTGGTTCGTGGGTAGCAACTAATGAGTGGTAAACAGTACTGTCTAGAGCAATTTGCTCCTATGCAGCACCCAATATTTATTCAATCCTGCCTGCAGCCACTGGTTTCTGTGAAGCAGCCAATGTTTGTTTCACACCATCTGGGGATATTGATTCCTGGGTAGCAGTCAACACTGCCTTAGGCTATTGATTCCTAGATAGCAGCCATTGAGTGTTTAACACTGCCAGGGGTGATTGACTCCTCGGTAGCAGCCAGCGAGTGCTAAACACTACATGGGATATTGTCCTGGGTAGCAATCAACTTTTGTTTGACGCTACCTTCGACTAATGATCAAGGAGTAGCAGCCAATGTTTATTTAATGCTGCTTGGTGCTATTGGTACCTGAGCAGCATAATGTTCTCATTTAATACTACCTGGGAATATTGATCGCTAGGTAGCAGCCAATACTTTGAGAATACTGTCTGGGGCTATCATCATTACTCTATCATAAAACATGAAAGAGTTGTCACCACCAAGCTTCAGTGCAACCAAGATTCCAACTTTCTCTTTTTCTCTTCAAAAGAGATTTTGACAAAAAAACTTTCATAAATCAGGTCATATAAATTTATTGCGTTGACAATTTTTACTTGGATTTTATTAGTATCGCTCACTTGTAGCCTCATTTATGACATTGTAGCACTTACCCCAAATTAAAGGTTAGCGTTACCTACCCAATTTCCATACGTGTTTACTAGGCAAAGCAGTAATGTGTGACTTCATCAGAGAAGTGAAACTTTCAACCCACTGTTCTTCTTGATAACATCACAAACAGATTGTAGAATATGTTTTCACTTTTAAAGGAGGAAAAAATTAGCTATTGTACATACCTAGTGCCTAAACATCCTACAACAGGTTAAGGGGTTCACTGTTATGGGGTAAACATCATAGACCAGTAGCACCTATTGACAATATCTTAATTAAGATTATGCAAATGTGTGATTCTTTTTAATTTAAGCTATTGAAATGTAAGACTTTCTAATATAACAAATTACAAAATGCTACACCATTTAGGAGAGAAAGAAACTGCAAACAAAGTCATTTAAACAACAGAATTATTAAACTACAGGTATCATTGCTCTGCAGGCAGGTATGCCTACTACAACAGAAACAGCAACAAGACAAAAACAAGTTTAGCATCCTAGAGTCACTCATGCTTGCTACACAATACAGCAACCATTTGGTTTCTATCAAGACTGTCATGTCGTAAACAACTCCTTGATTTGAAAGTGATTTTTATCTTATGTCGAGATGACGAGTCACTCAAACTTGGTAGTTTTGCGTCTCATCGATATCAGCACCCTTACAACCACCAGCATCAGAGAAAATAAAATTCTGCTGGTAACAGAAGGATGATGAAAGATAGACGAGACCGTTCTCATCTCATCGTCAATAATATGCCCATTATCTGAGCCAAGGTGACACGGTGAAAATGTTAAAAATGATTCTAAGTAATTATAGTACAAAACTCAGCAAAGTGATTTGTTTCTGCTCAGATCTTTGTTTGATAATCAAATACACAGATTGTACCATCTGCAACACATCATGCATAGCGTCATTATTGCAGACAATTCCTTTTCATCTGTTTCAGCACCTTCAGAGAACTCAGAGAAAGAGGAAACATTCATTTCTTTACTGATGATGGGGATGGGGAGGGGAAGAGAAAGTTATTAAGAAGTTCCTTGACATCTTGTGCAAAAAGGGACTCATTGAGTTGTTCCACAAAATTCATAATATTCTGTCACACTTGTCACATATTACTCACTGTTGTTGGTAAATGGCCAAAGTATTAAGATTCTGAAGATCTTACACATAACTGAAGCAACAGCAATAGGATAATTAACTATCAAAATCCCTCCCTGAACATTTGTGACCAGACACTTTCTACCATAAGGCACTAAAACACAGGCAATCCAATGATTTAAACAAACTACAGTTTCTCACAGTAAACCACAGGGGTAGATACATGACTAATGAGGTCTACTGTGAGTATTGGCAAGCAAGAGTCAAGAGCCACTAAAATGAACAATATCAACTCGGTGAGCCTCTTTAGAAGTGTTTGCATCCATAATGCTATTTTTAATTCACTTCATGCATCAGCAAACATATTCTTAAGTCAGTGTAAACATTGTATTCATGAGGCAGAGCTGCCAAGGATCAGTTTCACAGGGTGTGATTCGAGTCGAAAAAACACAGTTTTCGATTTATTTTCATTTGTTGCTGTTGGTTACAGTGCATAAAGTTCCCACAGCAATTTTAATTGCTGTAAATCCAAACTGAAAACGTAACTATTTTGCTTCACGACGGCAAACACCAGTGAGGGGTAAAATGCGAAAGCAAAAGCAGATTTTTTTTAATGTTTCCTCTGTCTATATAAATAGCACATGCAAAATATATTATGTGTGTACATAAGGTAAACTGAGTCATTTTCACTTCATGGAAACAGAATCCCATAAATTTTCAAAGTTTACTTGACAATTTGAAAACGAGTCACTTCCACAGGAGTGGAATGGTTTGGTAAAAGTCATCTGACACTTGAGTTTTTGCTTGTATGCAAAAAAGTACGAACAACTTAAACCTAATTGTTTGACATAATCTTTAGACAACCTATGAAATTGAGAGGGATCTTGTTCTGACATTAATAATTTAATTGCACCATCAAAATACCACCCAATTTCCGCAGCTATGTCAAAAGACCGTCAAGCTTTTCAATGTAATCAACATAACCATTTTGCTTTTCTCAAGTTACATGTAACTGGCTTGTAACATTTCAATCAAACTTAAAAACGAACCAAAACAGACCTCCACCGGTTGAATAAAAATTCCAAAAAACTCACCATTTTCGCATTGTTGACCTCTGAATCCTGGAGAGCAGATGCAAACGTAGGCCACTCCATTTGACATACAGACACCAGAGTTCCTGCAAGGGTTGCTACTGCAGATCTGTGAGGCTGCAAAGCAGATGATTGATTTGGTAACGACTTTTTCAAATATGTCAAAATTACTTTCTCAGATTACAGTCATTTCTTTGACAGAAGGGAGAAGTTGACAAGGACATGACCCTTAGAGTCTGTGTGGCATATCCAGGACTAAACACCTTTAGGTACCATGTCAAAACCTCAGCTCCCGCAGGAGCCACAGCTATGGGGTGTTGCTAGGATTAAACAGCTCACAACTGGAAGATTATATCGTGCCCACCTTTAATAGCAGTCCTGAGGCAATGATCAAACTGTAATACCGTGGTCTCAACATTTGTCCTCTTTATAGCAGCAGGAACTGTTTCCCCATAAATTGCAAAGTGATTGAAAATTCTTGTTTGCATGTCAGTTCTCTGTTCGCAAGACACACTCTGAATAAGGCCTGCTTCGACCAAGTCAGTCAATGGTGAAATGAATTGAGGTTCACGTTTTAACTTTTGAAGTATTGAGGACAAAATCACATTCATTTCTTTGTAAATGAGATTGTTCAAAGTCATTCTTGGATCTGATTGACTCACCGGTGACTGGCGTGTCATGAACCAAGAGACGGAAACCACGATCGACCTCCCAGAGATCGCTGTCAAAGGTCACCCAGGCCTGACCTCCGGGGACAACTATGGGGGCAACCAGTTCCTGGCCAGAGATGCTCGCAATCACGGAGAGTCTGTCATCGATATTGTCTCCACTTCCGACTTGAAGGACATCATTATCACACTCTGTGTTGACCTCGTTGAATTCCAAGACCAGCGGCAGGCCCGGAATCGCCGATTGAAAATAGTACCGACAGTGGGCATTGTTCGGGTACAGCTGTGGGAACCCGGGACTGGCCAGTTCAAATGGCTGGTTAGGCAAGATTGTGACATTCACGGAACAAGAGAGAGCTAAGGAACAGAAAATGGCAAGAGAACGTACTGCAAAATATCCAACGACAAAAAAGATCGAGCGATCTCAGAGGGCGGATCAAACTTCAAAAATGCATCATCATATTCCTTCATGTTAATGTTAACATTGTGCACCCTGATCAAAAACAATAAAACCAAATCTTACAAATGTGATGATCATAATTATGCCTTAAGCACTTTTAAAAAGCCATGCATTATGCTCCATCATTTAATTTTTCATCTATTGCTGTGAACTAATAACGAGTGCTTCTTCTAGATTACAACCCCAAAAAGGTTTTAGATTTGGAGACATTCTCCGGGTTGCAATATGATCCCACTGTATCGGTACCTAGTCTGACCAGCCGCCAAGAGACTAGTGCAGAGGTTCGTACCTAAACACCCCGAGGGTACCACTTACATGTCAGTATTATGTGTATCATATCAAAATAATAGCAACCATCTCAGAAGTGTATTGAATCACCAACATTGCACGTTGTTTTGATTTGCATGTGTCACATAGGGACTATTTAGCTTAACCATTGATCTCTAAGAAGAATGTTTATAGAAAATTGGCTGCAAAGTTGATAGGATTGGGAAGACTAATTGAAGAACTCAAAGTGCCCCTTTAATGTCTAGACCTACATGTTCTTAGATTAGATTGAGTGTCAGTTAGGACACAATCTGACCCATTTCCCTATTACTCAATAATCATTCATGCATGATAGGGATACTTGAGATGTTCTATGACCTTTATTGAGGGGCAGTTTAACGTAGGAGGAGAAAAATTTTGGCAGGACTTCACAAAATGGGCTGTGAGGCCATAAATCCCTGCACTACTAATCCATGTACGCCCTAAGATAGAAAACTAACAGAGTATGATTATGACAAACCATTAACATTGTACAAGAATAATCTGTAGGAGGAGAAACAGTCTGCAGAATTTCATAAAATGGGCCATAGGGTCCACATGGAACCTTCAACAAGCAGTTTTAAATACTGCAAATTTGTCTACCACTCAGGGAATATTGAGTCCAAGCTACATTAAAATCCATCAAAGCATGCGCAAAAAGCAGTATTTAGAACAGACTTTCATAAAATGTGCCATAGGGCCCACATGGGGCGTTGGACTAAAAATCAACGAATACCCTGAAGAGACTAATGGAGTGTTATTGTGACAAACCATCAACATTGTACAATAGAATCAGTAGGAGGAGAAGCATTTTGCAGAATGACATAAAATGAGCTACGAGACCCACATGGGACCTCAAACCAAAAGTTTTTGAACACCCCAAAAGGTCCAACACCTACATTACATTGCATCTAAGATTCATGCAAATGCATAAAAGCATGAGAGAGGAGAAGCATTTTTAACAATTGTGGATGGATAGACAGACAGACAGAGTGATGCCTAACCATTACAATAGCTCACACCAGCTAGTTGGTAAGAGCTAAAAACTAGTATCTGACGAAAAACGTCCGTCTGTTACCTGTGAGACATTGACTGCCGCCAAACCCGAGAGGGCAGTCACACGTAAAGACATTGTGGATGACATCCAACGTGCAGAATCCTCCGTTTTCGCAGCTGTAGGGACAGTCACCTTTTGGACAGGAAAGATAAGATAATGAAATTTGGAATTACATTCAAAAATCACTGTTGATTTCATGTAAAAAGGCATATTGAACAAGTAAACGTGCTAATTTGATCAGATGATCCCAGTATTAATCAAAGTAATCAGAACTCCTTTTGTTCTTTTGTTTTTTTCTGTGATATGTCCATGTCATTGAAACTTTAAAGGTATGCTATAAACTATATCACTACCAATGGTTCCACTGAGTTGCAATGGCGTGATGTATTTCAAAGCAAAATGGCTCGCAATTTGAAAGGTCGTGTGACATGAAAATGACATTTTGGAGTATTGGATGCATTCAGCATTTAACATATCAAAAATAGCCACAAATTCCATCAAAGATTGACTGATATACAGGCAAACTAGTGTCTCACAGCTGTATCATGAACAAACATTGGCTAAGTATGCAAATTTGTAATGTGAAGAGACCGACTCCTATGCAATGTCTAAAGTTAATCCTTTGTTTAGGTAACCTTTATATCAAGAACATTTGAGAATTTTATATGCACAGGGGGTTTCCTCTTGAAAGCATGTATTTCCTTCCTCAAAAATATCGATATCACTTACCAATGTTAAACTCAATAAAGTAATTTAAGAGGCAAAACATATAGGCTTAACAAAAGGAATGCTGACAATGTGAGACATGCCTTGTCATCTGTTTTGCATTTTTGTCAAACTTTCAAAAGTCATATCTCAAAAACTGTAGAAGATGTAAACAAAATTCCATAGGATTTTCACTCAGGGTACTTTGCACCTTCTGAATGAAGGGTGATCTTTTCTCACAGCATGTCACAAAACCTTTAATTACAGAGGTATATGAAAAGCAAAATGAAAAAAAGTGAGTTTAATGTACTGCTGAATATGATGCAATCTGAATAATCAGATAAATTATGCAAAATACTATAAGACATGAGTCAGTTCAAGGACTTGTGACAAAGACGAAGTGGAAAAATCGTTACAGTCGATAGAAATGATGGACGAACAGCTCAAAAGGTTTCACACTGATGATTATGTCTGGCATAGGTAACATAAGCGACAACTTCCATCATGCTGCGAGTGTCCCCATATACAAGCCGCTGCATTTCCTCTGTCCGCCTCCCGATTATACGATTACATTTTAACTGATGTGGTTGACACTCATGATCATCCAACCGACCCTCAACTTGCATCGATGCACCAGTGTCAGACGCTGTCAGGGGAACGTGTATGAAAGAGTTGGAGCATCTCCGAGGTACGTACCACCTGCCATTCTTCATGCTTAACATCAGAATTTTGTTGAAAATTTTGTATTCAACCATCCTCACCTATTTCACAATTGTTTCCCTCGAATGGAGCGTTGCACAAACAGCTGTAGGCCAGGGTGTCCTCCACGCAAGTACCTCCATTTCGGCATGGATTCTCAGCACACAGAGAAACTGCTCAGAGGGGGAGAGAGCAAGGCAGGAGAATGCTAGTCAACACAAAATTTTCACCATGTAAAATATGCATTCTTAAAAAAAAAAAACGTTCTTTGTCATCTTTTAAATTTGATTTTAGAATGTTTTGTCAAAAGTCACTACTGTTTGGTTTAAGTGCAGGGCCATCGGTTTTATTGTCCAAAAATGAGATAACTCCAAATAAGTAAATCAATAGAAAAAGACTCTTGTACTGTCATTTATTTTCCTTCTAAGAAAGCTCAATTCAAATACAAGACTAACGTGCAATTAACATAATGCGTTTCTCCCAGCGAGGACTTGCTTATGACCTCCTGTTTTCAGTGTTTAATCAAGCATTAACTGTTAGCCATACAATCATATCTTCCACTATGTTGTTTAAAAGATCACACAACAGGTTCTGTGCAGATGTTTCCCTGATCTTTGTCTTGACTTAAGGGCAGAGCAGTGAAGGACAGTGATGTCAAAGCATCCTTCTCAGTACTGTGGTTCTCTGGAGTCAATAGTTGCTGCTGAAAATTTTGCTATTTGGTAGATTCTTGAAAAGGATTTGAGTATCCATAGAAACACGGCAGCAGTGATATGTGCTAAATCTCATTCCCTCTTCTTGCTGATGTGAATTTGGAAATTCAAGCCTATAGAAGAAAAGCTATCATAATAAAAGAAAGGCCTTTTTTTCTCAGTTGTACTCTGAAAGGGAGACTAATTTCCTTCAGAGCTGCTAGACAAAACCATTTTGAAATATCTGGTTCTACATACAGATCTATTAGTGTACACACAGATGCTTCAAAATGGGTATTTTGGCCGAGAAAAATTCCCGATCAAAACAGATTTTTATAAAGCTAATCAAAGAGAGGAAAATTACTGTGTTGTACAATGTTGGTAGCAGGGCTGTGGAGAGCACAATTTGAATGCTGGCAGAGTGTTTGAAGTAGCAAATGTGCCTCATGGGATCAGCATTTGCACCGAGTCAAAATTTCCCAACCGGGTACCCGACTCCCATAGTCGGTCAGGTATCCCAGGTGGAGGAAAAAAAACCTCCGATAGGTTTCAAGTCCGTTGTTACCTCATGAAACAACATTTTGGTCCGCAGGTCCACGCCAATCTTATGTACGGGCATGAAGTTGTTTTTGGTCTCACACACGCTGTTTTCTTCTTGTCACATGTACGGTATTGATAAACTTTGAATCACGGTAGAAGTTGCAGAAGTGGAACATGACATCATCGGTCTGGTACACGAGTACGGGATGTCCTGATGCAAACATTAGAATCTACCCCATTTTAACGCCATCAAGTCTTTTTTTATTTCATTTTCCCCATTTTTTTGCAGTTTAACCTTTTTTATTCACACACGTTGAGTGCTCTTCTGGTATGTAAGGTCACTGCATGTTCATTAGTGCTATGGATAGGCCTGCTGTAGGACTACACTTATACCATACTCGTGTGTGTGCATGTGTGTGTTACATTTCATGTCATCAGAGAGTCCACTAGCCATATTCTGCGTCTCTAGAGCTTCATCTACCTCTCCCCAGACTTGCTATCTATAAATTAATCTCTTGAGCAAACAAACTCTCAAGGTGCTACAGACCGCAGCTTCCTTATCCACAAGTCGTTGGAACCACTTGCTAAACTCATTCGATCGTTTGAGATTAGACGTGCACACAGCGCAGAAGAGCAACGTGCGAGGATGACTCATGCTCTGAGGAACCAAGTCCAAAGAACCCGTCGAGACAAGCACAGGACAGGTTTTCCAGTTTTCAGATGGTGTCACATAACAGTAATGGGGAAATTAACAGCACGTTCAGTGTATTTTGTGTTTTGAGGATCACAGTGCAAACCAATTTGCATTGTGATCAATCCGCATTGTGATTAAAATCATATTCAGATAACGATTTGGAAGTGTAATTGAAGGTCACATGGTTATGTTGTGTGTTGTAAAAGGTGATTTTTATTAATGCTTTTCTTCTGATGATTAGCAGTTCGTACTTCTAATGTGTGTGTATCTTTGTTTTTGTATGTGTGGTTGGAAGGAGCAATTTTAGGCTCCGTGCCGCTGGGCGAGAGCTAGCACCAGACTGGTCGACTGGCACAAATTTCGGTACAATAACATCAAAAAGTATGAATGCTGTTCGAAGTCACTGCTGTCATTTTTTTATTATTTTATTTTGACTGACCTCTGGTCTCACAATTGTTCCCTGAGTATCCAGGAACACACATACACATGAACACTTCACTGGAGACAGGAGAGCAAGTTCCGCCATTGAAGCAAGGATTCGAGTTACAAGGATTTACTGAGGACAGAGAAAAAAAAAAAAAACACAATGCAATAAAAATGTCAAACATTCTATTACGACCACACTGTACAAGAGATACTGCGTGAGAGCAATTTTATAAACAATCTATTCGCAGATTATAAACGTCCAGTGAATTAAATGACTTCAAATGTACTTGAGATCATTACCACAAATTTATTTCTGAAACCGATCATTACACGGAAGCATTTAAGTTATAGACAGTTTCATCAGCCTTGTGATGTTGCCTCAATCACTGATGATAGAAGCTTTGGAATTTTATAGTACACCACCTACACTAGCAAACAGTGACTTAACATCTTTCATTTAAAAGAGATAATTCCATCATAAATTTGCCATATTCTGCTGTTCAATTTTTGCCAACTTGTAACATTATATGTTCCTCATTTACTATTTTATGTATTGCTAATTTTGAAATGGGATATACAAGATAAACTTCAACTTCAAAGTATGCCGCTGACTGTGGCATGATAAACTTCAACGTATGCCACTGACCGTGGCATTGATTAGCCTGCAATGATGATCATAGCCCAGAGAATGAACCAATGCACTCAAAATGTGGGGGAGACTCCACAATTCATTTGAGTATGTAACACAGCTAAATTTCCCAGGGTACACTTTAAATCACTCACAACATTACACCAATGAAATGCACTTCACCAGACAAGTACTCAAAGCTTGAAAAAAAAAAAAAAAATGCTGATATAAGCAATAAAATCATCACCACTTCAAAGATACTTTAAACCCCTGTCGAGAATAGGACATTTCATTTCACTCTCAATTGATTGACCACAACATCCAAACCAATTTCAGTCTAAATCAAACATGATAACAGTTTATCTTTTTTTTAACTTTCATGAAGTCATCCAAAGGATTCAATAGCCATAAGTATTTAAAACCATCAGCCAGCGTAAGAGACATACTTCTCTGTTCACAGTTGAGACCAGTGAATTCTCCAGCACACCGGCAGGTGGCAGTCACACCACTGGAGAAGCAGGTACCACCGAAGTTGCACGTAAAGTCCCGACAAGGGTCCACTGCAAAAGGTGAAAAGGATATTACAGATATAACAATTGCGAAAGAATCTCAACCGACATTAGCTCTCACACTGCCTAGAGCATGCATGGAATGTGGTCACCCAATGTCAAACGGGGGACATCGAGCAACTTAAATATCTTTGAAATTTCTGTTCAAACTTTCTCAATTCCACAGTGTGGGGAGCAACTTGTTTCATGGTTGATAACACAAGAGATAAACTGCTGTGCCGACTCTTGTCTGCAAAAGCTTTTGTCTGCTCTGCAAAATCACACTTACATATGTATCAGTCTGCAGTGTACAGGAGTCTTTTGTTTATACCAGGAGTTAATGGACCATCTGTTCAGAGAGAACAGTTCTGACAATCTCTGGGTATCCCAGTAAATTGAGTTTTGGAAACGGTATGCCATTCCACTTCATTTTCTTCTTCTAAGCAAAAGAGTGCCTGGCGAATATTCGGATTTGTGCTTCACATGGAAGGCCGCAATTAATAAAGAAAACTGAAGACACACTGAAGCCCAAGCTCAATGAAGCAATCTCTAAGCTGACTGAAATGTCATTTATGAATTCAAGTTTGCTACCAAAAGTCAATTTCCACTGGCTAAACTGAAGATGCTAAAATTTTGTTTTTCATGAAACACTATTGACAAGAAAGAAAGTGTGGTGTATCTTGTCAACACGAACCTCATTGCTGCGTGTCACTTTTAGCACATCACAGTGCTTCCATCCCACTCAGTTACAAACAATAACAGAGTCAGACAGACATCAAATGCCTTAACTCTGATTATGTCATTTAAAGGCAAGGGATCTCAATTGTAATGCCCGTAGGCATGATGATGTGTGAATGATGTGTGAAAGATGTGCAAATTGAGAAAAGGAAAGTTTTCTGAATAATGCAGCGACAAAATACAATTTCTACCTGCTTTGATTCATCATGCAGCTTAAAACCAATCATTACAGACAGATCACTATTGGTCTACAACAATATCTTTTACTACAGCACAGCTGGAAGGTGCAAATTCCTTAATTTAACCATCTGTTGCGACAGAATGTCGAGGCTAAGGACCTGTGATATCTACGATGTGGAGGACTGGAGGTTCTTGCGACTTTTCAGACCTACGCAAAGGATGCATAATTCAAGCTAAATGTTTTTTTTACAAAGAGATGTACCCCACCAGACAGGCTGCTAAAAGCAAGTGAAATGACTTATAAGCAGCACAACTTGAGTCACCCTGGAGGAGACGGTTTATGCACTACCTGAGTTAAGAGGAGCAGGTAAGGTGTATTCAAGGTAGTATATAAAGCAGTTCAGACAGATGTGTTACAACAAAATGCACCTTTTCTCAGGACGGCCACATCACGTACTTGTGTGAATTACCTCTTGTTTCATGCTTTGATTTGTTTGGACTAAAACGTAAGAAGTCATGATGTTGCACTTCACTGTTGCTACCTTTACAAAATTACTACCTTCGTGCCTCTTGTGCACATACACCCCTGTGTAAGTAAGTCATTATTTGCATAAATTGTTCAATCATAGAAATTGTTATCAATCCCAAGTACTGGTCTAAGCCATTACGAACAAGGGAAAGAATGATAAGAGAGAAAATTAAGCCACGAATATAATTCAAACCCAGGGCCTGTTATTTACACGATGATGTCCCAACACCACTAAGCTACCGCGGCTCTGCGGTATTCAGCGTGGCACTAGCAGTAGTATCCCTATACATGTTGATCTCATCAAATCCATTTCAAACATACTATCCAGCCCCTCAGTCCTGGTTAAAGGAATTATCCACCATTGCTTGTCATGTCTCTCAAAAAGATGCAAACATTATTGTAGACACAACATCATTCGCATTTTCAAGAAATATCTCAAAGAATTGGCAAAATAAATTTAGTCAATATTTGAGGTACGAGCCTGTTGCTAGAAATCAATCGGTTGTGACGTAGTACCGACAAATGTAGTTAGAACATTCCCCTTGATTTTTATCTCAAGCTGTGGGTTACAGCACTGTTCTGATCTCTTGTTTGGTGATAAAACCTTCATTTCACCAGGGAGTGGCATATACCTACCTTTGAAAGCATTGTTTGGAGCTACCTAATTGTTAGGATTTGTTGACTTAAATGACATTGTTCTGTGATTGATATTGAACTGTGGTGCCGATGAATAAAGGAGAGAAATACCTCTGAGCTAATTACACTGCTTACCTTCACTTGTTTTGGTGGGTCTTAAAGTATAAGTGGCAATTTGATTGTCCATCACAATAACAGCTCCTTTGGTTTCATTCGCTTAGTATCTTACTATCTTACTGAATGTATCTTATTGAATGTAGACATTTATGTGGTATTTATAATCTCTGAACGAAAGAGTTTTTGCATCCAAGACCTTGCCAGAAACAGGAAGAGTGCAAAAGATGGAAAACAGATTTTGTCGGTTTTACCTCACACATTTTCAGGCTCGTACTGAAACCCAACTTTCAAAGTGTTATTTCACATCTAAGGAAGCTTCCTCTGGTAAAAACTAGAAAACCTACACACAGACCTTAATTACTTGACTTATTTAGCACCTCACTAAAATTTCCCATAGTTGAATGACTAAAATGCACACATAGGTTCTATAACATATATGCAATAAGTGTGTGGGTGTATAATTTTCCGCTCTCTGCCTCGAGAAAGTCTCGGTCTCGGTCAGAAAGTCTCAAATGACTCGGTTATTACAGCAGGGGGTGATTACATATCCCTTACAGGACACGAGAATAATCCATCCATTGAAGTCAATCATGTGTCTGCTACATATATCAGTCTGTGACTCCTTGCGCAAAATACCTCTAGGCAGTCACATATGGACAAGCTGTTTTTCACTTCCACCAAAAGTTTCAAGTCTACTCCAACCGGTCACTTCCTGATTGAAAGTACTCTTTTGCTAATATGATACTGTTAATAATAACCGCCTTGCACACTGACCTCGTATTTCTGTTAGAAAAGGGAAAATCCTTTGTGGTTGCTATTTTATGTGTTTGTTTTGAAAGTAGGAAAGGTGGAGATCACGAGCAAGCATGCTTGCCATCTTGATACTACTTTTATTTTGCACCTCTGATCACAGGTATCTGCAAGAAGGGAGGAGTAAGAGGGGGGGACACTTGCCATCTCCTGAAAAATCATAAACTTGAAAAAAAAAGTGGAAGATAAACATGGTGTTACGACTGAAAGAATACACAGCACACATGCCTATGGAAGTGACACCTAATATTCCTCGCCATGCAGCTAAAGAAAACCATTTGACTTCCACACTGGAACTAGTTCTTTCAAAGAGAAGCAGTGTAAGAAGGCAGGAGCTTGCAACTCCATGGTTTAATTGACCATAGGGATCATTACAGTGAAAATGAGGTTGTAAAACTAACCTATGATGATGAGGTTTTGCAACATGTTTTAACTCACAAAAAACATAGAAATAGTGTGGTTGGAGAAACAGGCTTTTAGCATCAACAATTCAGCATGATAACTTCAACCTTTTTAAGTGGAGGAGTAAATTTTAGTAGTGTTTTAAAAAGTAAAGAGTATTTGTAATTGAAATTCAGAAGGTCAAAAAGACTAGGCAGTGCCACTACTTGCAATTTGCAGGCAATATCAAACAAATGTTCTCCACATACTATGCACCAGTGAACAGTGGTGGACTGTTATAAAGCATCATGAGTGCTTACCCCTCTTCTGATGGAAAAGGCTGATTATATGCCACTGCATTAAAGATATCGACACTTACCAGCAAAACCCTTTTCACACTTGTCACTGCCTATATTTCAGCACAAACAACTTTTCAGAACACTAAAAGGGATTTGCCAGTGAGAAACATTGAAATGCCATAAAAAAATAGGGAAACGTTTGGCTTCTTATTGGTGGAAATGATATCTACATAGCATTTTCTGTTTTACAGTGCAAATTGCATGATGGAAAATCTGTCATGTCAGACCAACTAATTGAGAATAATTTTAATTCCTTCATTATGGTTTCACAGAAACAGTAAGATAATTTATGAGTTGTGACCTTTACATTCACAACAGTTCAAGCTCAATTAATGATAAACCCATTAAATCTAGTTTGACATGATTGCATGATGTTAAATACCACATTTAAAAAAATGCACACTCAGCAATTTCATATGAGAACAGACAAAGAATTTTTGCAGTAGTTTGCCAAGTGTAACATAACATTTTGCAACCTTCAGGCTACTGAAAATCTTCCTTGTCCAGAGGGGTCTTTCTTGTTTTCTACAGAAAAAAGCCTCCCTGCCTTGCTCTTCTCAGAATACATTCCTTCTTGTAGATATTTTTAGATAGTACTTACATGGAATATTGCAAGTGGGCCCATCAAATCCAAGTCTGCACTGGCATTCAAAGCCACCTGAACCAGTTGGTAAACATGTACCCTCATTCATGCAAGGATTTTCTATGCATAATGCACTTACTGAAAAGACCACAAAAGAAAAAAGAAGACGTTAATAAAAATTTGTCTCTCACAAATATCACACAGAAACATCCAAAAGCAGAGGACAGCCACAATTTGAAACAAAATGATTTCAATAGACACTGGTCCTAAAAGAGTTCAGTTCTGTCAGAATTATGCATCTTCTCTTGTTGCGGTTTTGAGAATCATGAATTTAGGGTAGAATGAATGTTTCATTGCAGCTGTCATCTAAACTTAACAGCCATCAAAACTAAAAGCGGACCTGTTGGCTCCTAGTGACAGATGAAAACACCATTACGGAGTAAAAAACAGTTACAATAACACTTACATGATACTTCACAACGTGTTCCGGTGAAATCATCCAGACACAGACAGAGGTATAAGGTGTCGGAGTAGTAACAGCTTCCACCATTCAAGCATGGGTCTGAGGTACATGGTGTAGCTGCACAGAAATAGAAACAGTAGTACAGTATATTAACAAAAGCAATGTTTGTGTTATGAGTGACACATACAATAATAACAATGGGCAATAATTTGAGAGTGTTGATATCGATATTGGCAATAGCAATGGCGTCCATGCAACATCAGCAGCTGATGTCAGTGATAAAATAGCTTGAAAAAGTTATTGGAATTATAAAGAGAGTAAATGACAACATTATGAACAATGTTTACGACAGGTAATAGCCAAAATCATATGAAGCAGCAATGGAACAGAAACATCAACATGAATGATAAGAAAAACAGCCACAATATTTGCAAAGTTCTGTTTGCTAGCAGTGTACACCAGAGGATAAAAAAATGACGATGATAGCTGTAACATCAATCAGAGGAGCAAGAGCATTGATGTGGATTCTCTTTCATCAAAGCCCGGCAGAAATGTTGCGCAATGGGTACAATAGGAAGTAAACTGCATCACTAAAAGTGGTATTGGTGATAGGCTTTTAGATTTTACAGTTTGCAAATGAACGACCTAACTTCGATTTGACTATAACAGTCACAAAACATTGAGAAGTAAGATCATTTTTTATAAATGTCTAAAACCCCGATCAATTAAATTTAGGTCTTTCTGTTGAGCCTTTTGAAATGTTCTCCAAAATCTTGCAAGGTAGACTCTCAAGCAAAAGAAAAAATATTCTCCCAATTTCTATGTTAATTAAAATAACAGAAATCCTATTTAACTCTTCCATCCTTGTGAAACATCAAATCCTCAGGAAAATCCCCCCGCCCAAAAAAAAAAACAATTGGGGCTTCTGTTCTCTCAATCCAGACCTCTTTCATTATCTCAAATTCTTTCACAATCAGGGATTCGTTGGCTTTGTGAAATCCATCCTCCCACTCACTATTTAAACAGAAGAATGACACTTCAAGATTTGGTGGATCAAGTAAAATAGGAAACCCAAGGAAAAAATGAACATGATGAAACATGAAACACCTGGCCTTCACTTTCTAGGGAATCAATTTTTCATGACATTTCCATGATTTCCCCAGAACCAAATAAAGACCTCCCATGACTTTCCTCCTACTATCTATCAAAATGTCTTCAACTATAACAGCAACAGCTAAAACTATATAGTTGAAGAAAATGATAAGTTTCAATACTTCAACTGGGAAAAACTTTTGTATCACAAGTGGCAAAGGAACAATGCTACTTTTCAAAAATTCCCATGACTTTCCCAGGGATTCACAAAATTTCTCTGAAATTTAAGATTTTAAATAATTTTTTCCCCCAAATTTTCAAAACTTTTCCATGACCACAAGAACACTGATTAAAGAAATTTGTTGTTTTCTTGCCTTTGGTTCTTCAAAAATGTTTGGTTGTCTAAAAAAACCCAGCTACAATCCTTTCACCTTCACATTTTGTCAATGGACATACTTCATGTGTAAGGCCATTCCACGAGATCTAAGGATATGTTTGAATATTCACAAATTGACCACTGCTAATATGTACACATTACTTATCAGATATCATATAAATTTGCATGTACAATATAGCTCATCTCTGCTTGAAAAGTTAGACAGCTAGATGGAGTGGATTAGGTTGTCTGGGAGTGATCACAATGGTAAAAGAAAGAAAACTAGACAATGAAGCAGATATATCATATGCTCAGCTAACACGTGCTTTCAAGCAGACTAGGAAAAAAAAAAGGATGATTTAAAATAAAATGGTAGAAACTGAGGATTACGCAGATCGTAAGTGGGACAAAAGTAGCTCTTCTTCAGGCCTTCAGAAATAGTTTTCATCAATACCACATCAGCAGTGAACTTTTCCTTACATAGTGGTGTAGACTAGATGCAGACGATGGATATAAACTGAATGTACCTATGGGATGTCCTTATTCTTTTAAGTAATTATTTTCATTTTTTCTTCTTGCTTGGTGAAATGTGTATTCTTTTTGAACTTTCCTCGGAAAGTCATAATGGCAACATAATTAGTCAGTGTACAGATCTGAAAATATTGGTAGGTAGGAATATAACAACCCTCCACCCCCTCATCACCCCCCCCCCCCCCAACCATCCCAGCACGTTGCATCCAATCTGTCACAGTAAAAGCAAATTTGATAAGATTCTGATCCATTATGTGTCACAGGATGCTGGGCATGCCAAGCGCAAGCATCTGCCGACACTGCATACCGATAATAGATCCAAAACCAGGGAATGCTGGGACACAAATTCTAGCAATACACGTGCCTGCAGATTACTTTGAGTATTTAACTGCAATGATGTTGAAGTAGCATTCCCTTGGAGTGACATTCATCTATAATGTTAGCAATTGAAATAAAATACATCTTCTGGGACCACAAGAATTTGGTTAGCTCACTTTTGAGTTTCCAGTCACAAGAAGTGGGAGGTGGGACAAATATGCCAGCATCCCCTCAACTTAAAGATGCATGGGGTGAAGGGGGGATGCTTAGCCCATCTCCCCCGAATTGATGCACCAATTCTGCAGTGTTTTAACAATACTCTATAATTGACCAACATGCATATCCTTCCTTTTCTTCCCTTTGTTTTGAGCAGTGGCAAGAAAGTCAACAAAGTAGGATAAAGTAAAATGGTGTAGGACTTTTCAGAAAAGACAAGTAGGAATGAGAAGGTCCGAGAAGCAGGAGAGAGAAAGATAAGTAGGAGAGTAACTTGAAAGCTTCCTAATATCTACATCCAAACTTCTATACCTATAGTGTGGATGAAAATAATTTTGTGACATATCTTTGCTGAGATCTTCTTCTTCTGTGATTTAAATTAATTAAGGATACATAGGTACCTTCTTCATTGCAGGTCGGCCCGGTAAAACCGAGGGCGCACGAACAGCTGACACCGTTGCCTTCCTCCACACAGCTTCCTCCATTTGCACACAGATTCTCAGCACAGAGTCCCAGGGGGACTATTTTGGAAGAAAATTATGAAATGGACAGAATCTGTACATGAAATGTTTGAAAGGTTGTAACAACAGCTTTAGTATTAATTTTGCACGGACACAAACAAAAAAATGAACTAAGTTTTGGACAGCCCGTCTTTTTCTGCAGTCATTCAGACATTTAGTATAGAAACAGACTTTTGAATGCATCTTGGAAAATATTCTGATTGAAAGGATGAGCAACCATAAAGAAATAAGCATTCTTTAAATCATCATTTGCACAACACAATGGCAATCTTTTGGTGATTTGGTGTAACTCATTGAGCAAAAACTAACATGGTTTTAATTGTTATCATCAATGGTAGTTGGGGACAAGCAAGTAATGATGCCACCACATGAAAACTGTGAACCAGGTACAGATGATAGCCCCACTACCAGATATGACTGCGATGGGTTGCTGCAACAGTTGAATATTTATCAACTGCTTGCAAAAGTGTGCAGGTACAAATTTAGATATTGATCAATGGATATGTATGAGGCCCGTCACATTACGAGCCAATAATCGCATGTTATCATACATGATAAGGATTCATCTAAGGACTGAACAAACCCTTAGCAATGATGGTATGTCTCAGTATCACCTCATGTGCTATCATGCAGAGAAGGGTGTTCTCGAAAAATGATCCTAGCACATTACGGAAATTCTGTGAGGACTAGGTGACATTACATTAAAATCATGTCTCTAGAAGAACCTTTCTACATGATAAAACATGACTTGATAGCCAGATATACCATATGGTTAGAGTAGGTACCTCTTGAGAAGGTGTAAACATATATGATATCATGTTAGGATTGGATGCAGATACTCCCTATTTAAAAAATTTGTCCGAGGTGTTTTTAAAATCATCTACCCTTCTTGCAGTGGCTCTCAAAGTGGTCCGTACCATTCTCTGGAAGGGGGGGGGGGGCATTGGCACTGATTTCCAGGTCATTGCTGACTACAATATATCGCTGGAGTGATGAAGAGCAGTGTTACACCAAGCTCACCCTTCAGACTGGCTGAACTACATTTGGGCTCTCTTCACCAGTTTTACACTATGTCTGCATTCTGCACAGGGTTTTGATGTTCTTACATACACGTTAAAGTGATTGCGTGTGTACTGAAAAACCAAAAAGATGAGATTATGTTTGACCTAAACTTTTTCTTTATTTTTATATGCACACACGAGGTTGAACATGAACGGACTATGTCTTTCAATGAAGGAAAATGACAGTAACTACTTCGAAAAGCAACAGGATTGGCATAAAAACAGTAAAAACAGAAATCATATTTGAAAATTAACTGTTCTTAGTATAAGAGCCTTCATAATGAATATGCAACAGGTCTCACTACTGTATCAAAAAATACTTCTCAAGTCGTCGCTCCTTGGTAGGTATCTGAAATTGGAGCATTTGGTGAAAGGAAGCACCGTATTTACAAATAACTGATAACGGAACACAACAATGCGGGCCCAGTGATCCTGTGTTGTTTTGACCACAACGCTGTTACGGAACATTGACGATGCTATCAACAAATATTCACAATGCTATCGCTAAATATTGACAATAGTACTAACAAATATTCATAGTGCTATTACTGAATATTGACAATACTATTAACAAATATACACAATGCTATGAAGGGCATGCAACAAAGGACACTTAGTCCGTCGACAGACTTCCAACGTTAACCTGCTCACCTGATATTTGACAGGTAGGTATCGGAAATTGTAGTATTTGGTGAAAGCAAGCACTGTATTTACAAATAACTGATAACTGAACACAACAATGCGGCGTCAGTGATCCTGAGTTGTTTTGAACATGACGCTGTTACGGAACATTCGTGATGCTATCAACAAATATTCACAATGCTATCACTGAATATCGACAATAGTACTAACAAATATTCATAGTGCTATTACTGAATATTGACAATACTATTAACAAATATACACAATGCTATGGTGGACATGCAACAAAGGACACTTTGTCAGTCGACAGACTTCCAAAGCAAGTTAACCCACTCACCTGATATTTGACAAGTGGATCCAGTAAATCCTGCGCTACAACTGCATTGAAATGACGTGCCACTCGGTGAACAGACTCCATTCAGGCCGCAAGGGTTAGGAACACAAGGATCAACTGGTCAATGGAAAAGAAAAACCACATTTCTTTCGGTATTTAACAAAAAGAAAAACGTACACGATTGACAATCAGGGTTGCACCCAGACAAATTTTAGTTCCGGGCTCCAAGCGAGGGACCCAGGGGCCCCTGGTGGGGTCCAACAGATGTGAAGCCAGATCCATAGCAAGAACATCCATCACGAAAAAAGAGGTAAATGTAAGGTTACTATTTGAACTACTGCACACTTTTCTGAGATGTACATTAACACATGTGAGGAGAATATAAAATAATTTATTTTAAAAACTTTAACTTCATCAGTAGTACAGTGAGTACAGAATTAAATCAAAGTCTACATTGGATCATTGTTTTCTATTACCTGCAAAAGTGCTTCAGCATTTTTGCAAGAAAGTGAGAATTGTCGAGTCTCTGAAAATGCATCTCACATCAGAGGTGGGGGCGACTGGCACACGTAGGTATCTGCCTAAGGGAGACTTCTGGTATATGAATGTATGCTGTGATGGCTTGCGCTATGCACCCACGGGTTTCTGAAATACCCTCATCCTCCAGTTGAGGATTGCCACCTCCAGGCATGGGTTTCTATTATGGGCACAAACTGTGGTCAGGTGCTTGCAGAATGCAGATATGGGATTTCTGGTGTGCAGTGAAAGTTTGTGCATGCCATTTTAGACTTCCAGTATGTACAAGCAAACTGTGGTGGAAGGTAGTCGACTGAAAAAATGAAATTTTTTTTTCCTCCTAAATCTGTAATCCTCAACTTTTTGTTGCACTGTAAGTAAATTGGGATGTCCTGTGACTCATCCGAGCTTTCTCTCCATCACGACTTTGCCAAAACTGCAGAAAACAGTCAAACGTATACCCTTCAAAAAAGAGAGGTAAGGCAATGTTTATATAAAAGGAAGACTGGGTAGCTATCAGTGATGAAAGATTTTGAACGCCTATAAACAATTTTGGCATCAGTTCGACATCAGGTCCAGTACCCTGTCTACAATGGATGATGGGATGGCCCGTGACTCTTTCGGGCTTCCTCTCTGTCAGGACTTTGCCAAGAATACAGAAAACAATCAAATGTATACCCTTCAAAAAAAGATGTAAGGCAATGTTTATAAAAGAAGACAGGGTAGCTATCAGTAATGAAAGATTTTGAACGCCTATAAACAATTTTGGCATCAGTTCGACATCAGGTTCAGTACGGTGTCTACAATGGTCCAATGTCTGTTGCATTGCCACTTGCAAAGCCATTCAAAGTCAAACTGACATTGCCAAAGCATAGATCCCAGGTTCTGAGAGGCTAGATGCGGGTCCACCTGTGACCTTTCCATCGATGGACCGCCTGCCTGGATGAGGAATACAAGGGTAGGGGATGTCCCTTCCCCTTTTCAAATTTTTTGAAGTGTCTAAACCGAAAAGGTAGCACTTTTTTAAGCAAATCAATGAACACAATTTCTTCATGGTGCAGCAAACAATATCAGTAAAAATACTCACAAACTCACAAAATAAAAACCTCTTCAAATTAAAACAATCATTGGTTATTGTAATCGTAATTTCTGGTGTGGCACATGCAGTTAGTCAGAGGGCACTCAGTATTTTTGCCAGTGTTCGATGCTACCGACTTACCATCTGACCATGCTGAACATCCCCAGCAACGCTGAAGGTGTAGTACAAAGGGACTCTGAGATGCGTTTTTGACGTTTCAGTGTTAAACCATAAATTTGTACACATTCAGCACATACAAGGGACGGTGAAACTTGGGGCTCATTATCCTGCATAAATATGTGGTCTCCCACATTCCATACCGTTGGGTGGATTTTTAATTAACTACTATAGACAGACACGTGGGAACAAACAATTTTAGGGGATGAAGTGAATACAAGCGTGATGCTTTGTTCAAACCCAACTTGAAAAATTATGGAGAAAAAAGAAAAAATGCAACAGTTCATAGTTTCAAATTGTTAAGAAGAGACATGTTAATTTGGTGCATATCACGAGTAATGCCTCATACACGAAAGAACCGCTACAGAAATATTTGCCTTTTCTGGACTTTAATCCTCCCAAATTTGTATCGGCCTCATTCGTCTCTCAGCAGACAGCTCCCTGGTCAAAGAACGTATTTAGCTACTTAAGGCAGTGTGAAATTCAAGGTGGTTCATTCCTCAGAAGATGGTACCATCCCAGAACACAATAAAGTGATGATGTACTAACAAAGAAAAAGGTGGGACATGTCATGAAACACCTTGAAAATAAACAAATCCTTCTAGAAAGTGGAACATTCAAGTTTACCTACGATACATTTCCTACTGAGCTTTACTCACACCCACCATGTGGCATGAGGAACGTGCCATGCGACAAATTGAGCACAGCATTGCGGGGTAAGCAGTTGAATGTACTATAAAATAGTTGAGTCTGTGTGTACAGTTGGAACTTACCGGTAAGTTTACAATGTCTAATATTTGCGCTTGGCTCTCCGAAAAGTGCAGAGATTTGAAATATGGATTTCCCAGAGGACTGCATGGGTCAATGAGGTTGGGTGTTCCAATGCAGGTAAAACCCACCAAATGTGGGTCAGGTGGGAGGTATGCAAAGATGGCCATTTGACATTGTTTGGACCAAAATCTGACTGTTTAATGTCCATTTAATGTAACTCCAGAATCAGCAAGAGGATTGCAATATTTTCAGACCTCCACTTGACATTTTTTTTTTTTCAGTGGCAAATAGGGTGTCCCTTAGAATGACGTCAGACTTACCCTCGAGTACTACTACTCGACCTCAGTCCAACCGATTGGACCAAAAACCAATCTCCAACGGAGGGCAAAAGTTTACAAAGACACCGCTACACTTTTTCAGGTACTCTGAAAGATCTGTGAACAAACTTACTCTGAGTTTCACACAGGGTTGATGTGAATCCGGGGAAACAGTTGCAGGTGAATGATCCATTGGCCTCTGTGCACACACCTCTCTCACCGCAAGGGTTGGCTAGGCATGGATTGCTGACTGCAAAATTAGAAACGGCGAGATGAGTCTGACTACATGCCAACTGCCTTGTTCATAATCTGTCGCAATACAATCACGTGGTTCAGGGATTTCTTTCAAGGCATTGGCAAGAATAGCTTAAGTTCAAAATAGGTTTCAAATGCAAAGCTAATCAGAACCAAATTGAAGACCCTTTACATTGGCTGCTTAAAGCTGATGATATATCTCAATGCCACGAAATCAAAATCAACAAATCTGACCCCCACTGGAAGTTGAACCAACTGCAGATTACCCAAATCTACAGGCAAGTGAGTTAAGATTTAGTTGAAAGCTACTCTTTATTTCAGCTGTTGATCCTATCCTTACACTTAAGAAGTGATAGTGGAGATGCCAACACAACAGGATTTGAAAAGATTTTTAGTCATGAACAAAAAAAAACCTAAGACTAAATCAACAACTCATTTTATCTGACACTGCATCCTTAAAAATGCAAAGTAGGTAGCTGTATGACCCCGATAGGGTCTGACATCCCCTACTACAGCTTGACATGTCCTGATAGGGTCTGACATACCCCACTATAGTTTGACATGTCCTGACAGGGTCTGACATCCCCCACTAAGGCTTGACATATCCTGATAGGGTCTGACATCCCCCACTAAGGCTTGACATATCCTGATAGGGTCTGACATCCCCCACTAGGGCTTGACATGTGTCCTGATAGGGTCTGACATACCCCACTAGGGCTTGACATGTCCTGATACGGTCTGACATACCCCACTAGGGTTTGACATGTCTTGATAGGGTCTGACATACCCAACTAGGGCTTGACATATCCTGATAGGGTCTGACATCCCCCACTAGGGCTTGACATGTGTCCTGATAGGGTCTGACATACCCCACTAGGGCTTGACATGTCCTGATACGGTCTGACATACCCCACTAGGGTTTGACATGTCTTGATAGGGTCTGACATACCCAACTAGGGCTTGACATATCCTGATAGGGTCTGACATCCCCCACTAAGGCTTGACATATCCTGATAGGGTCTGACATCCCCCACTAGGGCTTGACATGTGTCCTGATAGGGTCTGACATACCCCACTAGGGCTTGACATGTCCTGATACGGTCTGACATACCCCACTAGGGTTTGACATGTCTTGATAGGGTCTGACATCCCCCACTAAGGCTTGACATATCCTGATAGGGTCTGACATCCCCCACTAGGGCTTGACATGTGTCCTGGTAGGGTCTGACATACCCCACTAGGGCTTGACATGTCCTGATACGGTCTGACATACCCCACTAGGGTTTGACATGTCTTGATAGGGTCTGACATACCCAACTAGGGCTTGACATGTCCTGATACGGTCTGACATACCCCACTAGGGCTTGACATGTCCTGATAGGGTCTGACATATCCCACTATGGTTTGACATGTCCTGATACGGTCTGACATACCCCACTAGGGCTTGACATGTCCTGATACGGTCTGACATACCCCACTACGGTTTGACATATCTTGATAGGGTCTGACATTCCCCACTTTGGTTTGACATGTCCTAACAGCGCCTGACCTCCCAAACAAGAGTTTAGTAATGATTACCCATCTGTTCATGTACTTCAATTATTACAGGAACATCAGAGAAATATCAAAAGTGACACTGGCTTCCTGGTGATACTTTATCCACTCGGCAAAGACTCTTGAAAATGACAAAAAAAGGGAAAACACAAACATCTAAAAAGTAATGAGTAAAAA
Organism: Stichopus chloronotus; assembly: GCA_021234535.1. Taxonomy (NCBI): domain Eukaryota; kingdom Metazoa; phylum Echinodermata; class Holothuroidea; order Aspidochirotida; family Stichopodidae; genus Stichopus; species Stichopus chloronotus. The sequence continues at coordinate 18,712,890 of CM037829.1, read as the reverse complement.
CCATGGTAACAAACCTTTTTGCTCACAATTGAAACCCATGTACTCTATCAAGCAGGCACAGAAGTACGCAAATCCACCCACAGCAGTACATTCTCCACCATTGAGGCAAGGGTTGGGAATGCATGGATTTTGAACTGTGAGAAGGGAAGGATACCAATCAAAGTTAAGCTTGGCAAAAAAATTTCATTCAACTGATGATACGGAGAAAACAAATCTGTGTGTGCGCATACAGTGTAAAGTCTACACAGGTGTGCATGCATGAGATAGTGTGCATAACGCGGGACGTATGCACTTTGCGCTTTTGTAAATGCCTTGTGTGAACCTTTGATTTCAAAGGACTGTTCCACTGACAAGCAAAGTAATTCTTAAATGAAAAAGAATTATTGTCCAACATGGACATCTCAAACACCATGCCAATATCTTGGTCCTCATTACTCCAGATATTGTTTAAACAGAGACTATTCTGCTCAAGAAAGATTTCCCACTGCCTCAGTTTTACAAAAATGTCATGTAACAGTGGAAAAATATTGCAAGGATTCTTTGCTGTTCTTTGACCTTGAAGAACTCATTTAACCTTGAAATTTGACACTGCTGGAAATTTAGAGTAGGTATATTGTAGATGTATCTTAAAATTTAGAGGAAATTAGGGTTATGCCTCAATAGACGATCATAATTTTTTCTTAGAAGACAGTCAAGTTTATGAAGAAATACAAAGGATATTCAGATAGTTGTGCTTGTGTGAAATCATAAATTTCCCATAATGCAATGTAACATTTTGAAAATCCATAACTTCCAAACAGAATATGCTATTAAGACATGGTTTCACCGATAGAGAGAGAAAAATAATATATATATATGTAATATAGTTTTCTATAAAATCAACTTCTTTAGCAGCATATCTCTTTAACAAGAGCTTGAATAATGCTAAATTTCACGAAGATGTAAACATATTATGCCCATGCGCGGGCATGCTTGTTCATATATACGAAGGTGTTTGAGGTATGGTACCTGAACTACAGAACAATTTGGATGTCTTGCTTGTAAAGCACAATATTACCAAGAAGGTAGAGTCTAGCTTAGATTAATAAATCCCATCTGTTTAGTGATGCTTTTGGTACTTAGATGATTTTTATTTTATAACATGTTTTTGATAACATGCTGAAAACAACCTTTTGTGGTGTTGTGTACTGTATAAAGTGTCATTTTACATTCATTAACAACAGACCTGTCTCACAAATTTAGAAGCTTTCCATGACTTCGTGAAAATATATACACATACATTATGAGGCATATGCATCCGTTGGTTCACATAAATTTGCACTCACTCGATGTCCACCATCATTTTCACAAAGCCAGGAAAACTTGGCAACCATTAACCACAACCAGTCAACATTTCATACATCTTTAACATTCCCACAACTTTCAAGAAAAAGCTTTTCTACATGTACACATTTCTAGAAAGGAGGACTAGTGAGAGGGATGAGGTGAACCAATAACCCAAAATCTGAGACATTGTCCGACAAAAATTGTAACAAACTAAATAAATTCTTGCTTTTGAGGTCTAAGGTTTGCATCAGCATGCCATTAATATTTTAAATGACTTTTAGATGGTTCTGATGAGTTTAAGACAGAATATTATGATGTAAGTGGAACAAATTAATTAAAGCTGGAATATGAGTTGAAATGGTAATTGACTGGTCATCTATCTTTGTTCTTTGTCAGTGTTTCAGGGAAGAGAAAGTGGGGGAAAGATCACCCCTCACAAAATCTGAAAGATAACTATGCATTCATCCTCCAGATATTCGAAGATGAAAATTGTTTCATTATTTTTGTTGGCCCTAAAAAAATCAGACTCTCCAAAAAGACTTAGGCTAGCTATCAATCTATTTCCTGAAATCCATCAGGCCAATAGAAATGGTTAAAAATATTCCTGAATGGGGCTTAAACAATGTTTTTTTGAGCTGCTAAACATATTAAACTTTCAGTGGCAAAATATGACAAATTTTCTCATATTCCAGCTTTAACTGCAGACTGACAACATTCCCAGGAAAAAAAAAAAGCACTACTGACATTTCCAGTGTACATGCAGATGACAACCATTCTTTACCTTGCAGGCAGGTGGCACCAGCAAACCCAACAAGGCATGTGCAAGTGAATCCATTTGCACTAGCCACGCAGGTTCCTCCGGGAGCACAAGGGTTGCTAGTGCAAGGATCTGAAAATATGCACACAAAAAAAAAGAGAGTGTTACATTCAATTGAACTGAGATGCAAAAAAAAAACTAGATGCAAAGTTACTTTCAGCTTGCATGTTTAATATCGGTGGTCAAAATGAGGTGTAACGTAAATGGAGTGCAACAACTTTTTCTCATTTGACAACAGCAGTGAAGGAAAATGCGGCAGTTTTACTATTTTGGCTGCTACTTTTTGGTAGATGTCAAAGCTGTCTATTAAGAAACAAGATACCTGTGAGACAGTATGATTCATACAGAATCTTTGATGCTTTTGCACTTCACATTTTACTGTTTAACTTCACTTTAGAGTCACAGGGCACATACGGGGCTCACCTTGGGCGCAGTTGGGACCAGATGTTCCCGGCAGACAACTGCACACATAGTCCTGGGCACCTGTTGCAGTAGTTCTCTCTGTACATATGGCTCCATTTAAGCAAGGACTCGAACTGCAAGGATTTACTGAGAAAGGCACGAAATGGAGTTTATAAAACCTTTACCAACACAGACAGAATAAAAAGCAAACACTTTTTGTCTTTGAAAAGCACATATCAGTCTTTACTTTCTATATATATTTTTTTTTTATGCAGGAGTAAATACCTCAGCATAGTGCACATATACAATATAAATATGGTTGTAGAAAAACAGGGTGAGAGGGATCTCACCTTCAAACTTGACATTCATAGTCTAACCAATTAAACCATTGCAGCTCTCTGAAGTGGTAGGTGCAGCTATGGCAGAAAACTGATCCATGAAATTTAAAATTGCTCAGAACTTTCCCAAAGTTTTGATTGCCCAAATCTCAGATTAATTCACGATCGTACAAATGCAGAATCCTGTAAAATACTACACGGTAAGTTTTTCATCAGCAAAGGTGTATCTGTTGAATTCGTACTGTTCTATTACTTCCGTTGATATTTCTGGACTAAAGAGTGTGAAATTTAATTTCCTTAATTTCTGCAATTTCAAGCATTTTCCACAAAATTACAAGACAACTTCCTCTAACCTGAAATTTTCTTAATAGAGAATTTATGACATTTTCAGGACATCTTCTACTATTTCAGTTTTTGGCAGGTTTACCGATCGCTAATTTGACTTACCTATCAGTTCACACCTGCTTCCAGCAAAGCCTTGCAAGCAGACACACCGGAAACTCGATATTCCAGTAACAACGCAGTTACCAAAGTTTAAGCAGGGATTCGGGGTACACGGTGACACTACAGATATCAAAAGTAAAATATGCTCATTGCGTACACGCTAAGATAACAGAAACCGCACACTTTGATTGGTGAGAGTGCATCGAAATACACAATGCATTAGCTTTCATTGCTGCAATTTGAATCAATCAAAAACTTTAACAGCTAGATACTGTACGTTGCCTGATCACGTCAGTGTAAGTTGAACAAACAGGCATACGAACGAAAGAGAAGTCCATGGCACATTGGAACCATCTAGAAGATGCAAACAGCAGGAGGCGCAAGGAGGTGATACGTGAGGTGGGGAACTGAAAGGCAGCCAGGAAATTAGATATGAAATGTAAAATATATTAATATGTAAAATAAAGAAATAAGTGTCAACATCTGGTGTGGAAATCAAAAGTCTGTTATCTCTAAGTATATAGGTAGCATTTTCCTCCCCCGCCCCTCCCTTCCCTCCTCTTACCCCTCCTCCCTCCCAATCCACCACAAACTTGCAATTTATGAGCTAACACAGACATCAATGTCACAAAACATTTACACAACTAAACCAGGAAAAAGACGATCTTTCCTACCACTGCAGAGTTGGCAGTTACTTCCAGAGCATTCAGCTGGGCACTGGCAGATGTAGAGTTGGTCATTTTGGGGGTTGCGAATGCAGAGGCCGCCATTCTGACACGGCAAAGTTGAACAAGGATCTACAAATTGAAAAGAAAAAAAACATTCCGGGGAACTTGAGAACTGCGTAAACAACAACGTCCTGGACTGCAGGGTAAACAAACATGTCGACAGACAACAAAATGGCGCGACCAAATGCTAAAAATTACCTAACAGCAGATAGAAAGGAAAATAATTTCACCAACCAAATATTGATTTGTGCATTTATTTACCTGTGAGAGCTGTTGAATCAGTGCAAATTGGTCCTGACCAGCCAGGAGTACAAAGACAATTGAATACATTGGCTCCGGAGTTTTGACATACTCCACCATTCTGACAGGGATTTGGTTCACAGGGGGAAGAAGTAGCTGGAAAAATATCAGACAAGAAAACAATACATTCTACGTAGATGCAGTCATCACTATTCTTATCTTGACTTACTGCTGTTAAGTACTGTATCATTCAAAAACAATTTATAACCATACTCATGGGACGATGATTAAGTGTCAAATGTGAAGATGGACTGTGAAATCAGTCTGTGCTAATGATGATTGCAGCATGCATATTAACTGCTCATATGGAAAGACAATGCAGGATATCTCGCTAGGAACTACGGAGTGTGTAATGTCTCTTGAAGAACTGCAGAGTATGTAATGTCTCATAAATAACTAAAGAATATGTCTCACTGAAAACCACAGAGTATGCAATGTCTCTTGAAGAACCACAGACTATTTAACGTCTCTCTCTCAGACCTAGAGAGTGTGCAATGTCTCTATATGAACTACAGAGTGTGTCTCTTGAAGAACTACACAATATCTCCTTAGGCACTACAGATTATTTAGTGGCTTTCTACAAACTACACAGCATGCAATGTCTCTTGAATATAAACTACTGAGTATGTTAGGTCTCTCTAAGAACTAGACAGTGCATAATGTCTCTTGAAGAATTACAGAGTATTTTATGTATCTCTTATAAACAGGGACAATTTCTATGTCTCTCTAACAAATTGGGACAATTTTTATGTCTCTAGTGTATAATGTCTCTCTGTGAACTATGGAATGTGAAATGTCTTTCGAAGAACTACAGAGCATGTAATGTCTCTCAAAGAACTACAGAGTATATGCACTGCCCCTCTAAGAACTAGAGATTATGTAATGCCTCATGAAGAACTACAGCAAGTAATATCTTTTGAAGAACTGCAAAGTATGTTGTGTCTCTCTAAAAACTAGAGACTATTTAATGTCTCTTGTAAAACTGCGAGGTATATGATGTCTCTCTAGGAACTATGGAAAATGTAATGTAACTACAGCATACATAATGTCTCTTGAAGAACTACAGACTATCTGAAGTCTCTCTCCCAACTCGTCATTTAAAATGAAAGTTATCAGCTGATATGAAAACATCGAAATAACTTTCCATATTTCGTATTTTTGTAAGCTGAAAATAAGAAATGCAAGAAGCTGGATAGTGAAGTATTTCACATTGTATCACAAAAGGTAACTACCTGGTGAGTAAACAGTAGACCTGTCAAAAGCAATGTCTTGTATGTGTAAATAAAGTATAAAATCAAACAGTGACTCACGGTTTTGACAACGGTCACCCGTGAATCCCCCAGTGGCTCCGCAGTCACAGACAAACTGATTGAGATCAAGGGCTGTGGTGGTGCGGCATACTCCATTGTTAAAACATGGGTTGGGCTGGCAAGCACTCGCTGTTGGATCAAACAATAATTATTAGATCTTTGCCAAATTATGACTAACCTCATCCTTGTGCTAGCTAGAGGAAGACCGTGTGTGTGGGGGGGGGGAGGGGGCATGCTACTGTGGAGAAACCACAAATTTCAAGTCACAAGTCAAAGCAATCCGGTCTAAAACGTGTGTGTTGCTGAAATTATATAAACAGCACTATAAAAATCAGTTCATGAACTTCTAACTAGCCTTTATAAGAACTTTTCAATAGTCTTGGCAAGCCTTTATTAAGACCACAAAGGCGAAACACTCTAAGAAATTGAAGTCATCCTTGGACTATAAAGTAAACACTATAGAGGCTCCGTAACCTTGCCTTTCTGTCAAATCTAGAGTTCTGCGGGGAAATAGTGCATCATTCCGTATCTGAAATTTAAGACATAGACTATTCTACATGTAACTAGGTACACAATTTGATCTGACTTAAAGTAGGATGCAAAATGGGCAGCTTTACATTTGATATGATGCACTTATTCCACAAAGTTGACAATCAATACATACACTACAGTTGACAATCAGGTACATACAATACAGTTGACAATCAAATACATACAATACAGTTGACAATAAAATACATATAATAAGCAAATATGATAAAACAACAAAAGGATGTAGAGACAACAAGATACTTTGCCATCCATTTTATTTTCCAACTTTAGGTATCGACGAATGCCGTCTTTCGTGGAATAAGATCTGCAATAGCACCAACACACATGAACCTACCAAGCAGGGTTTCACAATGGGTGCCCGTGAAATCCGGTGGACACTGGCAAATGTAACGATTTGCACCATCTTCGCAGACTCCACCATTAAGGCAAGGTGAGGAAAGACACTCATCTACATGTAGAGAGGAAGGAATTTACGAAAAGGGTGCATAAAATGCCTGTGATGAATTCCTGCGACTTGATTGGCTGAAGAACATGAGGACACAGTTAGGAGAATAGTACAAAAGATCAAATGATACAATAGCTGTATCATGCATTCATTGTGGCAGGGGAACAGATTTCATATTTATGTTTAATAGTGCTGAAAAGAAAATGCAAAGGCAGGTTAATAGGAAACTTGAGTCTATCATCGATACTTTGTCACAAAATGTAGTTTTAAGTCGATTCTTTACACTCATTTATGGAGACAAATACGAAGGTGCTCAGAACATTAACTTGATTTGAGTTCGATGAAGATGTCATCACAAAGGCTGTGGAGCTCAGTTTCGCCTCCATCTGGTCCGCCTCCTTGACAACATTATGATCGATCTCAAATCACATAAATGACCAAGCACTCTCTTGTTCTACCGCCTATATAATGAAACAATAACAAACGAACAGTAAACCCTATCCTCCCTTCAGTGATAACCTATATGGACTAATATATGAGCTTAGATCTTGACTCCAATTACAGAGAATCTGTTCCTCAGATATAGAGGTTTATACTGACTTTGATCATCACAATTTTCATGACATGGTATCCACTGCTCCTTTGAAAAAAAAACATGGGCTTCAGGGAAATCTTCACCAAGGCATTCTTGTATGATTTTACGTACAATCTCAACGGGTCGTTGGAAGAAATTATTTTTCGAACTTACGATTTCCAGATAAATGTTGAACTTTGTCAGTACAACACAGAAATTAAGTTTCCAATAAAAATATGTTTAAGTTATGATTTTCTTTGACTATTACATGCAAAATTTTATTAGATTTTATCTTTAAAGAAAAAAAAAAGCAAGGAGAAAAATAAAGTTCCATTTGTTACACGACCACAAGACTTCAGCTGCTCATTGCTGCAAATGCATTTATGTACCAGAATTTTGCAATATTTTTCTTCTCTGTGAAAACAAGAAATCTTTATTTAAGCACATAAAAAATGTTAGATTAAAATGCATCATTTTGGACCTTTGAAGGAATTTGGTTGGTTGGTTGGTCTATTAAGTCATTAAAATAGGTTACACCCTTAAATATGAAATAATGTTTACCATACCACAGGATGATGGACAAAAGTGATTTACTTCCATTTTTCATTAAAGACAACCAAGAAATGAAAAAAGAAATTACTGAAATACATTTTCTCACACTGTGATTCCTTGGCAACTTCAGAACTTACTGATGTTTTCTTCACAGTTAGTTCCTCTAAAGCCAGCGACACAGATGCAGCGGGATCCACTGAGAACATCGTTGATGCAAGTTCCTCCGTTAGCGCAAAAGGTGGTTGTGCAATCATTGATGACTGCAGGGAAAGGAGGTAGAACAATTAACTCATGCATGGGGCAAAGAAAAATAAATGAGGAGAGCAAAGAGGACAAAGCAATGGCAATACCACAGTCTTCCACTAAAATAAACACAGCAAAACAAATCTTTACAACTAAACGTTGGATAGGCCGTAACACATGGTGCCAGAGACTTGACGAAAGCATCAAAGATGAGGCTTCTACAGGTTGCCTATGGTCATTGTGAAACAGAGAACTGTAATTGTGTGTAGATTCAAAGCATCATGCACCAAACAGAGTGATCACATTTAACCTATGGAGGGAGCAGACCTTACCTTGTACACAAAGTGCTATACAATGCAACACATGACATCACCAACAGCTACTTACATTGAACTATAACATACAATGAACTTCCATGTACAGTGAACTACTTCATATGATTAACTACTTATACATACAAAGACTTACCACAAACAATGAACCACCTCATACAATTAACTACTACATACAATGACCTACCACATACAGTGAACTACCTCATACATTTAACTACTACATGCAATGACTTACCACATGCAATGAACTACCTCATACTATCAACTACTACTACATACAATGACTCACCACATACAGAGAACTACCTCATACAATTATCTATCACATACAATGACTTTATATTACATACAATGAACTACCTCATACAATAAAATACTACATACACATACAATGACTCACCACACACAATTAACTACCTTACACAATAAAATACTAAATACAATGACTTAACACTTACAATGAACTACCTCATGCAATTAATTACTACATAAAATGACTTACCACATACAATGTACTACCTCATACAGTTAACTGCTACATCCATTGACTTACAGTATCACATTCAATTTACAACCACACACAATGAACTACCACCTACAACTGTTGCTGAGAGAGAAAATGGTGGCCTGTGCCAAATCATGTAGACCATTCTCACACCCTTGATTATGATGCACATAGCTTGATACGAAGAATGACAACACAGAGATAACCCTCTAATCCCTCAAAAAAGGGGGAAAAAAAGAAAAAAAAAAGAAAAGAAGGAGAAACACGAGAGGTAAGTGCTCAATGAAACATACATCTTGGTAATTCGCATCTTGGACCGAAGAATTGATCCGTACATTCACAGAAAAATTGGTTGATTAAGTTGAGGCAGGTTCCCAAATTCTGACATGGATTGCTGGAACATTCATCTACGTGGAAATGAAAAAAAAGGGGAAAAACTTAAACAATGTATTTGATCACTGTGATGGATATGGAGTACATCACAGTTGATTGATAGATTAGATACATGTTACACGTTGATTGATGTTGGACAGTTACCACAATTTGATTACCCCTTTCACAGCCAGGGTACATCAACAGGACACCACCCTTTTCAGCCAACAACATTTGGAACATTTTATAAAATTTTGCATAATAGTACATACAAAGCTGTAAACTGGAACTTTTCAGGATACGTGATATTATGGAAGTGGCTGCGAAAGTGTTAGTATGTTGGACGATTGTTAATGAAAGGTTAATCAGTGGTGGACTGTGCATTAACTGCAGGGTAATGCATGATCTGGGGGTAATAGAAACCCACGTGAACCAGGCGATTGCATTAACCCCCAGAGAATTATCCCGCAGTAAATGCACAGGTTATAAAGCTGAACAATCTTGTTCATACATACAAAATGAGATTTCGATTAGAAAGTCGAAAACGGAAGAAAATGTGGGTTGGTAAATAACTGCATTATCGTTGAAAACGAGGCGGAGAAAGGGCAAACAAGATTCACAACATATCAACAATGATTGTGCATGATAGACAAAGTACTACCATTGTTTTGAGGAAGATGTCAATTTACCTTTTTATTGAATTTATCGGCAGGATGATGCACCATCACATGACTAAAATGGGCCAGTTAGAGTTGAGGATTCTTCCCAAGTATGAAAGAACATTTGATCAAGATGACTATATGTACTATTGACATGATATACATTAATAAAGTATCACTATTTGATTGATGTTGGGTAATTACCATCAGCGGATGGTGATTTGTTGGATTATTATTAGTTATTTGATCAATACGTAAGATAAGTATCATCAATTTGACTGATATCTGATTATAACCATCGGTTGACTGATACGGTGGATAGTTATATGTTACTTGATTTTGACATCTGTTATCAATTTTGTACATTTGATTCATGTTCAGGTAATTACCACCAAGTCGATTAATGTGTTGGATGACTATTACCATTTGATCAGTATTTTGGACGAGTATCACCATTTGATCTATATTACATGATTGCCACTATTTTATTGATACATTGGATCATTACTACCATTTGATTGTTTGTTGAATAAATATTACAGATGAATGTTGGATGATTATTTACAAGTTGATTGCTGAAAAATTGGAATTTGTTGAAAAATTATGAACATCTGAGAGATGTTGGAAAATTATCGTGTGATATCCAAACTGTTATGCACAAAAACGGCGACATCTTTTACACACTGATTTTTAGCACACTGATAGACTGGTTCAACCTGAATATTGAGGACCAAGGGTCTGTTCCACATAGAGCTAGATCAATAGCAACATCGATTTCAGTGGGCCTGCCACATGATAATAAATCAAAGTTGAGATTGTGTGCAACACTTTCTGGAATGGGCCCCAGATCTACTGAACCTCACACCATGTGTTGATGACTTAAAAATTTCTGGACAGAGACACTGGACAATAATCTCAGAAATTTAGTCCCAAAATACATCATTGCAAGGATCTAAACCCTAAGTGTGTGACAAAAGTCTATTACAGACAATGACATGAAATACAATGCTGGCATATGACATAATGCTGATAGCGATATCAATGTTATGATCTCAGTCCACAATTTAGAATGGGCTGAAAAGTCGAGTCAATCAAAACTCTGAAGGTAGTGACTTTGTTTGTGATGGTGTGCCGATAGTATAGAATACCAGGATAAGGATAAATCTGTGCCTAAAAGTTGACAACAAGTTATGTATTTCAATTTGACCAAAGATGACAATGAAACTATAAGACAGATTCCACTTGGGGGTAAAGGCAAAAACAGTCCAGTGTTTTCTCTCACCTATCTCTGTTTGGCAGTTGTCACCAGTGAACCCGGGGAAACAGTTGCATAGAAATGATCCCGCGTTATTGAGAGGCAGGCAAACACCCTGCACACAGGGGTTGGTGCTACATATCGGTATAGCTGTCAAAAGAGAGGAGAACAACAATTGCAAGCAATCAGACCTGGAATGCATCTATGTCTACATGACAGGATCATCGTGAACTCCAGTTATTCGGTATAATGATAGGCAAACTTCTAACGAGAGGATCCAGTGATCAACATCGACTGGCTATTTGATAACACCACTGGAAAGTACTTTTACCTGTGATTGAAACCGAATCTAAAACTGTACCGAAAGTAAAAAAAATTCAAAACCGTATTTCAAATTCAAATTCAAAACCGTAAAAAAGTTTAAAAAAATGAATTCAAATGGTCCAAATACAAATCCTCACGGGACATTCCTGAGCTGAGATTTAAGATTTTGACAATCACTCACTCGAGTTAAAATGGAAGATCGTGTGATAACTTAAGACATCATTCTTTGCACTACATAAATTATTTCCTTCGTTTTTCTCTGTCTTTTATCAGGAGCCATTGCACCTTGTCATGAAAGGTAATTACTGTCTTACTGTTTGGGGTAACTCAGATATATAAGCCCTCTTCATACAACGTGTTATGCAAGAAAACAGTTAAATTTTCTATGCTACACAAAGATTTTCATTTCTTCAATGTCTTTCTACATTTCATATCTCAGTAATGCAATGAGTTATGAAGATGGGAGTTGTATAAATAGGATTTATTCTCCAACCTCTAAAATATAATTTTGGAGTAATTCTACACTTAAGGTACACTTCAAAAAATGCATGTTCACTTTCGAAGACGAGACTGTCCCAGAATCTGCAAAGTATTATTTATGCATCTGGCAAAACTAGCAATGTCAGGTGTTCACCCCATCTGTGATTAATCTTCTCTTTGCTAAAGTGACGCCCAACTGAACAAACAGTTTCCTTTTCGACAAAACTTTCTCATTTCATTGAAAATGTGCAGGAGGTTTGTATGGTAATGCCATAATAAAAGAGAGAGTAAATTTTCATAAGTAACGCATAGTAGAATGTAGCTGTATGGGTTATATCAGTTGCCAGACGGTCTTTCTTACCAACAAAGTTAAGTATGGTTTACTGAAACTGGACATGTACACAGTTGAAATACTAAACGCAACCAAGCAACAGAAACACTGAGGTTAGCAATCCTATGGGATGTGAGTGTTCATGGGTTGTATCCGAAGGTAAGTATTTTGCGTCAGATACAAACAAGTCCTGTGGTGAACTTACGTGCCACAGTTTCGCAGTTGGTGCCGACAAACCCATCAGGACAGTCGCATGTGTAGCGTTCGTTCCCATCCACGCAGGTGCCTCCGTTTTGACAAGGGTCACTGATGCACTGGTCTGAACAAAAGTGTAAGCGAAAGACATGAGTCAAAGAATTTTAAGGTAAAAGTCAGTTTCTTCCAGACAAATGGATGATCTGAAATGGCAGCGATATCATGGTAAATTCCTTGATAGTAGTCCAATGGAATAAACACAAGGGGAGAGGAAGGTATGCAAAACACAATTAACCAAGGGATGATAACAATACGGCACAAAATATCAATCTAAGGCTTTGCTCGTAGTTTTAAATGAATTGCTTATTACCTCTATTGGTTTCACATCTCTCTCCTGTAAACTGTATGGTGCATGTACAGAAGAAACGATTCAGTCCGTCGATGCAGGTACCCCCATTCAAGCACGGATTTGATAAGCACTCATTAATAACTGTCAAAAAAATATATAAATTACTAAAACTAAGAAAAAAAACAAGGAAACACTTCATTATTTCATATTGAATGAAATCAGATTGTTTTGAAAGTGGAAACTCAGTTTGTCTTCTATTATTTGTACATTCTCCTATGGTGTACATAAAGATAAGTACGGCAAAGTCATGCAATTATGTTTGAAATCATTTGCCCCTGGCAGTGGTAAACATACGCTACGACACCCTAATCCCGAACCTTGTGCTACGCCATAATTACGACCATTTTGCTCAAAACCAATCATAACATTTCTGCTGCACCCCTAATCGTGGCTCTTATGCTACACCCTTATCATAACACTTTTACTAATGATGACCATTGTGTCAAAAGCCTTATCTTGACCCTTGTGCTGTACCCTGATCACAACCTTCTGCTACATCCCTAGTCATAACTGTAATGTATATTATAATCATAAACTTTTGTTCTACACCCTAATAATGACCAATGGCTATACCGCCCTAAACATAACCTTCTGCTACATGCCTTATCATGATTCTAATGCTACCCAACAATTATAAATTTTGCTCCACACCCTAATGATGACCTTTGTGCTACTCCCCTCATGATTACCTTTGTGCTACACACTATTCATTACCATTCTGCTAAGCACTAACTGTCACCTTTCTGCCGCACTCTTCCAATCGTAACCATGACAGCTTTAATGCTGCACTTTTGTCATACAGAGGACTACATACCCTGCAGCGATTTTTAGACGTGGCACCAACCATTCCCTTTTGGCTATCCCTGATATTCATGCTGTTGACACAATGTTGCCCCTGTTAGACCTTATGTTACATTCTTGGCCTAAATATTAGTTAGTACCTACTTCACCAACTTATGATGGCGTACGCAGGCAATTAGCACCATACATTTTCAGGCATTTCTTTCCCGCTTCATCCGTGTAATTCATGATGCAAAAAGAAAATAAATCGAACACTTACTGGTGGACGTCTCGCAGAGCGTTCCGGTAAACCCGATCAAACAAACACACGTAAACCCATTGGTTTCATCCATGCAGTTACCATCATTCCGACACGGGTTGCTGGCACACTCATCTGAAGAAACGCAGAGATCAAAACATGATTACATCAGAGATTATCTCATCTACAGAGTGACAAAGTGATCTTTTTGAAAATAGTCAGCGAGGTTTTTTCACTTCCCAATTACACATTTATGCCTATGGGCATGGCAACTTTATGTGCTCTGCCAAGATTTGAAACACAGCACAAGAAGACACACGTATGTGATACTTTAATTGACTTTGCTACAAGAGTGACGATGGAATTGCCGGGACTTGATAAAATTGACCAATGAAAATGAGGTTGGTAACAATAACATGTATACAACTTGCCTCACTTTTCTTTTGTCTAAGTGTGGTATGAAAAACAGTTATCAGCAGCTCTGTTTAAGCATATTCATGAAACAGTGACCTTTAAAAACAGTGAAAAAAGACGTTATGCCTATGAGGACTAATGCGTTCATATCCTAATATCACTGAAGGAGATACCTCGCTTCAGGTGAACAGTAATATAAACAGGTAGGGTGAGAGTGCAGCTTTAAAAATAGAGAGACTACTATTAAATTAAACATGTAACAAAAAGAAAAAAAATGAAGAAATCCACAGAATCACTAAGAACAATACTAAGAATGCTGAGCCTTTGGAGAGAAAAGCAAAATGAACCATTTATTTAGTCATACTTACAAAAAAAAGGGGAGACACTTTAATCATCAAGTAAAAATAGTAGTAAATGTAATGCTCAGTTTCACAATAATGAGAAGGCCATGCCTGTACACAAATAATTGTTCAGAATAGACTAATTAGGGTTAACCCACAAATCTTACCTAAGATCAGCTTACAGCAAGACAATTGCTACCCTTTGTGATATGGATAACAACCATAGAGTAATGAGTCATGCTTCATTGAAAATATCTCCAGTGCTCTCAGCGCCCATGAACGACCTGTGTGCACACAAGTGTGTGATGGCATATGCAGGCTGCATAATGAGCAGGAGTGTGAAGCTTTGTTCTTAGCTTAGATTTGTGAGACTTCCCTAATAGTCACACTTACAGAAAAACTGGAGAAGCTCGATCATCAAGTTTAAATAACAGGGCATTATACTCAGCATAAGTAAAAATGTTGTGACTGTATGTACAGAGAATTTCATTTTGAACAAACCACATAGTCCCAGTTACAGAAAAAGTTGAAACAAGGGTACACTCAGGGAGCACAATTTGTTTAAAAGCAATGATTAAAATTAAACTCAATTTCCCTTTTGAGATAAACAGTTCTTTGAAAACTTTCCACAAATAAATTGAATTTCATGCAAGTAAAGATGGTGTACTTACTGATATTCTGGTCGCAATTAATTCCAGTGAAGCCGGGAAAGCAGTTGCAGATAAATCCGTTGAAGGTGTCCACACATTCTCCATTGACACACGGCGAGGTTTCGCACTGATTACCGCCTGAGGGGAAATTCAGTTTTGAAGGAGAAACTTTGCAATTTTTGTCACACATTTACCTTCCTTCATAGACATCATTTGTGAAGCCACTTTCAGTTTTGCTTCCAAACTATTTCTTTTTCATTTGTTTTGTTTTCTTGAAAATGATTTAAAATGTGCGCAATCTTCTGCATAGTAGTGATAATCTCTTTTGAATAGTTTCTGTTCACAGAGTACATTATGTTTTTCTTCTTTGTACCTGTTTTGACTATGGATTGTGTCCAGAAAGCATTTCTGCATACTCTGATAGTTATTCTTAAGTAGACATGAACAATAGTACAACTGTTCTATTAATTTCAAGGGTTATTTGGCCAGATGTGGTTTTGCAGTGAAGCGAAGATCCGTATCACTACATGGCATGTGAAGAAATGCATGAACTAATGAAAAGGTTTAAATTCCAAACCTAAGAAAATCTGGCACTGTGCCCCAGTAAATGTAGGAGGACACTGGCAGACGTAGCTGTTGATGTTGTCCTGACAGGTTCCACCGTTGCGGCAAGGCAGGCTGGCACATTCATCTGCAGAAGGATCATAGAAAAAAAAATGAAAAACCAGTCCTCTCTTAAAGAATACCATCAGTCAAATAATACCTGTGCCTTTCAGATATATTCACCTGTTGTGCAACTTTGCATATTGAGTGTCTAATGAGGATAGGTAGTTGGAACATACATTTTACATAACTTTTTGTAATTTCTCCTCCCAATTTTGGACTTTTAGAAGTATTAGCTACCATCAGGGCCAAAGTTAGGACATCCTATCCTATTGCACTATATTGCAATCTCTAATTTCACTTTCTAAGACAGTGACTTTTAGATCAATTTCAATTATTATTATTATTATACTTCTATAGCACTTATTCTAAAAGTAAGCGCTAAGTGCTTTACAAGGATATCAAATATAAATACAATGAAACAAAAAAATAAAAACAAAGCCTAAAACAAAAACTAAAAACTTAAATCAATACAAGAAGGCCACATAAAATTAAAAATGAAGTAAATAATGAATTGAACATAAGGACCAACAAAGTCAGCAGAAATCATTAAAATGCTGTCTAAAAAATAAGTCTTTATCATTTAAAAGAGCACAGAGAAGGGTCAGATCTAATTACAAGCGGTAACTGATTCCATTCTTTAGGAAGATAGGCTTCTAGAGAGCGATCTCCAAAATTAGAAAATGATTTGGGCACTTGTAGCAGGAACATAGTGGAAGACCTTAAAGTACAATTCGGCTCAGAGATATTTAAAAGTTGGATTAGATAATCAGGGGCAGCTCCCTTAAGACAATTAAAACAGAGCAGTGGTATTTTAAACGCACACGGTATTCAACAGGCAACCAGTGTTATTGGTATAAAATAGGTGTAATATGATCTCATATATTAACTTATATGGAACAAATCACACTCAGTTCTACTTCTTAATCAATACTTTTTCCATTTTGCTCAAAGATCCATCTGTGACGGAGGACAACACCAGTCACTTTGTCTTATTTTGTGGTAGATAAGTTGTTGTTAGATATATAAATAGCACTAGGGTAAGTAACTATCACTAAGGTAAGTAAATTTCTTACTGATATTTTGTTCACAGTTTTGACCTGTGAACCCCGGTAAACACGTGCAAGAATACGTCTGCACCAGATCAATACATGTTGCTCCGTTGAGACATGGTGTGTCCAAACAACGGTTACCACCTTTTAAAGAGAAACATGGAAAAACAAGAAAATTGAGAGGAGAGGAATGGTAGAAAATGAAATGAGGAAAAACATTTTCCAACATAAAGTTTGTATTTCCCAAGATCTGACTTTGCGTCCACTATTGCTTAAGCAAAAGCATGATACTAAAGAAAAATTCAGCCCAAAATGATTGAGAGCACATATCGATGTGTTTCAAATGCTGGTGCTACCAGCACTGCATGGTAGAAAGCAAACCAACAAAATGAGCTATTTAAGCTCAATAAACTAACCACCTCCTGAAAAAATGGCCTTCATTCATGAAAAAAAATTGATTCGACTACATTGGCAAGCAAAAGAAATTCTTTGCCATAATTCTTTTGACCATTGGTCAGTGAAGAAGAGAACATCTATAACTGGTAATTTTATTGTTCCTTTTTTTGCCTAGTTATGAAAATAAACTTTAATTTCTACTTTCCACCTTTTTTATGGGGGGGGAGGCAGGAGTGTCTCAAAAGGGTTCATCAAAGATAATCCTTCACAAGTGAAGGGAAAAAACTTACTTATCTGACAGACAGACCCAGAGAAACCCTGCGGACATTCACAAGTGAAACCGTTGATCCGATCCACACAGTTGCCACCGTTGAGGCACGGATTGCTCTGACATTCATCTGAAAAGTGATCCAAAGACACCGTAATGACACTTAATAATTTTAGTGACGACGATTGGCATTAAATGGTAAAAGCAATGGTAATTAGAAAGATTGTGACTGTTGTAATGATACCCATCGAAATAATCAAGGTAACGATGGTGACAACGATACCAGAAATGGAGATAACCGCAATTAATCCTGGCAGTTTGTCTTGTGGTTTTGACGGAAATGTAATCGATAAATTTGACAATTACAAAGATGTAGACTGATAAAGATGACAGTGGTGATTTTCTATGGCGGTACAAGAAATAATATCGATAATATCAGCAACCGTATACAGCAATGATTATGGTAATTATGGATGGCATGTAAGTGATGACAGGCACCACTTGAGCTTCACAATAACCCCTGCCCTTTCCCCAGGGAAGATGTACCCGCCCACTCCACCACTTTAATGGTGGGCATAGTGACCCCGATAGAGTAAATAATGACAACAATTATGCCTATGACTGAGGTCATCGCTTTAACAACCAATAGGAAAATCGTAAATCAATAGATCTTTTAATATTGATAATGATGACTGTATTTGATACTTAGGTGTTTGGTTTATACATGTATGTTTACTAAAATCAAAATGATTAGTAATGGCAACAATTACGACGATGATGTTGGTAGTCATAAAAAATGTTGATGAATTGCTCTTGATATATAAAATTGTAAGAGAAATGAAATAAATGGTACACATGGCGGCAAAAACAGATGGCATGGACAAAAATGGGTTAAACAGGTCTAACTCGATATGACTCAACCAGACGACGTTACCTATGTCTATATCGCACACTGCTCCAGAGAAACCTGGCTGGCAATTGCAACTGAACGTGTTGAAGCCATCGTTACACAAGCCTCCATTCAAACAAGGGTTAGGGACACAGTCTACGCCATCTGGATTGGGAAGAAAACAGAATTTGACGTAATCGAGTTCAGAAGGTGACTCTTGGTTTCAGAGAGAGTTTTCAACTGTCCATCATCACTCACTCTACTTTCCAGCCTTTCCTTTTCTTGTTTTCCTTTTCTTGTTTTCTCTACCTAATTTTGCTTGTAAATGAGATTATAGTGATAACAATAGTAATAATAAATTACTGATAAATTCAAATTCATAAAGAGTCAATGTCAAAAGAAAACCAATGTTCAGGGTTTAGAGCAGTTTTGATGTTGGTTCCAAGAAGATCTCTGGAGGGGAGTTAGGATGACCCTGCAAAAGTATATAGTGATATATATTCTATGTGTCGCAGTAAGTAATCAGATGGTAAGTAATCTGAGGTTTAACTAGCAAGAAACTACCAATATCTATTCGAGCCAGTCTCCAACAACTAATGATACATTTGAAAGGCCAATTTCATACTAAAAGATGATTACTTACATAATTTAATGAAAATCTCCCATAGATCCACTCTCCTACCCCTAATGCACCCTCTTCCAGAACATGATGAGATAATCACGTTAAATAACTCACCGATCAGATTCTCGCAGAGGAGACCGTTGAAAGTGGGAAGACACTGACAGAAGAACCTGTTTCTTCCATCCATGCAGGACCCTCCATTTTGACATGGGAAGCTGGCACATTCATCTGAGGCAGCAGAAAAATATAGAGACAGATGAAATCATAGTCAAGCTCAAATAAAAAAGACCACAATGACAACAAGTAACCTTTTGACTGGATCTGAATTTACTTCTTGTTTTCTCAAAGCACACATAAACATATGCATGCATGCATACACACTCACACACAAATACGTATCCTGATAAAAGCAAAAATCTGATCGAGTAATTGCTGATACATAAAAAAGTTTTATAGTAATCGTTGCCCAGATCCGTCTGAGTGTGGGTAACTGATACCAACAGATGACCACCTCTTGTCGAAGAACTCATCTTGAATGTTTTACAAGCTATTTGCAAAAAAGACCCGTTTTTTTTTCTTTTTATTACCGATATTTATTTCGCAGTTGGTGCCGGTGAATCCGGGGACGCACGTACAAGAGTAGAAATTGTTACCGTCTACGCAGACCGCTCCATTTTGACACGGGTTTGACAAACACTGGTTGTCATCTGAAATGAAGAGAAATCAGTTATTAAATACAAACTGTTAGAGGAAAAGGATCATCATGACAAACAGGGAAGCCACCCACGGCGATCAACACCATCCATGGCAGGTCTAGTGACGGAACCCCATAAAGGTGAAGTTTTCTGCATAAGCACATTTGAGAGATAAGCTGGAGCTTCATTGCAAATACGTTTGTAAACGTATATCAGCGAAGCGTAAAAGTGGATTCTGCCCCAGACAGGTAGCCTGTGAAGATAACTGCATAATTGAAATGCATTCATTAAAGTAGGCTTCTATCGCATTCCATTGAACCATAAAGGGTCGATCCTAAAACTGGACTTGGTATTAAATTTTGATAGACTGAAAGAGACCACAGAGCATTGAAATAACTTACCAATTTGTACCTCACATCTTTGACCTTGGAATCCAGGTAGGCAGGAACAATCGTATTGGTTGACCAGATCTCGACAAGTTCCTCCATTCAGGCATGGAGCGCTCATACACTCGTCTAAGTAAAAAAGAGGAAAAGCTTCCAACCAATTGAACGTTATGGCAAAAATAATAGCCCATGGCAATTTCCGAAGACAAACATGTTTACTCCAACTCGTTGCATACAGAGTTCCCTTGGCAACATTCAATACTTATTCTCTAACATTTTTGAAGAAAATCTTTTGGCATCATAGCAAGCATACAAACAATATTGTCTTATATTTAAAATAGTCCATGTATACTTAGTTTGCTTGTTATTGTTAAAACACTTTGATAATAATAATGGTAATAACAATGCTAATGTGCTGAATAAAGTGTAAGGTGCTTACTTATGTCAATTTCACAGTTTGTTCCTGCAAAACCCAACCTACAGCTGCAGAAATATTCCATGAATCCATCGGTGCAGGTACCAAAGTTTTGACAAGGACTGCTGAGACATTGGTTTTCCTCTGCAATGGTAATGGAACATAAACAAATCAATTCAAAGATAGAAATATATATGCAAAATAACAATTTTGATGGCCATGTATTAGTTTCTCTTATAAGTATAGTTTTCATCTGCAAAAATTCTTCAAAGCCTCTGAAATAAATAAATACATAAACAAGCTCAAAATGCATCATTAAAATTACGTTTAGAGAGGAGACATTTTGCAACTCAAACTTTCATGTAATTTGGGAAATTATAAAGTTACTTTTCCTTGCAAGATGGAAGAAACAAATACTTTGGAAAACTGTGAAAACTTCAAAAAGAGGAGTCTTAAAAGAGACAATGCAATAGTTTAAGAGATGTGACCCTCATTTCCACAATATTTTTAAGGGTAAATCTACAATATACCCAATCTACATTTTCACTAGTGTCAAATTTCAAGGTTAAAATGAGGGCTTCAGTTTCAAGGAAACACAAAGAGTTCTTGAAATAATTTGACATTCTCTTAAAACCTTGAGGCACATGGGAAATCTTTCTTGATCATAGAACTCTTTCTCCAAACAGCAATGACTTGAGTTAGAAACGAGCTATTGGTATGGGGCTTGAAATGCCTGCAGCGGAAAATTATTCTCCTCTATTGAAGGACCCCCCTTTGTCAGTGTTATACGCCTTAAAATTCATCACAATAGTATTTTGTTAAAACATGACTGTACATACCATACTCCTACGTGTTACTTTCTGCCAATTGTGTTTGCCACATGTCGCAACGTTTTTGAAAACTCACCGACGTCACACCTACTGCCGATGAAACCGGTGTTGGCACAATTGCAGGTAAATTGAAAAGGGTCCACAACATCTTGCACACAAATTCCTCCGTTGAGACATGGAGAGTCAAAGCATGGATTTCCTAAAAGTGTGAGAAAATTCTTCCAAGTTAATACCGTCGTTCCCTAATGTGCCCTAGCTTCAGACACTGTTGTGCCATTACGTGTAAAATACTGTCTTACATGACATCTCCACACTCAAGCAAAGTCCAACACCTTTGCATATTACTTTACTTGTATACATGCTGCTTCATCCCTTTCTCCCTTTCTTCTCACTCCCCTTCCTTGTCCCTTCCATCAATTAAAAACGACATGCATGCCATTATTCTTGCAAGAGCAAACCATGTTCCAAGTGACACTGAATTATGGTCGCCCAATGAATTTCTGCAAAGCATCACACTACAGCCAGAGAGATATTTGTGTGAATTTATAATGAGCTATACCATATTATAACAATACAATTCACTGAGTTACATGAATAAGGATTCATAAATCCAAAGCATAGACAAAATATCGTTCAGAAGTTTTTGTTTTGGAACCATTAGACACAGGAAACTAAGCCAGGAGACTGAATAACCGACAAGAAAAATATGGAAACATAATCATAGATATTTATTGCATGAATAGGCTGGCATGTAATATCTGCTGATATCAAAGCTGCTCTTTAGATCCAGTGTGTGGATTTGCCTGCCAGCTATGTTTCCATGGCACATGACAGCAGTCTCTTCTTGAGGTAACGTTACATGTATTCAGTAGGATACTGAAATAGGAAAGTGGTATACACTTGATCAAATGCGAGGAAGGAGGGCAGTTGAACTTACATACATACGAGTCAATTTTGTGTGTCAGTGAGGATACTGATATTAAATATGGTCTTGTCCAATGACCTGCAGAGAAAATGTCAAACTTACGGATGGTCAGGGAGCAGCTGGCCCCGAAAAAGTTTGCCAGACACGCACAGAAGTATCGATTGATTCCATCGGTACAAGTTCCACCGTTCTGGCAAGGGCTACTTGCACATTCGTCTAGAAATAGGAATAATAAACAGAGGCAGACAGGTGAAGACTCAGAGAGGTTGGTCATTTTAGGAGGTACTATTCTTGACCATAGCTATGTGCTGCACATTTTTAATCTGGTTCAACACATAGGCTCCTTTGAACTTCTTTCTTCAAGTTGGATACTCCTTTTGATCATATATATCATTCCTACACATAGAAATTGATAAACTACAATGACCTCATGGAATGATAAGTTAAGTATGAATGCTGTCAGGCCAAAGGCATTCTTGTGAAACTGCAAAACATAAATCCAACGGGAATTTTAGGATAAGACCTGCAAACAGCTATTAATGTTGAAACGCAGATCTCCCTATAGATGTAGTTAGATATCCAACAAACAAATTGTGCGTTACATACGGCAACTGTTGAAGGCAGATATGTTTTGCCATACAGAGCAAGGACTGCATGTATTATGTTCAGCTTCAGTTGTTCAGTGTCTGAGAGTAGTCAGCCTGACGTCACTCTGGTTTATCCGTTTCTATGCATTCTTCAGTTCTTGTAATTCACACATTTTGCTTAAACATTACTCTGTTCTCAACATAAATTATTATGTATGCACTTACTTATATCTACACTGCAAAATATTTGACTTTCACATGTACATGTAAATATCCACATTTGCTTTGGTATTTTTGAGATGCCATTAGGAAAAGTGTGTAAATGACTTGATACTGCAGTTAAAAACTTAAGTCCCCCCCAAAAAAGGAAGGGGGATTTGGTAATGGTGAGACTACAGTTGAACAGTAGATATCACTCGTAGTACAATATTTTAGCAGATTTAAATATCAGTCTACCTTTCAATTGGTCTCAGGTGACACACAAAAAAAAATGCTACATGCACAAACCTATGTTAGTCTCGCAGAATGCTCCAGAGAATCCAGGGGGACAGTTGCAGAAGAACCCGTTGACGCCATCGACACAGGTACCGCCATTGGTGCAACGATTTTCACCTGCACAGTCATCACCATCTGCAGATTATTAAGGGAAAAAAGAAACTCAGGTCAAACTGGGTGGATTCCATGGATTCGTTGCAATTTTATGCTGACTGAATGTTGTTGGTGCGTGAACATCATTCTGCCGAGGGGACCGATTGAGGAACGTCGTGCCGACCAATAAAACACAAAATGTTCACGTTTGCATCTCCGTTGGTTTCGCACCTGCAGTAGTCTGTCAAAACTCTTGGCGGTGTATTCACTTGCCGCATGCAAAGTTTACGATCATTACATCTTGTGAGGGAAGCCATAGTTTTTCAGACCATGACTGTTGCCTATTCGACTGAGAGATCTGAGCCACACCAACGAGAAACCACTGGTGGTGCAAATTCATATTTGCACCACAAG
The DNA here is from genome assembly GCA_021234535.1 of Stichopus chloronotus. Classification (NCBI taxonomy): domain Eukaryota; kingdom Metazoa; phylum Echinodermata; class Holothuroidea; order Aspidochirotida; family Stichopodidae; genus Stichopus; species Stichopus chloronotus. The sequence goes on along the minus strand of CM037829.1, from coordinate 18,688,820 downwards.
TGGTTTGCAGCCACAATTCAACCAACGTTCTGCAGTATGTTAACTTGGGGCCCGCAAAACACGACGTTGTTTTCTCTGGCGAGGTGGAGACGATTCCTGTAAACGACATTCCACAAATATCTCAATTCTACTCTCTGCAAAACTCCAAAATGATTGGTATATCTCACCGATGAGAACCAAGCAGGTTGGGCCGGTAAATCTGTCCGTGCATTGACAGGCAAAGGAGTTGATGCTGTCCCTGCAGGTGCCGCCATTATTGCAGGGATTGTCTGGGAGACATTCGTCTTTGCAAAAACAAAAGGAAGAAAGAAACCATGTCTGATATTCAAAGATTAAAATGACATTTACGAGGATGATTCTGCAGGTTGAAATGATTCAACCAGCAGAACAAAGAACTGGAGGCTTGCTGTGAACCTTTTCTTTTTAGCTATGGAAAGCTGCATTAACCACCAATTAGCAGAAGTACCATAGAAACTTCTCAAGTAAAGGAGCTGTAACAGATTCAATCAATAAGTCACTGTAAGGAACAGATAGTGGTTTCAGAGTATGGTTTACTGTGGAAAGGTTACTCATTAAAGGAATTCTCAACCATCAAGAAATCTTAATGCGAGATTCTTTCGCCGTTCTATCAGTTAAACATAATGACAAATCAAAGCTAGGCAGTGTAAGTTTTCTCAAGTTATGTAATAATGGATGATTCAGTAACAGCAGTAAAGACTGAATCCATTCTATTATGTAACAAGACATCTTCAAGATGACGGAATTGAGCTTTGTTGCTTTCGTAAGCTTCGCCGAATGCAGGAAGATTAGGGCAATAAATCACATAAACATGCAATAATATCAATACAATGTGCAACTACAGCAAATATGTCATATGTTCCTGCACTCAGCAGGGAATCAATTTTTCATGACTTTTTCATGATTTTCCCAGGACCAAATAAAAAATTCCCATAACCACCCTCCTGATGTTATACATAAAGCTTCCAACTTCAATATTATAACAGCAACAGCCAACGCAATATGAGATGAAGAGAATAATAAATTTTGATATTACCAGTGAGAATATATTTTGAAATTACCAGTGAGCAAGTAACAATTTCCGTGCATTTCAAAACTTTTCCAGACTTTGAAACAGTTTTCGAGATTCATGTCATGACCAAATTTTCTTACGACCACTAAGACCATGGTATGTGTATGCAGTGTACGCATGTTTGGATCGTTTATTGTTTTATGACTGACAGAGTGGAATGGATTTATTTCACATGTAAATTAAATCTTTGAATGAAATTAATTTACCAATGTTGGTTTCACATCTGAGACCAGAGAATCCTGCCACGCACAAGCAAGTGAAGCGATTGTTCCCGTCGACGCAGGTGCCTCCATTCAAGCAAGGATTACTTATACATTGATCTGTATCTGTAAACGGACAATAAACATGTTGACACAATCAAAGAGAAACAAAAGGATTGGAAAATTCTTTAAAGGCACAGATTTTTTGACAACAGTATTTGAGGGAGATAGCAGAGAACGCCAGCACTTGAGGATCGGAAGCAACATCGGTTTGCTCTTTGTTGCTTCATAAAGGGTATGTAACTTTTAGGAATAACATGAAAATGATACAATGAACCCTTGGATGGTACAGGTCTGAACTAGAGCACCATAGTGTTTAAGAACTATATTTACAACACGCAGAGCACCACATGGTGAATAAAACACTGTACAGAAACTGTACCATATATTTATGAAAGCTCTCTACAGTGATGTGGGTACTCATAATGTAGTTAAGGGAACAATTCTGAGTAACACTAAATTTACATAATATATATATAATATTGAGCAATAAATAGTCATGCATGGTAAAAAAAGTGCAATTATTATGCAAGATGCTGTAAGGAAGACAATTACACAGAGTATAATACTAACTGAACACTTACCTATGACATTCTGGCATATGTTACCAAACAATCCTTGAGGACAAACACAGGTGAAGGAATTAATACCATCCACACACTGGCCATTGTTTAAACAAGGAAGCAAAGCACAATCATCTATGTTGATGCTGCAGTCGATACCTTGGAAACCAGCAGCACATTGGCAAACGTAGGTATTGAAGCCATTGCTACAGGTCCCTCCATTTCTGCACGGATTGCTAGAGCACGGGTTCATCATGACATCACAGTTACGTCCACTGAAACCGTCAAAGCACAGGCAGGTGTAGGTGTTGACGCCGTCCATGCAGGTGCCGAAAACGCAGGGCTCATTGGCACAGTCATTGATGTTGACCTGACAGAACTGTCCGGCGAATCCAGGGAGACACTGACACAGCGTCCCTCCATTACTGTTCGAACAAACTCCTCCATTTTGGCAGGGATTTGGCAAACATCTGTTCTCCTCAACCTCACAGTTGATGCCGGAGAAACCATCAAAGCACTGGCAGCTGTAGGAGTTGATGCCATCCAAGCAGTTGCCACCGACACAGGGAAAGCTCGCACATTCGTTTATGTTGACTTGACACAAGTTCCCTTGGAAACCAGGCAGACAGACACAATTGAAGCTATTCGTACCGTCGATGCACGTGCCGCCATTCTGACAGGGGTTATTAATCCCGCAGTCGTCTATGTTGACCTCACAGAAACGCCCATCAAAGCCACTCATGCAGAGGCAAGCAAAGTCATTGTTGCCATCGATGCAGGTGCCACCGTTCTGGCAAGAAGTTGGGGGGAGGCAGTTATCCTGATTGATGGAGCAGATCGATCCTGTGAACCCCGGAAGACAAATGCAGAAGAAAGTGTTTTGTCCATCGATGCAGGTACCGCCATTTTGACAAGGATTCTCAGGTACACACTCATTGACATTCAGTTCGCAGTTTGTTCCGCTGAACCCATCCACACAGACACACTGGTATCCCCCACGCAAGAGGTCGAAGCATGTTCCACCATTGAGGCAAGGGGCATTGAGACAGCCCCCCTGCCTGGTCTCACAGTTGGTTCCGACGAATCCCTCAAAGCAACTGCAGGTGTATGAGTTAATGCCATCGATGCAAGCACCGCCATTCAAGCAGGGGTTCCCCACGCAGTCATCGATGTTGGTCTCGCAACGGTCGCCGGTGAAGCCGGGAACACAGGCGCAACTGCTGCTGCCTGGGATGTTGATGCAAATGCCATCATTGAAGCAACGGACCAGGTTCTGCTGGCATTCGTCGATGTCCTGGAGACAGTTTGTGCCCGTCCAACCGTCTGCACAAATGCATTCATATCCGTTGACTAATTCGATGCACTGCCCCCCATTGCGGCAAGGATTGCTGTTGCACACCTGCACATTCACTGCTATCTCACAACGCTCACCCTGCCAAGCTGCTGGGCAAAAGCAGATGAAGCTCCCGAAGCCATCCACTACACAGCGCCCTCCGTTCAGGCAGGGAGCCTGCGCGCATGGCATGTCAGCTGAAAAGGGAATGTGACGAGATATGAATAGTCGAAACTGATGAATGTAAAGAAATAAAGAAGTAATGTCCATGAGTTGTCTCTGGACTGTATCATTATCACCATCTCTAGGAATGTGACAACAATGGTGGGTAACCGACCTAGCTAATAAAACGACAGAAAATTCATTCTCTTCTTGCAATGTGTCCCAGAGGATTCCACTGTCTGGTTTCTTTGTCTCTGAGAATACATGACAGGCGTGTTCTACCACAAGTGTTGTAACTCGGGATGATGGAGTAGATTGAGTATTACATGCAATCGAAGACCAAGACGTTTAATTATACTAGCAAACTGCAAACCAGCATGAACATAACATATCTGCAAGAAACCGTGACCTCCACACTCTCAGGTCTTTAAGATTCTGTGCATTTTGCATTGTCCAAGACTTTTCACAAGTGACCCCCCTATTGATATATTCATTGCAACCACCAAAGAGGCGAGACAGACAAAAAAAAAAGGGGGGAATTTGACAATTACCAGCTGTGGTGAAAAACATTCTGCAACAACTATGACAAACATATACCACTGAGAATCTTTTTTGGGACAGCAAATTTTATTGTTACAGGCACCATTTTTCCAGATACATATTTAAACATATCTTCTCATCCTTGAGGACATTTTGCCGTCAGTTTGACGTCGGTTTAAAGAGGGCGTCTACATCAGTCTGGGATCAGCTGCATTGCCATTTGGAAAAATGTTTGACTTGGCATCGACATCTCCAACGACGACCATCTGACGTTGTTTGAACCAAAATCTGACCGTTTAATGTCCATTTAAGGTCTGTTTGATGTCTACCAAAACACTGCAATACTTTTTAATTTCCATCTGAGTTTGTTTTTCAGTCAGAGAAAGGATGATCCTTGGAACAACGTCCTTCTGACATTGGATTTACCTCTTACAACTACACGGCCTTAATCTGACCAATTGGACCAAAAGCTGATGTCCAACCGATGGCAACATGTTTACAGGGATCTGTAATAGTCTCAGCTCCATACAAAGCAAGAAGTCTTAAGTGACATAATGGTCTGTTCAAAATCAACCAGTCTATACACACAGGGCTTATTGCTTATGATACTTACACACAGAACATTGAGGCCCTATGAAGCCTGTCTGACAAATACAGAGATAACCATTCAGGCGGTCCAGACACTGCCCATCATTTTGGCAAGGGTTGCTGGCACACTCATCCACATCTACATAAAGAATATGGGTCAAAGGTCAATGACAATATGAAACAATCATGCAGAGAGATGTAACAGACAATTTTTGCTTTGTTGATTTTTGTTTTCTTACTCGATACAAGAGACACCGAGTCCAAATCTGACTAATTCGAAACAGAATGAAGTCTATCAATTCCCTGAGTCACACATACACTATCAAACTGGTAAGATTTTATATGCTGTATTAAAGAAAAAAGAAAGAAAGATGATGTTCTGCAAATATTCCTCAAACTGTAATGACAGAATTACATTTTCCTTATCAGAGTAAAAAAATGCAAAGCACCACAGAAATGAGACCATGGTGCACCCTAATTAAAAATTTGATTTGATACACGCCAAACAGCTTGAGCATACACATACTCTCAAGATTTCTTCAATAGACAAGAGCTTGCTCATCACACCTCGAGCAGACTGCCACTTTTGGCGGGATAAATTGAAACATTTAACACTGTGTGTCCGCGCATACTAGGCTTGGGCAACTCCGACATATTTGATGTCGAGTACTAGGGGCCTGTACAGTCACTACTCTACTTAGTACTGGTTTCAGTGATGTGATTACTACCACCTTCACATATAATGTTATATTTTGAGCAGAAACCATCGCATAGACGCTGCATGTGAGCCCCCAAGACAGTGTCGGTGGGTTGGAATTGGGTTTTTCACTAATAGTCTAAGTTGTCGGACCCTGGCTACGGCAACTTGGAAAACAAGAAATACAAAAAAGCTGGGCTATATTTTATCGTTTCAATTTAGTGAGCTTACAAAAGAACAATAATTCAAGCAGTTAAAGACACAAAAGAACGATCTCTATGAATCTTGTTCACAGTCTTAAAAAATTTCACAGGAGTCGCAATTCCAAGGAAAGTGGAAATGAGTTGCGACTCATAGCCAGGAGTCACGCCCCTGACGTAGAGTCGAGTAATCTGCCCAAGCTTGGTGTATCCACGGTAACTGAAAGGAGACCAATTAAATCAAATGTCACAGTGAGACCAGGCACAGAATGTAAATTGACTTAAATGAAAAATCACTTGAAAATATTCATCTAAGAATGAATTCATGAGCCATTACAATGAGGTGAGTACTTACTTCTTTCACAATTCAGGCCTTCATATCCAGCCACACAGAGGCATGAGATGCCGTTGACACGATCCAAGCATGTCCCACCATTAAAGCAATGTTGTGTAAGGCATTCATCAATATCTGGGAAAGAATTCATTTTTGTGCAAGGAGATGGTAAATTCAAATCTCTTACACCACTTGAAAAAAGACTGAAAACTTCCTGCCATTAAAAAGTTGGACTATCCTATATGCTATGTTTGACTGGCTGAGTTTACTGTCAAAGCAAAAGTAAGCCTACATTATAGCCGCCAATTCATTCAACAAACTGCTTCCTCGAAGAATTTTTGTCTGATAATGATCCTACATTAAAAGTTGAGGGCAGAAACCAGTCTGAAGTGCTTACACACGCCACTCTTGTGACCTTAGTATGCTGTAAAGTAAGTTTATGTCACCTAAAAGTGGGACTATCCGATAAAGTAAGTTAATGTCTCCTAAAATGTGGTAATGTCTCTAAACAGGAAGAGAGAATAAATACAGGGGCGACTCAGACATTCTCTAAAAATTCACATGAAGGAATTTTGTCACATTGTTGCATTAGATAGTGGCCCTAGTGCCTACCCCCTACATATTCTGTTACTTGGTAGCCCATACTACCACAAGTCCTATCACTGCTTTGACCAAAAGGAGCAACTAATAAGCGATTATTGCACTGATGATCTACAAAATCACACGTTACTGACTATCTAAAGGTAGATCATGATTTCTACAAGTGATATCATCACTTTGATCAAATGTAGGAAAATACTCAACGATCAATAAAAAGCTAATGGTCTGAGATGTGCTCACAGATTATAATAATTATCTACAAGTAATTCATAATATACGAGCAGTATCATCACTTTGATCAAATGTAGAAAAATACTCAACAAATCAATAAAAATTTAAATGATCTGCAGTGTCACAGATCATTGATAATCTAAAAGTAAATCATGACTTATACATTGAAGTGCATACATCATCACTTTGATCAAATGCAGAAAATAATCAACAATTTAAACAAACTTGATGAGCTGCGTGATGTCACAGATAACTGACCATCTAAGGGTACGTCGTGACTTCTACAAGTGGATCACTTTGATCAAATGTAGGAAAATACTCAACAATCAATAAAAAGCTAATGGTCTGTGATGTGCTCACAGATTAATAATTATCTACAGGTAATTCATAATATACAAGTAGTATCATCACTTTGATCAAATGTAGAAAATAATCAACAAATCAATGCAAATTTAATGATCTGCAATGTCATGGATCATTGATAATCTAAAAGTAAATCATGATTTATACATTGAAGTGCATCCATCATCACTTTGATCAAATGCAGAAAATAGTCGACAATTTAAACAAACTTGATGATCTGCGTGATGTCACAGATAATGGACCCTCTAAGGGTAGGTCGTGACTTCTACAAGTGGATCACTTTGATCAAATGTAAAAAAAAAAAAAACTCAACATTCGATACAAATTCAATAATCCGTGTGATGTCACTGATCACTGACTAGCATAGAAGTAGGTCATCATTTGTCAAAATGGTATCATCACCACATCATGATTTTATTGAGTATCATGTAAAGACAGAGATAACATTCTTGAAACACTCTAGCTCTCACCTGTTTCACAGTTTGTGCCTGTGAATCCAGGTGCACAGATGCACACAAAGCCCCTGACTGATGACGGAGTGGATACGCAGGATCCTTGGTTAAGACAGGTGAACTCAGTACAGGTCGGTGCCTCTGTGGAAAGAAATGCAGATGTCGGTGAACAGGCTGAATTTGGAAGGCAGATAAATACGATGTCTGCAAATATCAAGACAAAACAAGAAACTTATAAGATTGGTTTGAGGCCTACGACTACGGTATTTGCCTTTAATGTTCACCACGTGGGGGTGGGGGAGTGTAAAGACAGACAATCTTGGGGAAAAAACAATTGCCGAGATAACAGGAATCAATGTTATATTGAATGCACATAATCAGGAGTTTTTTATTGCTTGAGGGATAAGAACACAAGGAGCAGTCAATAGTTGGAAGGGCCTTAAAATTTGATAGTCTGAATAAAAACATTCAATCCCAGATACTACTTCCTCCTCGTTTAAGCAGCGGGAGGAAATGATTGAAACCTCATAAATGTACATCAACATTTCAGATAGAGTTCAAGAGCCACCTCCCTATCAGTGGCGCAAGGGGTTGGAGTTGCTGAGCAAAGCCAGACTTTCAACTGATTTCTTACCGTCGGTAGCTACGGTGAGAGTCGACAGTAGGTACTCCTGATTGTCTTCCGCCACCACGCTGATCACCGAGGTGAAGACCGTGTCTGGACGGAGGTTCCTGAAGGTGTATTCCTGGGTGTTTGTATTGTCCAGATGGGGCACCAGTTGGCTTTGGATGATCGTGTCTCCCTCCAGCAACTCCACCCTGTAAAAGCCCACGTTCGCGTTGTCATCGACATTGTTGAAAACAACGGTTATCTCGGTGTCTGTTACGTCCATGGGTGAGCTGATGAGGTTGGCATCTGAAGTAAACAAAGACGTGACCAATATACGCTGAGAGATGATTTGCATTGCCTCCGAGGGCTGGCTTACCGATGGAAGGAGATAGGGTGCAGTTCAATTGATTCAAAAGTTTTGATGATGTGCATATATGTCAAATCACTTTGTAACAGATACTTGACCCACAAATACACTTGAACAGTGCAACTTCCAACCCTCTGGGCTCCTGAATTACCCTTTATATGTTTCCCCACTAACACATTTGATTATCATATAGCATTACAATATTTGTCCAAGTGGCTTTCCAGACACTCCTAGTAGTGTTTGGTGACACCCACAAGGTGCACAAGTATCTCCAATTGGCAACCAAGGCACTAGAAATATGAAGTATGTGGGAGTCAAACATACTTTACTGTTTTTTTCAATTTTTTCTCTGTGTGAACAAAATGAAAGTAGATTACACATTGTTTACTGGCTTTACTAAACCTAGTTTTTACCACAATGCATCTCTCAGAAGATACGAATATGCTCACTGATTCTGCAGAATGGTCCCTGCCACTGAGAGGTGCAAACACAGAAGGTCTCTCCAAATGCGACGGCACAGGTTCCCCCGTTGTAGCAGATACGATCGTTGCATCCAGGATCAGCTGTAAGGAGAAACAGTGAGACGATCTCAACAACATTATCTTCTAAAGAGTAACATCAGAAGGGGAAGGTGGGGGGAGGGGCAAAATAGGCAAGTTTCTTTTTCACCAAAGAATTCATCTATTTCCCAAAAAGTTTTACATGACATGAGAAATCACACAAGATGATTTGTGCTACCCGATGCATGGACAATAAGTTGAAGCCCAAATTTTGTAATAAAGTCTCAATTTGTCAAATGCTTCAACTTATTACAGCGATCAAAACAGGTGGAGAAGTAAGAGGTAAACACAAAAGGGTTCACCGACCATGGGGATGCAACAGGAAGATTAACTGTAACTCACAGATCTGACAGAACTCCCCACTGAAGCCTGCATTGCAGAAACAACGTTGTGCCTCCTCCACGCACGTGCCTCCATTGAAACACGGATTGTTGACGCAGAAGGTGAAAAGATCTGGGGGGAAAAAAAAAATGAGATTGAAACTGAAGTATTGGAAATTATTTAAAACAGTCTCTCAATTGCCTTTGATATCAGTTGTGCGATGAGTTGTGTCGCCAACTTCTTTGTCTGAATTTCATAACCACTTGATGAAAGATTGAAGAATTTATTATTATTGATACACTCCAAGTGATGATAATTTCAGCACAGACTGCACGTGCACAATGTAAGTTCCTCATTTAAGCCCATTTATGACTCACGACATTTACAGTGGGTTTTCGGTCAATTTCCCTTTAGGTTTTCGCAGAAAAACTTTGCCAAACGTTTGACAAGTATCATCATGAAAAATGGAATTAAATCTCTAGAGTGCGTGGGTGCTTTCACCCTTCCAGTTTAAAGGTCACTATTACTCAGTTCTTAAAACGAAACACATTAACCGATCACAAACATCACTCACTTGTCTCGCAAAAGCTTCCCGTAAACTGCGAAGGGCAGAAGCACACTATCTCATTATTCAGGTCGACAACGCAGGTCCCTCCGTTATTGCAAGGGTTTGGAGTACAGGATGCAATCACACCTGAAAAAGGCAGTACAAAAATATTACGTAAGTGAATGGATCATAAATAACAACAGGTGATTCATATGAAATGCAAAAACTAGATCAGCAATGCTTCTGGATCTCAGTACTTCTGGTTGTTTAATATTCCTTTAAAAGATATTCTGAATATGTTGGAAACAGTTCAGTTGTGATTGCAGACGTTGAAAAAAAAAAAAAAAAAGCAAAATAAATGATTAGACACACAACACATTACCAAATTAATGCAGTTCATGAAATGAACATTGTGATCTGCAATGTAATTTATTGAGAAAGGAAAATGCTCTAAATAACCAACAGCCCCGATCGGAAAAGTTATTTATGCCTACTCTGCTTGCTAAGTTGCTCATGAAAAATACACTGACCATCACCAACGGCATTCAATAATTGGCCAGATTTGTTTTGTTTTTTTTCTCTCAGTGACCTTCCCTTTGACACTGATTGTAGCTGTAAAATTAGGGACAATTAAACAGAGCCACTATTTTCCTCTTTGAGAAGGATCAAATTCTGCTGGAAATTTGTAAACCCATTTTTTCTTCTGTTCCAAGAAAATTGTATTTCTGTAACGTTCTGGAGCATGTTCAGAGGTCTGCCTGCTCATGGGGTAGAATCTATCGGAGGTACTTTTGGGGAAAACAAGGACGAAAGGGCACTATGGTTCCATTCACTTTACATGTACTGTAAAATTATATGCCGGACTTTCCTAAATATCACAAGAAGTCATTTAAATTAATGCAATGAATTGAAGAAGTTGAGTCCTATGATATAGCAATAGGGGTTCAAACTACAAAATACAGAAAAACAGCTACGCAATGTGGTAGTCTATTGTATTTGTTTGTTCCAACTGGCAATTAAAATTTTACTTATTCAATTCATTTGCCATAGCACAAACAACCATAAATTTTTCATTTAAAGCCATAACGAAGGAATTCTGCAGATTACAATAAGACTTATCACAACTATGCCCCTTTAAAAACCACCAACCAACACTGACAGCATGCCCAGAAGGGGACTGCTTGAGTCTAGTTTCCACTGGTAGGAGCACCAACTGACTTATTTTCTTCCGTTGTGCCTGGCCTACTTTAGTAATTAAAAACATTTACATCAATGCACACATCACCACTGGAGCATGAGGGTGTACACTGATCTAGCCAGACTTGTCTGGTATGACCACCTACAGAATTTCCCATAGCACTTCTGCCTCTTCCATTTGATCATGAAACAGTAATAACTGAAGCAGAACTGCACAGGTTCCTTTGCTACCACATGGAGGCAAAAAAGGTTGTTTTGAAGAATATTATGGGAATTGCAATGGAATTGAACAAACTACAGAAAAAAAAGAAAATTGATTGACCTTAAACAAGACACAAATGCATTGAACTAAATCAGTGTGATAAAATAGAAATAACAATTTTACCACGATAAATGCCACTCAAAGTGCTTACTTATTTCACAGAGACGGCCCAGGTAGCCCACAGAACAAACACATATGAAATCGGCACCGACATCGAAACACTGGCCACCATTCAGGCAGGGTGCAGTTTCACAAGTTTCAATACCTTCAAGAAATGCAACAGTTTCGTGAGTTAAAAAACAATGAATGTCAACAGTTGTAAATAATTATAAAATTCAAATCTAAAAGTAGCTTCTCTCTATTGCTGTCTTCCATATTGTGGCAGATAGTTCAAGTCATTTCTCCTGATAAACACATGTAGATGCCGTTACTTGTACGTTAAAATGGGATTCACTTCGACCTCACTCTTCTTTTGTTCTACTGAGGTTCAACCTGTTGCAAATTTGCATCGCCTTAGGTCAGTTTTATCACCTCATGCTGTGATAATCTACATGGTCAATTAAACATCGTTCTCCTAAAGTAAATCAGGTGTGTCAATCCAATGTCTAGCCTTTTGTGAGCTGCCTCTCAAGGGGGTATTAGGTGTCATGTCCATAGCTAATACATGTGTAATCAGGCATGAAAGAGGGTCTGTTGAACACTTTAGCACTGTTGTAACGTCATGTAAAAAGGACACTGATAACAATTCAAGAACAGTTTTTTTTTATGAACATTTAAGAAATTAAACACTAAAAACTCTGCAGCAATGAAAAAAAAAATAATTATATTAAAAGCAAAGTGTTATGGTGTCTACAACAGAAAAGAGATTGTCACATTTTTACGCTCTATCTCTACTCCATCTTTCTTGTTCTTAGTCACTATTTCAGGTTGTCACAGCAACATAAATGAAACTTCAACCAATCATGCAGTAAAAATTTGTAACACAGCATGCATGTATAAATACTTTTTACACAGTATTAAAACAGAGCGAGAAAATTAATTTCGCATGAAATTTGCAACTTGAATATGACTTTAAGAAAAATTCAAGATTTCGAAGAAAACTTACTCCTTTCGCAGTTTGTGCTGGTAAAGCCTGACGGACACTGACAGAGGTAACTGTTGACCTGATTCACACAGAATCCTCCATTAAAGCACGGGTTGCTTCGGCACGGATTGACCTCTGCAAAACGACAGACAGATAAAGGTCAAAATGGATATCAGGGGAAACATTACTGTGGGTTCTCGTTCTAGTAGATACTACAAGCCAATCTCAACAAGCATGATATACAGTTGCAGAGTAGGTGCGAAAAACAGCTAGCTGATGGTGATTGAATAAATTGGACAACACTGGTTGAAATCAATTGACTGACTTTTTAACATCTCAATTGAAGTTGCCCCCCTTACAGTCAAGGGTAGACAATTCCCCTCAGCTATTGTCCTTGTGTGAAAGATAACCTAAAACAGTTCTTCCTCACAATGGGGGTGGAAGGACATAACAGATGACTTGCCAGTAGAGACATATTAACACTGAGCTTTGAAATCTATCTAGCTAAAATTGATGGTTTAACAAACCAACACAAAGGCTAAAAATAAAATCAAAACATTGTCATGGTAAATATGGCAAAATGTACACTCCTTTCTGATAACTTTCATTTGCACCTATAGCTCTTCTCTTTGAAACACTGTTCTGCAATTCATGATTTTAAATTATTTTTTTTCTGAAAAGGATGTTTCACTGAGAACAGTTACAATGTTGCAACCACTAAAAGCTGCTGTTTCATTGACTGAAAGATTCTGAACCAGCACTCTGTGGACTGACATATTAACCAAAATTAGGCTTAAGTCATCGTCGATTTTATTTTTAAATTGACATCGGCATTAAATTAGCAAAGTTCTTAATGATTGACAGGTGGCACAATCTACCGAAGACAAAGAAGTGCATATATCAGGAGCCTATGAGAGTAGCTGCAACGCTATGGAAAGGCCATAATTTAGGATGGATACTTAGTGTATATAAACAGCTAGGAGCTTTGAGGAACAGCTGCAACTGTTTAAAGAGGACACAAATAAGGATAAGAAAATGTAAAGTATACATGGACAGCCAGGAGCAGAGATCATATCTCTTGCAATGTCTACAAGTTCACCATGGTTCCTGCACTTTAAGGCAAATAAAATTTCATGACTTTTTCATGATCATTTCTACGACCAAATTGCTGCCAAACATACAACAATTTGATTGAAGGATAATGGCACAAAAATATAGAGACAGAAAAAACATTTTTTTAACTGGAAGTAATGACAAGTAACTTGCAAAATGTTTGCAGTCTGTTCTAACTTCAATTTTTGGCAAGGTCATATTGCTATACTTGTCTTGATTAGGTGGTTAAATTTAGATCCCTCACTTAAGCAACTAATACTTTTGTGTAATATCCACATATGTCAATGTTGTTAAAAATAAATTCCTGATGTCCATACATCTGGCTGATATCCAAAGATGTCCCTTAAATGTCCACAGAAGTCCTAAATGTGATTGACATTTACAAATGTTCATAATGTTCACAAATATCTTTGATGTTCATAGACTTTCTAAGAGGGCTCTAGATTTAGGCTGAAAAGATTATCAGGTCTGGAACATAAAGCCATGGCAGATGAACCAACTGCGAGTCTCGCAGCGGAGGGATTCTCCCTTGATTAACTTTTTACTGTCAATTCATTTTGTCACAAGAGACGTTTATGGAAAAGATTAAAAACTTACCAATTTCGCAAAATGTCCCCATGAAGCCAATTGGACACTGGCAGGTAAATTCAGTGCCGATTGGGAAACACACCCCCTGGTTTTGACAAGGAGAGAAAGGCTGGCATGGATTTTGAGCTAGGTAGTAGAAAACAGTACCAAATTTAAAATGTGTAGAAACAAACAATCAACAATCAGAGAAATGAGGCAATACAAAAAAATGAAACGTGTGAGTTTTAATAGCAATTACTATGCAATCTGCTTGTTTTGTAAACAGTGCTAACACATGGTTCACACATCTGCAGCATTATGACATGTAATGCTAAAATGTTCTAAAATTTGCCAAATACGGTGATTCGGAGACAGAATCATAAATTCTCATGAGCTTTGTTAGTAGATTTACAATCACTCCTGAAAAATTGAGTGCCCTATGGAAAATTCAGGGAAATAAAATGGGTAGTGTCAATCTGACATGCAGCATCACTATTAATGAAAGAAATACTTAAAATACCAAACCTTCCATCATGGGGGATGCTGCATTGTTTCACACTGTGTGAACTGTTCAAGGAGATGGCCTATGTTGAGGATGACTCACCCGTCTGACAGTTGGTACCGGAGAATGTCAAAGGGCAAGCACAGCTGAAGCCAGTGATGCTGGTACTGTCCTCCAGGCAGGTACCGCCATTAAAACACTGAGCAAAGTTGCAAACACCTGAGAAGAAAACACAAGGAGAATACAAATTGTGTTTTGTTTGACATTTTCCGACATGTAGGAGACCAACACATCCTGAAATGTACGACCTGTGTTTGACGGGTCACCATCCAACACCCCATACCAATTACGATGCTGTGGAGGGTATGAACCACTCCAACATGTACATTAATTTTAAGCATTTGCATCAAGCAACCAGGTACCTGGCCGACAGGGTGAGGACCCCGGTTTTGAAATTGCTATCCTGGTCCAAAGTTTCACTTATGCATACTGTACATGTGACAAAATTCAGCAGCACGTACTTAGAGTGGGACAGCTGCATTGTCATGCCCCTATATAAGATACATAACACTGTTATAAGCAAAATACTGTATTACAACTTCACAACAAACCGGGACTGGTGGGACATTGTGTTTTAGGGTACTAGGTTACCCGACCGATTCTGAACAGCAGGTACCAGGGTCTGAATTTTGGACCTGGCCGTGCAAACTCTATTCAGTTTACTTCCCTGAATCTGCGTGCATGCAGGCAGCGATTTTAGACAGCTGACCATTTCTGTTTTCAATGTTTGGATGCACTTGTGCACAAATCTATCCTGACAGCAGAAAACAAAGCATCAAGATACTCACTTATTTCACAACGTGTTCCCAGTCGAAATATCGGACAGATGCACTCAAATCCAGCCACAAGATCCACACACTGAGCCGGTGATGCACACGGGTTGGGGTTGCAACCGTCCACATCTAAACAATAGTACACAAAAATCAAGAGTTTATTCAGTTTATTTGACAAAGAGAACTATATTTCATTGCTGCTTTCATGAAAGAAAATCCTTTGAGGTCATACCATCTTTGAACAAGTCTGTCAATGTGGTGTAACTTTCTGAAGTAAAGCTCACCCTTTAAAAGTAGTAATAATTTGCTGATATTTATGTTAACAAAAGAATAATAATTACCTATTTAGTATGCACTGTTGCAAGTCCTTTTTACTACAGAATGACAGTCTTCCAGTATGAATAACATGGATGAGTAAATTACACTCTTGTGTGTACCTGCAATACTTAATTATTAAAACTATAATATAGGGAAAACCTAGTCTCGTATTTTTGGCTGGTCATTTTGTTTTCTGTTTGGACAACCAAAACATATTTCCGACAACCAAATATGGAAAGCGGGTTGTACGTAGGACATTTTACAATGTTCGCTACAAACCAGGCAAGACACAAGTTACCATTTTCACAGTTGTCGCCATCAAAGCCTACCGGACAGGAACAAACGTATCCGAATAATGATCCAATAGAATTGCTACAAGCACCTCCATTCAGACAAGGGTTATTATTACAGGGACCTGCAAAAAGTAGAAACATCAAATTGGATGATATTTCAAGGAAATAAATTTACAGAAACACTTTCACATAAACTACAGGTATTCTATGAGGTAATACTTGTACATCTTTTGCCAAAATCAGCAAAAATTTACAATCCCCATGTAAAAGAGCAGCAAATGTCCACCTGCTGAGGTTCAACCACACAGAGAGGGTGGGCCCTGAAATGGGCAGCCTCAGGATAAAGCCCCTTCCAATACATCAACAGAAATTCCCAATGTGGGTCATATAAAAAAGGGTCATGCAGAGTCATACAAGGGCATCTAGTAATCTCTTTAATACTCAGATGTTATACACTGTCGTCATCTTTCAAACTTACAAGATGAAAGTATAGTCAGAAATTTGTGAATGGTAATGCTGCTCATTCTATCAGGGGATTCTGTCTGGGGGGGACCTAAGAGGAACATGAAGTTGAAATGGTACCATTTAGCTTAAAAACCACTTAGAGAACGGAAACGATCATTGAGTTTCCATAAATTAAATTCTTCAGTGTACAGATGCATTCATTCTCTTACTTGAGGTGACTGGAATGACACTACCGATGTCGTACGGTTCGCTGTTTATGATTGCCTCAAGGGTAATTGGGTAAGGTGTGTTTGGATCCAGCCCTTGAACGGTGTAGAGGATCCGGCCACCCACAGCCTGCTGCTGTGAGACAATGTATGTCTCCGGTCCCTGAGGGGTGTCCACCGTCAGGCGGTAAAAGTCGACGTTCGTCGGTAAATCTTGCCAGATAACTTGGACAGAAGATGGTGTTATCATCCCAGGGCTGAGGCCGGAATTTCTTGCTGCAGATTTGTAATTTAGAGAGAGAGTTATTGGTTTTCCTATTGATAGTGGAATGAAGAGACAACTGGTAGAACGTGTATGCTGAATTGAAGCTGCTACAAATCCTGTTTTTCATACCACACTAAAACAAAAGATAAGTGTTGTATACGTTGCTACCAACCTCATCGCATATAAAGGCCATCTTTATCATTTTCTCATGAGTTTATTCCACTCGGGTATAGCAAACAATTACACGGTCAATTTAATAGCTATTGAATGCATCTAGGTTCTCTTGAGTTGCATTTCATATAACTCAGGGGATCTTAATTGACATACCCGCAGGCAACAATGTGTTATTAAGAAGGGAAGTTTTTCTGACCTAAACGTGATTCTCTTCCACTCGAGTATATCAAATAGTTACCCAGACGATAACTGTACATCAAATGTCTAGAAGCTCTTAAGCTGTATTTCATATCATTTTATTTATCATGCCCACAGGCAACAAAAATGTGTAATTGACATAGAGTGTTTTCTGACTACCATAGCAAGAAAACAAGATTTTTAGTGGCTTTGATTCATCATGTGGGACATGAGATACGTTATCATTCAAGTGAATAATCACCTAAATTGCTGGTGCCATGGAGAAATATGACCCAAAGATGATGATGAACTCAAGATTTGAAGGTATGATAGCATGAAAAACAATCTGAGCCAAATTTATTCTTCAAGAAAACAATTTTCTTGTCGATACCTGTTGAAAAAAAATTCATCGTCCACATTGGCAAGGAACTTACGAATTTCGCAGTGGGTGCCCTGCCAGGCATTATTGCAGGCACAAACGTAGGAACTGACACTGTCGAAGCAGGTACCCTGATTCTGGCAGGGGTTGGACTGGCATTCATTAATATCTGGCGGACAGAGAGCAGACGGACATCAGAGATATCCGAGTAAATATGCAGACAAACAAACCATATGCTACACAGACTTCATCATGAAAGAAATGCGGATCGTGTAGACATGTAAAATTCTCAGTCACGTAAAACACCTTTAAATGACTACGTATGTCATACGTCTACTAATTGAAGGTGGTAGAGGGTAATAACACTGCACTGACAGCACTGAACCTTGCCAATACCAAGCGGTTTTGCATAAATGTCATCGACCATGAAGGTGAGATTGAGATACGACGGAGCGGTATCCTCGCACATCGTTGATGAACAAAAATGAACCCCTGTTGAAGTGCATTGATAGGAATAGTCCCCTTGCATATGATGTCATAATGACACGGTGGGAGCACCCTCCTTGAGGCAGTTCCAGGGACAAGCATGGAGATTCCCCGTATCCCGGCCCTAAGGGATTCCCTGGGACTATGTGTGTAAGGTGTAACATTACATGCCACACAAAGTCGCAAAAAGGAACTTCATTTTGAACACGCTGCTCGTTTGTTT
Source organism: Stichopus chloronotus (assembly GCA_021234535.1). Taxonomy (NCBI): domain Eukaryota; kingdom Metazoa; phylum Echinodermata; class Holothuroidea; order Aspidochirotida; family Stichopodidae; genus Stichopus; species Stichopus chloronotus. The sequence goes on along the minus strand of CM037829.1, from coordinate 18,670,458 downwards.
GCCTCAAGGAGGGCAATCTTGTTTGTTGTTATATGACTTCAATGCAAGGGGTCTACTACATAATACAGAAAACCCTCTGTGAACCCCCAAGTGGACTATCCTAGAAATGCAATAAAAACACAGTCACCCAAACTATCAATGACACTTGTCAGGACTATTCTAGGAACAGAATAAAAATTACAGACAACCTCACTATGAATACTTGCCTGGAATATACTAGAATTGCACTTACATCACAGACAACCTCAGTTTGAAACCTTGCATAAAGTATTCTAGAATTGTTCTAAAATCTCAGAAATCCTGAAATTGAATGTTTGCCTACAGTAATCGTAGATCAAACTAAAGTCTGTAACAAATCAACCTTTTATTACTCATGATGAAGGAACTAACATATGTTGCATCAAAGTGCAGCAGGTTTGTCCTGCAGACTGTTATGAAAGACCACTGGCAGAAGACTTACAAAACATTAAATCTAGCCCTGCACTTACAGGTGCACAGAGACATTCTTGTTCTTTTTTTTTCCTTTTTGGGGGAGGGGTAAAGCAACTTTTGCCCCTCCTCCCAAATGAAATAGTTCAAATTGCATGATAAAATTACTTAATACTAACTTAATAGTCAGAATGGCTTTAAAATACTACTTTCACATTTTAAGTGACTTTGACTTTGGGCTCTTATCTTTTGACCAGTATATTTGTGGGTTTTTTTTGTCCAGATTGGGGGAGGAGGAAAATGCTCCCCCCCCCCCCCTTGCCAAACCTGGCCCATATGCTTATGCTTGCACTCACAAACTATTCAATACTGGCAGTCCAGTAAGAAGTCCCTTGGAAAACTTATCACAAAAACACCTAATTTCCATAACAGTGATTATAAATCACAGACAAACGAAAGTGATACACAAAGTAAGTGATACACCAAGTTTCCTGTGAAATTTCCTTACTTTGTTGGCAATTAATTCCGGTGAACCCAGCTTCACACTGGCAGCGGTAGTTCATTGGTTGGGAAGTGTCATCCACACAGATGCCTCCGTTCTGACAAGGGTTTATTTCACAAATTGCTTTGATAGAAAAAAAAATGTTAACATCATATTTGAAATATATTTAAATTACATATTTGATGTATTTTAAAACAAAGTCAAAAATAGTTTCCAAGTTTTTCAGAGACATGAAAATTGGTAAAAAATGCAGAGCCACGTCTAGCATGATCCCTAGACGATTTCACAAACTACTTTGTATGCCTAACCTGCCTTGTCAAAATTGAAGTTTGTGACCAGATACAGAGTAAGGTTTAAAATTTAGAATCTCAAAAAACTTAGATGTCAAGTCAGTGGTGAAACTCATAAAAGTCGTGATTGTCATGATAGAGGGCTGACGTCTAGCTAACATAGCATGTTGGGAATGTGATAAATGATGTCAGTTAATAGTGTGAGATGGTAACTTGACTAAAATTGCAAACAAAACAGTTGAGAATTTGATTTTATATAATGGCACAATATTATTGTGATAGAAGGTAAATATTTTTACAAGTAAAAAAAAAAACTCTTTTCTAACTTGAACAAAATTAGCAGGGTATTCTAAATTTTATGACGTACATGACTTTCACAAATTTCAAAACTCCACATCCGCAGGGTGAAAACATAATTTCATGACTGTTTCAGGCCACAGGAACCATGTCAAAAGTTGCTTGAAGCAATGACTTCCAATTAAATGATACCTTCACTTCAGCTGACCTTTTTGTAATGACCGTTAGTGAGAATTAATTCAATCTTGAAACTCTTCAAGCTAATTGAGACCAAAAATTTAGATCCAATAACTACAAAAGTAACTGCATCATTATTGGCAACAGTGCACAATGTCAAAATCACGATGCGATAGTAGTTGTGAGAAAGGGGTGAAGTCTTACAGTCAGAAAATACCAACTTTGATGAAATGTATGAAATGCAGTTTGAGAAGCTTTGGTTGCCCTCTTTAGAAAATTACTACAGACAGTCATTCAAGTCCAATTACGGACCAATTAGCTCCAATAACTACAATAGCAACAGGAAAATTATTTTCAACTGGTCTCAATGTCACCAACTGCAATAGTTGCATTACAATTCCCTCTGTGAAAATGGTTTTGTCTTTAATGGTGAGAAAATATTTATTTTGATAGGGTGAAATGTAGTCAGACATGCCAGCTGCCTTCCCTGGATGTGAATACCAATCAGGGAAAATAATACATCCATTAAAGACCAAGCTCTGACAGGATTTCATGCGACTTACATGTCGATTGCGTCGTGATCGTCGAAATGTCAAACTCTTCGTTGGTCTCGGTCATGACGCTGAGGACGATCATGTAATTCTCTCCTGGATCCAGGTTGGTGATCGGTTGAGTGAAGAGGTTATTGACGGCCTGGTTTGGGAGGACTGGTACCCTCTGGATGACGTTACCATTACTATCAATCACCTGGAGGGTGTAGAGAACAATGGGACCAGGTACGGTGGTCCACCTCACAGTTACACCGTTGGTAGTCTGCTCTGGAGTAGTCACGACTACGCTACTGGCTGGAATGTATGAAATGAAAATGAGAACATCGAACTGACATGCACGGAGCGAGGAAGGCAATAATAGGAATAAGTCTAATGCTGCATAAGAATTTCTTTCCTTCTAAAATTGCCCAGTTAGGAACCAACTTTAACAAAGGTTGGAATGATTAATCGACCCAATTACTGCAAGCCTGGAGCACTTACGTATATCACAGAATGTTCCAACAAATTGGGATGTACAAATGCATATGAAGCCATTGTTGAGGTCTTCACACCGCCCACCATTGCAGTCGACACCAAGGCAGTCATTCGTTCCTGCATCGAAAAGTGAGTGAAGCAAGAAAACAAAACAAAAAAAAAACAAAATGAGAACTTTCTAAAAAATTTGAAAGATCAATCAAACAGTAAAAGTAAAAGAGGAATTGAAGGAACATCCAAGGCTACAGACTGTAGCTTTTAAGGCAAGCTTAAGAGGTGAATATACAGTAATACAAAACGAATGAGAAACATGACCATACCATCCCATCTTTCAAATGTTGTTGAGATAAAGCCACTGCTCCAACCTGTAATTGTAGCACACAGTTTGGTGCAAACAAGAATTACTGTATGCCATCCAGGACCTGAGTGAGCTCCTGGTATGAATTGCAATTGAAATCCTGAAAGTGTGTGAATCTGGAGTGGAATTCTGGGGAGGACATTCTGTTTAAGACTACAACAAATATACTTGAAGAGCACCAGTAGCACTGTAATGTCTTTCCAATTTAGTATCTATCTACAGTGCTTGTGATGGCAGTCAGCACTCTACTAAAGTCTTCCTTTTTAATTGTAGTGTACCATGAATAAGAAATTATATCAGCTTAAGATATGTACAAAGTAAAAAAAAATGAGTAAAAAAAATACAACTCTTCAACGTTTCATTCAGAATATCCCACTGCTCCATCCTACAACCATAACACTTGTTAAGTATAAACAAAGCTTACAACAGGATTTAAGTGAGTTCACGGGATTAAGTGTAATTTTGATCCTGGGAATCATGCACACTCTGGTCTGTTCCAAAGAACACAGTTTCTTAAACATAGAGTTGCCTCATACAGATGTTGATTTAGAAATGTCATGCCATGTAGCAAAAGGCAATAGTACTCTTACGCAAGCTTGCAACTGTTACATGACCTTTTTTTCTATTATTTTGGTTTGTACAGTGTATAATTACAAATAACTGCTGTCTGAAGAGGACACACTTTTGACCAGTTAACTGCTGAATTAAAATATTGTAACTTCACACCACTGCCAAATTTCCGGTATAATGTCTTGTTTTGTAAATTTCAACTTAAAACAAGAAAAATACTACACTGTAAATATTTTACACAAACATATGTCATCACATGATTTTTGTCCTTTTATGAAGCAGATACATGCCAAAGAGGGTGTCTTTACCTTCTTTGTACAGGTTTTTTCTAACTTACAAGGTCCACTCAAAAAATCCTGCTCTTCCTCATTTTCTGAGTAAGTATTGGGACTCCAAATTATAATAAAAAACCCTGCAAAGTGCCTTAGGTCGAAAATCTTGCTTTTCTTACATGCCATGAAATTGCCCCTTTCAAAAACGCGCACTTCTAAATACCCAACGTATGGGCTGTTGATCAGGTTTTTGAACTGCAGATAGGAAGTGAGGGGGCCATTGCAATATTGAAATCTGGAAGAGAATACATCACATGGTTCTTCTGCAGAGAGAATTGCAAACAACTCAGTGAACTAAACAATATTTCCCGGTTCTTCTTAGACGATCAATGTACACTTTGAAGAGGACTATACCTGTCCTGTGGCAAATAGCGAACAGATAATGGGGCTACAATGTCCACTGTGCACAGTGAACAATGATGTTCCAAGTTAGTACATTTTGCTTAGCTAGGAGATATGTGATGTAGTTTTGTGCATACAATACAGGATGTACATTTCTGTCTAGCGCAGTAGGGTGCAGTTACCACAGGACAGATATATACGTCTTACGCAGGTAACTGGTTAACAGATTTCGAACAACCCAAAATACCTCTGACAATATTCCCTCAGATTTCCACCACAATCAAACTGTCATATTTATTTCATCTTTTGAGTCCAGTAGACAATACATTAGCAACCCTGTTAGTACACAAGTTGAAATTATTCTTTTGTTTTTAACATTTGTCCTGGGGACAGCATTGTCAATTTTTGTTTCAATGGAAAATCTACTTTAGTTTAGAATATTCATAAAATGGAGGTTTCTTGGCCGATTTTACACCAAACAACTTTTATTATACTGTTGAACAACATACTTTCATGATTAACCACTGAATGGATAACAGGAGTACATGGTCGATTTATAATTTCATTCCAGATTATTTCAAAACTTGACATGAGACTGCAGAATGGTGCTATAAGTGCCTGTAAATGGGAATTTTCACAAAAATAACTTGCAGAATTATGTAGGAGTGTGCATGTACAGTAGCTTGTGTTTTATTCAGTGTGTCTTTCAAATCAGTTCACTCACGACATGTATACAAAGGTACACGTAAATTCTTCCGGGATAAGAAAAACTGTAATTTACGCGGATAAGAAGAACTGTAATTTACCAAAGTGTGCGCTTACCGTGAAATAGTCCTAAAGCCAAACAAAGTACCTGTAACATCATGGAAGGTGATGTCACTATGAAAGTGGCACAGAATGTTAAGACCAATCAAATCATTGTTTATAAAAAGAAGATTAAAGGTTGGCCAATCACAACGATGCTTCAAAAAAGGACATCTTTGATTTGACAGCGTAAGTATCCTATTGAATATGGCATACAGAAGGTAAAAATAGCCTACACTAAACAATCTGTACCACTGTCTCACTCATGATAATAACTTTCAGTTTGTGGGCACTAGGCGGAAGCTTCCCCACAGTTGTATGCTTCAATGAACCTGCAAACTGTTTAAGTTTTACCAATAGCACAATGACAATATCCTCACGCATTTACACAGGGCTATGCACTATCAATCTCGTCTTGTCAAATACTTGGATAAACAGTAACAGATTAAAAGAAGGGAATAAAATTTACACTGAAAAACCAGTATAAGGGACTGCAATATCCTTCAATGGTCAAGAAAAAGAAATTGTGATTCACCTTATGGTGAAGTGCAGTAAGTAAACAAGTTTTGTGGTAAGAAAGCTTTCCCCCTTTGATGAATTAATGCTCAAATAAAAAAGCTGAACAGAATCAATGTAGCATGACACAGCAAAGTATATATAGATCTTATCGTTCGGGGGAATATTGATAACTAAGCATCGGCAGAATTGGCATCACAAATATTCAAATAAGAAGCTACCCTAAACTACTGATTAACCCAATTGTGAAAGTGAATCATTAAGCATCTGGCAGAGAGACAGAGACAATAAGACAGACAGACAGACAGACAGACAGACAGACAGACAGACAGACAGACAGACAGACATGTAGTGGAGAGAACAAACTTTGATTTGTATAATTGTGTGTATCAGATTTGGTAAATCTCTCCTGCCAAATTGATGGTGAAAGGATTCACACTTCAAGCATAACCCAAAATGGTCATGATATGTCCTCAACAAAATACAATTCAGCAAAATTAAATACAGAGTCTGATTTACAATATAGGCACAAATTGTCTACCAACAACTCACAGTCAAACTAATGCTCCTTTGGCCCTCTATACTGTACATTGCATAAACCCCCACCCTTCTTGATTTACTTACCAAGCTACTCAATAGCTGCACCATTCTAACTTTTGCTCTACAGTTACCATGAGAGGACGTTCTAACAGAAAACGCTGATCTTGTTGTAATTACCAGCTTGACCTTCAATACGCAGCCATCGGCGTTGAATTGAAGACAAAGGGCTGTTCTGTTCACTTACTCCTACTCCCCGCACCCCGGTGCACGAGCCTTGCGTTCACTCGTGTAGAAGACTACATTGAATGTATAACGGTAAGCACAGGCAGCAAGAACTGAATTGGTCAATGTTCAGCAAACATTTATTGAATAGTTTGTAAACAAATTAAACGGTAATAGGACCACTAGTTCACAAGTAGGCTAGTGTCCCATTTTTGTGCACCCTTCGATAAGCCTGACCTATTTGTGGAGTTTGCAAAAAAATTGTTTTCTACACATCACTTCCCCTGGAAAATTGTCGTGAACAATGCTCTTCTCATCAGAAGCGTAAATTGTAACTGCATGCTCTCTAAGCTACTTCCTATGACATGGAGCTTAGCTACCTTTGCCTGTATATCCTACATATTTGATTTCTAGAATCAACTACACCAAATTTACCAAGGGTTCATGTCAGCTTCAGGCAAAAGACACTACAGCTGAGTTTTTCTTGGCAATACGTTAAACCCAGCTCAAAGAAAACAAACACCTGCTATTGAAGAGGAATTCCACTAACATACTGATAACGATATTATAATCGTTGGCTTTTCACAGTACGCTAACTGTAGTTACTCCGTGAGTAAATACAGTCCAAAGTAAATGCACGTGGTATACAGAGACAAAAGCAGTATTTATCTATGAATAAAGGAGTTACTCGTTATTTTTTTTTTCTTTGCTAGAGTTGTTTTCTTTTTAGAAAAAAAAATACACCGCTGGCAGAGATGTACCTAGCCGGGCTAACTTGAAGCTGCTCGAAGTGAATCAACCAAGGGCATCCCACATACCATAAGACTGGCATTTCTGGGAGGCAAAGAACGATTTTTGTTTTGACAATCGAGTACTGTAATAAGGATGCACTGTATCTATCATGAGTTTTTAAATAACATGGGATATATTTAAGTACTGTACCTGGAAGACTACCAGCGTCTTAACACAAAACTGGGGCAATATGAGGACGTCAGAATAATTCTTTCTAAGCAGCATCTCCTTTTTTTGGAGGAGAGGGTGGGGAGGGGTGAGGGATGACATTTTGGGGGGGATGATGAGCCAGGGATCATGTGTATGGCCAGTTTGTGAGTGGATTGAGAACAGTAAATATTTACCATAACATATTAAAACATGTGGAAATTTGTATTTCACAAAAGTCCCACGATTAGTCGCATTTTCTAAAAAAATTCCCAAGACCCAACACACTCCAAAATTCCAAGGTCTTGGGTAAAATCCTGAGGAGTTAAATTAAACATTGGTGTAACCTACTCTGCTCCTGGTCGCTATAAACGTTAGCCATATGCAGTCACGATGTACAGTAACGTTACTGCAAAGACGCCATGTACTAATGGTGTGGCTGTATACACACACCTGACTCAATTTAGCTCAATAAATCCCCTCTCACCATTAGAAAACAAAGAACGTTGCCACAGTGCTCAAACTTCTTGAAACTTTTCACCAGTTAAAAGAAATTTAATCAAATACTTTTTAATATAATAGGCAGATGTTTAATGAAAGATATGCTCCTTGTATATTGCAAAGACAGAGCTTCTAAACAGAAAGATAGTGGCATGGCTGAGGAAGTAAGTGCAGTGGACGGATCATTGTTTTGCTATTTTGAGGTCAAAACGTCTGGAAGAAAACATTGGCCTATTTCGTCATTTTTTCATCAAATTCGTTCGTTCTTTCATTGTTTTTATAGTAATTGTCTATCAAAACTGAAATTTTCAAGATCTGAAGTGTTCCATTTGAATTCAAGAAGTTTCATATCTCAACATTTCTTGCCACTTGTGACTCACTTAGAGAAATTTAACTTGAGATTCCAGAGTTAAGGTCCAAAGTCCTGGAGTTGGAGCCAAAACAGATCAGCCAGTGCTGTTAGGTCAATTTGGCATGACCCTCCTCTTCCCTGCCTATCCCAGATTCCCCTCAAAGACAAAGTCACCTTCTGCCATGGACTGTCTCCTGACCACCTGTTGATCACATTTCTTTCTGTCATGTAGTACTCTCCCATACCTCCCCTCACCAGATACCCTCTCATGCTTTCTTCAACATTCACAGATTTCAGGTTCACGGCCAGCTGTCACCTGCCGTCACACCTCCCTCATCTATTGACTTCCCTCAGCTTCCCATCCCCATAACTCCTTCTTGAATTCTCTCACAGTCAACCTTACTGCCAGTTCTGCAAATCAGGTTTCCCTTCACAATGATAACAGCACACAAACACTTTTAGGGAACCACAAACCAGGTAATACATCGCTTACATGTGACGTCACAGTGATACAGTGAGGCGCCTCCTTCTTGAGGATACGTGACTAAATTTAACACGTGCACATGCAGCGCTTCTGCCATTCGGTCTACATGCACCTAATGTAGTAATATGTACTGTTCATTTGTTTGCCTCAGAGAGGGCGCCCTTGTCGGTTGTTATGTGACGTCAGTGCAAGGGTTCCATGATCCGACTGAAGGCTGAAATGAACTTACATTTCAAGCAGTTAATGACGAAATGCTTGAACGTTAAATGGCCTCGGCAAGTAATTACTCAACTCAGCAAGCTTTACCCTTTTATTTTCCTTCTGTCTGTCATACACTGAAGTCTTCCAGTGCAAAGAGTTGAGCGGCATAGAAGGAGGTTTTAACAGTATAAACACCTTCAGACAATCCTGTTTTCTCACCTCTTACTGTGTGCAATGAACCAAAACTTTCCAAACAGCAATACCATAAATTCCTGTCAAGAGGAAGTGATCAGAGTTAAGACTGCACTATTTTGTCAATTCTTTTTCAAATCACTCGAAGCTGCAAGTTGGAAGTAACTTTACAGACATCCAGAATTTTGAGATCTTGATTACGAAGAGGAGCATTGCCAAGTTTTAGCAGTGAGTTTCTGATTTTTTTTTTTATCTGCAACTTTTATCATAAAGCCATACACAGCTCTGTACAATCTGACAGGTGCAGGTATATTAATTGCTTGAATGTAAGTGAGAGCGCATGTTTACTTGTAACGTCTGTGGCTGAATTTGAAGTGTTTAAAAGATTGAACTAGCTGTTTGCCTTCCAATGTACACACAGCCTTTGCTAACTATTGCCACAAGTGCTTTGATTTGTAGGGATTGATTTTGCATGCCTGGTGAGGTTAGATCCTCACACTGATGAACTTAATGATGATCAAAAGTTCTGTATTATATCGGTTTTGTATCATTCAGTTAAACTTTGAATACCTAAGCAATCAAGTTGATGTTTTCTTTGACCTTAGCCAACGAAACAGTGATCTTTTAAATGAAGATATGTGCTGTGAATTGATTCAATAACTGAAGAGTGACAATGTGATAGCTTTTTCAAAACTTGTCAGATGCTCCATCTCATTTTGTTATGTAAGTGAAGTTTGTGGCAGCTGTCCAGAACTGTGATGAGAAATCTTCCAAAACAATTCCCCCAAATCCTATTCAGAAATTAAGTGGAACTCAAGTAGAAATCATTGATACGGACATTTTCACATAGGAATTGTTGGACTTCAATTGGTACTTGCCATGCAAGTACAGTTTGTCTAGTTGGACTAAAGGACCAAAATTGCATACTCCAATCTTGAAAAATAGCTTATTATCACAAACTTCCAAGGATGTAATTTGAAAAGAGCCAACATTTTTGCCAATTCATGTCTTTGGTGCAAACTTCACAAATAATTTCAAGTCATTAGGCCCTGCCACTGCCTGTCGACAAAAGTAAGTGTTGCCATTTTCTTTTACATCTGTCAGCCATGTTTGTTTCTTGAACATGAGAAACGATGCAGGTCATATTTTTTGCTTCTCAAAATTCTTCAACATTTTTGCAAGACAGCCAGAAGGACAAAGTGAAGATGTGCTTGTATAGCAGGCTTAACACCAACAATGACAAAAGGTTCATGAAGGTGAAAAGTGAGCTTGTAGGCTAACTATCAGTAATGAAAGAAGTATATCGATGTTAAAGACAAAGACTCATCACCCCAGACAGTTTCAATTCTCCAAACCAGTTACGTCGAGGCCCGCCCTCCCTCCGTCTGTCTTAAATTCCTCCACATGTACGATCAAAACGATGGATCCCTGTGTACGCTGTGTGATATGAGAGAAGCTGAAAATTACCGCACCAATGTAAAACACATTGGATGGAACAGAGAGATTCTTCTAGAGACTACTCATCTCCTTGACCATGTCAAAAAAAATCGGAATTAATAACTCAAAATGTTTCACTGCTTCGTATTTAATCTTCCTTACCAACACAAAATTCCAACAAAATGCTGAAAACAGCAACGTCAACGTTCACAGTTCCCTACGGTGTTTGACTCATACAATGAAGCTGTCATGATAATATGACCTCCATAGACTGTACACTGTACACTTCACTGAATTCTCTCTTGGATTCTCTTTATTTCGACCGTAACCATTTTCCAGTCTTGTTTACTCCAATTCTCTCCCTGCAACCCTCCCGCCAACATATTCCACTTATTTCACTCAGCTTTACAGCGACCACAGGCAGAATGTCACGTTTCTGTCCATGCTTGGGCACCACAGCTTAGGGAACTCCCCCATTTGTTCTTCATTTCACTGTAGAATTATTTTTGAGAGTTTTGTTTATGGCATTTAACACCAGTATCTCAAAAGGACATGTCCTGTAGTGAACAGGAAGCTTATAAATGGGTGTTAGCACTATACGGTTGAATGCCTCTGATCCATGGTTATTACCCACAGGTAAATTTTGTACCAATATTTCCTTATGCAAGTATGAACGTATTCTATTCCAAGGACGAAATACTGTGGACAAACTGATTATCAATGTTTGCTAGTCAGTATTTGAACAGGTTCACATTCATCCCATTTCGATTAGCAGGTGTTATTACAAACACTGCAGAGAAAAGATAAACTTACTGTAACTCACCCACGTATAAGTCATAAGCAACGTCGTGGCTTTGGCTTCAAATGATGGGAGAGTTAAATTCAATTAACTTTTCAGGTAGGACTTAAGAAAATATCAATTCACAACTATTGCAAAAGGTTACACAGAACTGAGTTACAACAGGGTTTTCATGGGTTGTGTGCTGCAATCCTGACTACAGTTTGTTATTTTATTCCTTTCTAATACAATTGAATACCAGGCTCCCAGTTCCATTTTAAGGTCATGTTTATTTATGGCCAACACATGGCTAGAAGTTCTGAGCACTATGCCACCTTTACTTCACCCCACCTCACATCCAACCTTCCTCCAGTCTCCAGTTGTGCAGAAGTTCACCTGTCACTGATGATATTTGGTCACTGTTTTATGTATTCAATAGTGCAACAAATTTTGATTAATTTTTGACAATGATAGATCTTGACTGGCAAGGAAGTGTTGCAGATAACTTTCATGCATGGACAATGTCAATTTAAGTCTGACATTGGCCCATGCATTTACTTGCATAGTCCTGAAGCCAACTAAAGGAAAACTGCACAATTTTTGTTTGACAAGCAGACCATGGTGCAGGAAGTTTTACAGCTTTTTACGACTGTAAGACATCATGTAGCCAAGTCCTTTGGTGCACTTTTTGAAATCCAGGAATACCAACAGCTTTGGCTTTTAATTGTCTCAATTTGAGTACCACACAGACGAGTCTTTGTCTAAATTTTCTTTCCTGCGTTGAAAGCAGAATTTTGAATTACTCCCAAGAAATTTAGGACAATCCTGGCTCACAAAATCTGATGCTCACATGATGCATGTCTCCTTTGAACTAAAACTTAAACACAGCTGGGTCTAAGCGAAAATTAAGAGCAGCAATCTTGGGATTTCTCTCAAATCTCTAAGAGCTATTTGTGAGTGAACCTTCCAAAAATCACTTCTGCTATTTGCTAAAGCTATCCACAGTTTTCTCACAGCTTTTCACCAGCAGGCTGTAAATTTTAAAGTAAATCAAGCTTGCAGTATTTACTGAGAAGATAATTACTGAAATAAATAGGTGACAATATAAATAATGAAACAAACTAAACGGCCTCTTTTTCTCATATGATAGAGTTATTCTGACAGCTTACCCTTTGTTTATAATGCTGATAGTACCAAACCATCTACAGTTCAATAATAAAATCAAAGGTCTCATTTATTTCTTTCCACTCTTGTTCAGGTGAAAAACAATGTCAAGTTTCTCATATCGCACTGAATAAACATCAAATATTGGTTTTGTGTTTCCTTCTCCATCTAATTTATACAGATGAAGTCAAAACAATTGGCCAGTTTCTTCATTATGGCATTCATAGTGCCGAGCAAGGTATTTTCATGCCCATCAGAATGTCGATGCTCGAATATGGGGGATGGATACTCGGCGGACTGTCAGGGTAGGCAGCTTCAAAGTGTACCGCAAGGCCTGCCAGTGAATACCACAACATTATTTCTGTCAGGAAATGAATTGGCAGATAACAACAGTCACATTTTGACGAGTGACAAACTCCAGCAACTTCAAAATTTGTCAAAACTTCAGAATCTGCACCTTGATAACAATGGAATCCAGTACATCTCTCCAGACGCCTTTCAGAACTTATCTTCCTTGAAGAGATTGACGCTTAGAAATAACTTCATTGTAAATATCCCAACTGATGCTTTAAGGCAACTACCAAACATCACAATATTAGAAATGGGTGATAATTTGTTAGGCAGGTTGCAAAATGAAACATTCATTGCAAATCCTCTCCTGCAACATTTACTTTTGCAAAACAATGAAATCATGGCCGTCGAGGAGAGAGCTCTCCGTGGCTTAGCTGGGCTGGTTACTTTAGACCTATCGCAAAACGAAATTGAAAATTTGTCAGGGAAAGTGTTTTCAGAAAACGTTGCACTTGAGCAAGTCAGAATCGACAATAATTGCTTGAGCTTCTTGAATCCAGGGGTGCTTTCCCAACAGAAAAATCTCAAAGTTCTCTCTATAATATACAATAAAGTTAATGACTCCATTTGGAGGGCCCTATCTGGAACGACAAATTTGACTCAACTCTTTCTGTATGGAAACCGAATTGAAACCATTCCAAGTGGAGCATTGGCTAACAACACAAACCTTTTGGAATTGTACTTACATGAAAACCACATAAGAAATATTGGCATCGATGCATTTAGGGGACTAACAAAGCTGTTTTTGTTGCAACTTAGCCAAAACTTACTCTCCTACGTCCCCGATGGAGCGTTTGATGTCTTCAATGAAAACACATTCCTTTGTTTGGCCCAAAATGATTGGATATGTGACTGCAATGTCACTTACTTACAAGCGAGTCTACAGAGATTCGAGTCCCCCCTGTGTGGTGAAACGACTTGCAGGACACAGATGGGAACTTCACAGATTGCAAACTGGATCATTCCACCAGAGTGCACAGAAGGTTCCACGCTGATGACTACACTATATACTGCCTCAGACAGGATTAAGATGTCAGACGCTGCTCCAGAGAGGATGACAATGCCAGATGCTGCCTCACAGAGGATGACAACAGTGGATGCTGCCTCAAAGAGCATCACACTGCCGGATACTGTCTCAGAGAGGATTACGATGTCAGGCGCCGCTCCAGAGAGGATGACAATGCCAGATGCTGCTTCTCAGGGGATGACCATGTCAGATGCTGCCTCACAGAGGATGACAACGGTGGATGCTGCCTCAAAGAGCATCACATTGCCGGATACTGCCTCAGAGAGGATTACCATAAAGATGATCACCAATATGATTACCACTGGGAAAACCATCGCTGGCATTCCACCAAAAAAAATTGTCATATCCATAATGACTGCAGTTGTAGGGAGCGCCATTGTGGGTTTGATTGTACTAATTTTAGTGATTCTCCTGATCGTATGCTGCATCAAGCAATGTGAGAGTAATTCCACACGTGAAAGAGATATGGAGGATACATTCTGGAAAACCACGCTCCAGTCACGATTAAGCTCGCTGTTTGCAAATTCAAACCAGTACGAGGACGACGATGACATGGAAGATGAACCTAACCACAGGATGAGCATATATCAAAGTATAAAAGATGTGTTTACACGACCCCTTTCAGCATATTCTCGATCGAGCAGGAGTGGGTCCGCCCCTCTATCCATGAAGACTTATTTCAGTGGTCGAAATAGCAAAAGCTCGCACCAAGATCATACAGAGGGAGTCGCCAACAAGTCTGCCAGACTTGAAGAGGGGATAGTCCCAAATGGAGAGGAGCATTATAATGTGTCATTGACAACTGAAGGTGAGATGAAACCTAAACCACAGACAGGGGTGAATGTGCGAGACGAAAGAAAAGGAGTGAAGCCAGGAAAGGATTCAGCGGACTCGGGAGGGATGATGGTCAGTGAATGCAGAGCTAAGATGGAGTTTCATTCAGATGAAAGAAAGAGCACCGGAGAAAATGTTTACAGTGAAATTGGTAATGAGAGACAGGCACTCCCCCTCCCTGTGGAACCAACAGAGACGTCTTCAAAAGAACGTCCAGAATCAATTTACAATTTGGAGTATCCCTCTAACTCAAGGCACGAAGCAGAGTCACCAAATTTGGATGGCGAACCAAACGTGGCTTGTGGGGAAGAGACATCTTCAAGAGAACGTCAACAATCAATTTATGTTGAGACGGTTGCTTGGGAATCTGAGACATGAAGCAGTATTGGAGGACGCAAATTCTGCGAGAGACCTTGCAGGGAACTGACAGTGATCCCAACCGCGGCAAAACTAATGACAACAACTGGTGGTGATGAAAATAATGGTGTCTATGGAAACTGACTTTTGCAGTGGATACATCGATACTTACGGAACACATCAACCATTATCTTAATCAAGTCTCTGTTCAATGCCAGAAGAGTGTCATGGATGACGGCACTACACTACTGATGGCACTACACTACTGATGGCACTACACTACTGATGGCACTACACTACTGATGGCACTACACTACTGTATCCACTACTGGAGGAGTGGGACATCAAAGAAGCTGGATTTTTAATTTCCGTTCACAGATACTTTCAGAAATTTACTATTTTTTGGGAGGGGGTTAATGATTTTCATTGGTGTTTAGGATGGGTGAATGTATGTATCGTACGTGCACAAGATGCCACTTTGAGATGTGGAGCTTCAAGGTATTTCAAGAACACATAAGTAGAATCTACAAGAAAAAAATTTTGCAAAATATGTTTTGAATACCAGATTGGAGTAGTTATTGATTTTTGCAGAGACATGCAGAGGGCAACAGTCCCAGTAAATCTTATTGTATTTTAAATATTAGGAATTAGGCTAACAACATTGCAATGGTCTATAGGTGACCGTAGACTGCTGTTTTAGTCTGCCTTTATTCAAGCTTTGGACATGTTAGCAGCACTGTCAAGACCAATCAACATTTCAGAAAGGTTTCTGAAATGTCTCATATTATGTTTCTAGAAAAATCACAGTGTAGTATGCTTTGAGTGTTTGTTTCCACAACGATGGTAGTTCATGAAGAATAGCAGCTGTCAAACTAATGTCTGTTTAATTCATTAGTCAGTAATTGCACAAAAGCAGTGATTTGAGAAAAATTTGTGGCAAACCAAAAGGATGAGAAAGTTTCCTACAGGTTTTCAATGCAGCCAACATGTTTTTGTGAGGGGCATATCTTATCACACTACTGTTGGTGAGCCTTCTCACAGTTGAAGTGTTGTGTGATGTTTTTGAAACCTGTGTCACACTTTTTCAATTACTTTTTTATTTTCTGAAAATGAAAGGCTCAGCTTGCTCATACTGTCTTAAACGCGACGGTTCATGCTTGAGGCTAGGCTTCTTGTAAATAGTCAATTGTGTGGTACAGTGGAATGTCCTCTGCTTGTTATTGTACATTTATCACCACAGCAACCTCACCACTGTGACCATCACACTGATCAGACACTGCACAACAGTCACATTGAGAAAAATATCCACTGTTTTTGGTAGATCATACTTGTTCTAAGGTACTAACACTGTTCCAGTGCCCTTCAATGACGGATGCGGGAACCGATGAAGGTATCTCCGAATTCTCACTTCCATGGCCACAAAAATCTTCACGCCAAGCTGTCTTCAAGGGTTTCCCACCTTGCAGTCCAAAGGGGGAATGTGTAGCTTTCAAAATTTGTGCACTTGCATTTCCTACCAAAACAGAAAAATTTCAATTTATTTGAACTTACCAATCTCACAGTTCTGGCCTTCAAATTGATTCGGACATATGCACTGGTATCCAGTCACTGATGCAACAGAGTTGATACACATGCCTCCATTTTGACATGGCCCCTCATCACAAGGTGCTAGAAGCAAATTTAAAACAAATCCACACAATTACCTTATGACAACCTTTTGCAAAGTTTAAGGTGATCTTTGAGCTTTCTCAATTATTTCTAGACTAATGTGCCCTTAAATTTACAAAAAATCCTGAGCATGTTGAGAAATAAATGTTATAGCTTCTTAACAACATGGCCCAATGTGTGTTTCCAAGCAAGCTCTTAAACTCGAATTCTTGCACACATATGTAGATGTTTCAACTGTCTCTACAGGTTCCTTACTTCAGTCAAGTCTGTTTTAACATTTTGTTTGATGATTTAGCTTCATGTGTAGAATTATGTACCCCTACTGGTGTTTTCGATATCAAATTTTGAATGACCAGTTGTTACATTCATGCTGGAAAGAGCGACCCCTCAGGATATTTACCAATTCAGTACAATAGCTAGGTCAGACTGTGCATGCAAAATACTATCAAAATAGGAAAATAAACAAACACGCTGTCATGCCTACAACACTTGTCCACGAAACTGAGTTCATTTCATGCACATTCATTTCTACATCATGCACTATGTACAACAAAGTTGACAAAACGGTACCAGTTACGATCGATTTTGGAATTTAGCAAAAGAATAATAATTTAGATTAATTTACGACAGAAGTGGAGAGAGAAGGAAGTTGTAAGCTTATTTTTGAACATATTCAAATCCTCAGTTTTTAGATCAACTGCAAATGTACATCAGTTTCACACATGTGCAGTAGTTCTATGTCGTAAACAGCATGTTAAGTGCCTTATTCATCTGAAAGGTTGTGCTATAATCTGTCAAAAAGTTTGCCTATTTTCATGCTCCGTATGGCAGGCGCAGTTTGTTTATCTTCCATGTGTCCACCCACGAGTTGCAAATCGAGACTGCAAAAAAAAGGCCGACAGAGGAAAAAAAAAAAATGATTCAATGAAAGGAGAACTACCTACAGGGATGTAAGTGCAGGGTAAAAAAAAATACTGAAAATAGGTTGTACAGGTGAACGCCGTCCTGGGGGTGGGGTATAACGGGGGGTGGCAGGAGAGAGCTGAGGTGCAAAATGGTGCACTGTAAATTCATTCTTTGGAATACACTCATGCCCCAGAGAATTCCATTTTTATGGTATTTTTGGTTCATTCAGACTGTTGTATGTACAGTAACATATAATTTTGTTAAAATGTAAAAAAACTTCCTCCAATGTTTTCAGATAAGTTTCCGTACTTCCAGTTGGCAAAAGAACGGTTGGAATACAGGGGAAATATGGAGATATCAGCCAATTTTTAAAAAACACGTAAGTTTCCGTACTTCCAGTTGGCAAAAGAACGTTTGGAATACAGGGAAATATGGGGGTATCAGCCAATTTTTAAAAAACACGGAATTCCGTATTCTTACGGAAAACTTACATCCCTGTACCTAGACTGCCACAGCTTAAATGCCTCAACTGTATCTAAATGTATATTTCCAGTGAGAGAAAAACAACCAGTTCAGAATGATGGATATAGGAGTTACCTGACGTCGTGATCGTAGAGGTGCTTATCGGGAAAGTGCCCTCTGGCGTGTCGATCTCCAGCGTGACGGTGTATTCTTGATTGGGATTTAGATTCGGCTGGGTGTACGTGACGATGCCGTTCACCGCGTCGTTTTGGTCGAACACCTGGGTGGTGACGGGATTGCCGTTGACATCCAAGATCGTCAAAATGTAGATGTCCTCTGATGTGGGGATGAAAGTGATCTCCACGGTGTTGGTCGTCATGGTGAAGTCGATGTTGGTGGTGGTGGCTGTTGAGAGAAAAATCAGCGCTTCAAAAAAAAAGAAAATTCACTCAATGATCTGAGCATCAAAGGACAGTCTCCTCATGCGTCGGATCACTACTTCGTAGGTCTTTTCCAGAAAACGGCGTGAATATCACATTAATTTTAGAAAAAAAAATGAGATCTGGCATGCAGAGTGTATATTCAAACTAATTTTACTTCTTACCTGCCTGAATTGGTCACAATAAAGCATGAATGGCATCAGTAATAGGATATGTGTGGATAGCTGCATGTGTATAAAAATAGTTGAACTCATCCTAGAACAGTTCGTGGTGGAATTAAGGAAAGACGTTACATCTTGATGAATTCAATGATATATTCTGTATGTAGTTCATGGTGAGCTTGCTTTATTTTCATTTCTGTCCTACAGTATTATCCAACATGGCATTTATATTTACAGACGTAAAATGTATTCAAAATGGTGTTTGTCGTAACGATGCCTGGAATGTTTTAAGATGGCATTTAAAGTAATGGATGCATCTTTCAAAGATGACTTTAATACTTAAGGTTTCAAAAGGTTTTCAAGATGATGTTGGAACTAAAACCGCTGCAAACTATCCTTAATATGGTGTTCATTACGTGTAAAAGCCCATTGGAGACCCATGCAGAGTGGCCCCTACTTTGGACTTTCAAAGTCAGGTGTCACATGACTAGATTTGCACTTATTACTTGCTTCACTGGCATCAGTTTCTTGCAGAATACCATAACATGGATGTACACATAATGTTCAATGTAGCAATTATATATGCCTTTCATACCTTGCTTAAATTTATACACACAAACTTCAAGATGGTGCTCATTCTGATTGGTGCGGATCATTTGGGACACAATTATGTCACCGCCAATGAACCTACTAAAAGAAAGATGGCTTTCTGAAATCAAAAGTTTCAGGTTTCCTACAAACTAGTACTACTAATATCATCAACAAAATATCCTTTTCCTTCATTTTGAATTCATACTCACATCTTTATCTTTACTTGGAATTTTTATGTTAAAATGTAAACTATACTGTACTATACATGCACAATACATGTTTTAATAAAAATGAACTTCTAAATAAATTAACTTGTAAAGATTTCATGTTATGCCTAATCTTTTTAACATTGGAGCTCAGCAGTAAACTCGATTCTTATAGGCAATTGACAAAGATAATTAATTGGAACAACAACAGATGGAAGAACCATTCGGTTTTATTGGAGGGCTCATAAATCTACATTTTCTTTTGGTCACAGTAGAAAACTTCCGAATATCGCTACAGCTATGCATGAGAATTAGTCAGGGAGACTGAAAAAAGTGTTTCTGTGGGTATGATTGCCAAGAGGTATAAAAGAAAAGGGTCTGAATAATCCATCACTTGAGCACCTTCAAACTATTTTTTCCCAGCTATGATCTTGAAAAAAAAACTGTCTGCTAAGTCTCACTACGAGTGCAGGGGCGAATGCATGCCACTGTGAAAATGTTTGTCGGCCACTAAAGTCTTCCTCAGAAGGATCAGCCTTTAAATTGTTCTCTACTCATAGCCATGATCTTTACAAAAAAAAAAAAATAATGAGAAAACTGCCTGCTTGGATCATCAAGGTAGTAAATGTATGCCGTGTTTTGTAGGTAACTCAAAATCTGCACTTCTATGTAAAGTGCAGCCTTCAAAATAATATTTTGTACAACTTTGGTTTCAAAAACATGCTCTACTTCACCTTTGTCACTTTCGTATCAAAGTAGTAAATGTCTACGAGGAATGAAGAAAGTGATACAAATGGAACTATGGACTCATTGTTTGCACAGTCACTGTTTTACTGTCAACATACTGTCAAATATGTTTGAAACAAGCTTAAAGGGGCTCATTGAGTTGATATCAATAAAGATTGTGGTGATTTTGAAGGGGTACAATGAACATGACAACACCTAAAGTCAGCATAATTAGTCATTTCACATCCAATGGTTATGACAACGCTCAAAACTTTTGAATTTTTGACAGTTACTTGTATTGATTGTGTGCATGTGAATACTAGTAAGAAAAGTGTTCGGTCAAAAATTTTTCAAAAACCAAATGGTTAGTTACTCACTCATTAATGTACCATTGTATGTGAAACATTGGGATTCTCTCAGTTTGACCATTTGTCATTAGTATGTGGAAGAAACTTGACATGTTTAGAAAAAAATTAGGGAATTTCACAAAACAACTCAATGAGCCTCTTTAAATCTGACTCTCAATCATCATTTGTTCATTTACAGATCAGACATGTAAACTGAGACAAAACATTAATGAAAGCTGAAAACAAGAAAAATGCTCTTTTAAAGGGCCATAACTTGCTGATATTACACTTTTACTTCCCAAAATGACAACCTCACACAAAGGTGGAAAATACTCACGTATCGCGCATGTTTCTCCGGTGAATGGTCCACTGCAAACACAGGTGAAACCAGATTGACGATCAAAACAGAAGCCACCATTACTGCAAGGATTATTCTGGCAGCCGTTCTCATCTGTTGGTGAGAAATGCCAAGTCAGGAAGTTTATGTTGATAAAATCAGCATGTAAAGTTTCACCAACCGTTAGCTGGCTAGTTGGTCAATACCCTCAAATTTTGGACTTACAGGATTTCTCCAGGGTCACCGTCTTTCTGCTTCATTTGTTCAGCACACAACTGACACTTTCCTGGCCCATGCAGTCTACTGGGAAAATATTCCCTTCGTCTCATGCAGTGTTAATCAGGGATGTGCAGCAGAGTGGTCAGCCAGGCAGTAGCGCATTATCTACACTTGATTTGATTGACCATGAAGGTGCTATATGGAAAGCATCAAGCCAGGTTTTCTCCTGTTTAAGTGTAAACTTAAACGCTATTGTCTGTGAATAATTTATTGGAGAAATTCAGCTTCTTTGGAAAAAGTTTTTGCCTTTGAACAAAGCAGCCATTAAAACATTCTGACATCATGATCTAAAAACACATTTCCCTGAAAAAAAATTAACTGTTCACAAACTGCAGGATGGCAATGCAGAAAAACGGGTATTCAGTATACCGCTATGCTGTCTGGGAAAAATAATAGCAAATCCAAGCAAGAGAATTCATCTAACTTTTCAAAACTTCTGTTTCATAAAACATCAACTTTTTGTGGCAAAAAATGTCAGAAGTTACATACATCAAGCAGCCATAGTTGATCATTTGATGATTACAAAGACATACAAGGATGGAAAAGTCAGAGGTTTCTATATTGTCATGTTTACTTGCAAAAATATTGCTCACATAATGTATTTGTGATATAAATTTATGTAACAAATTCATGTCTGCATCAAACTCTTATTTTATGCATGCAGGAATCAAAGTTTGACAATAAATAGGCTTCGATGGCAATTGGTCGCCACGCACCGGGCCCCGATACTTGCCGGGCACCGACAAGGACCGGGGCGCGGTGCGTGGCATATTAAAATAATATCTACATGAAAATAAAAAAAGAAATTATGGCTGAAAAATGTAGTAGAATCCATAGGGGTGGGGCGCATTTGCTGGTACAAACAATTAGTTGGCTGGCAATCAAGAAGGCTGGTGACCACCTTGCCAGCTGTAATGCCCTAAATCTTCACTTTTGACATCTTCGTCGTTTGTGGGTTTTTTTTGTTTTTTTTTTGTTCACCAATTGTGTCAGCATTTCCACTTAACAATCTCACAATACAAAACAATCATGCCAGTTTGTGAGCTTTGAGTAAAACAAAGTACGATTACTTTAAGAGAAATAATACGAGTTTGAAGCATTCTAGGTACGTACTAGTGTCACAAGTTGTTCCGGTGAATCCCTCAGCGCAGATGCAGACGAAAGCGTTCACTAGGTCTTCACACTGTCCTCCATTCTGACAAGGAAAACTGAAACATTCGTTGATATCTGCGAATGGAAATATCATACAACAAAAAGGATGACAACGTGCAAAAGAAATAAAAAGAATAATGAAAATTATATCTTTGTTCCCCCCAAAAATCCAACAACCTCACGCTATTTAAATGCCCATTAGACCCTCTTTCCCAACCTGGCTGGCACAAATCAGGGAAGTGTAATTAGTTAGGGTCAGTGACCTCAACATTCTACTATTTCTTCTTTGTGCAATTTCCCATCTACTCAGTAGTAAGTTATCCTAATACTATGCTTACTACCCACTTAAGTGCACACATACAGGGCGAATAAAGCTGAAATTGCATGCACAGTCACAAAATTTGAAATCACAGGAGCTGGGAAAAATGTATGATAAATGTTACCACAAAATGGTCATTACTTTGGAGTAAATGCACACAGGGGGAAAAAAGAAAATAAATTGAACACAACTTACCGACTTCACAAGAATCTCCGCTGAAACCGAGAGGACAGATACAGAGGCGCCCAGAGGCCAAATCCACACAATTTCCGTTGGTACATGGCATTGTGTTGCAGGTGTTTGCACCTTATTACATAGCAACAGTAAATCAAAAGAAATTCATCTTAATTGCAGTTTAAACAAAAATGCAGTCAGTTATAAGAGAAAAAGACAAAAAAATGATGTACATGTATAATGACATTTCGACTAGAATCTAAGAATGGCTTTCTTCCAATAAACATGATAGAAAATAGAGTTGGATGCATAATGAGAAAAGCAACATCAAAATAAGCAATATCGATATAATGGTGGTATAGATACAAAATGGTGGGCTGTGTTTCAATTTAAATTTGTGACTGTCTGATGGACCCGGCGCATCTAACATGTAAAATGTGGCTGTGCTTTCCAAATTAAAAGAGATTAAAAGGATATAGGAACAGACAATGTTCAAAATATTCTCATAAAATCCACAGTATTACAAAACAATCCAAACAGCTCTGAACCTGTGTACAGTCTTCTCAGATAGATTAGATAGATAGATGGATGGATGGATGGATGGATGGATGGATGGATGGATGGATGGATAGATAGATAGATAGATAGATAGATAGATTAGATTAGATAGATAGATAGATAGATAGATAGATAGATTAGATTAGATAGATAGATTAGATAGATAGATAGATTAGATTAGATAGATAGATTAGATTAGATAGATAGATTAGATTAGATTAGATAGATAGATAGATTAGATTAGATAGATAGATTAGATTAGATAGATAGATTAGATTAGATAGATAGATTAGATAGATAGATAGATAGATAGATTAGATTAGATAGATAGATAGATTAGATTAGATAGATAGATTAGATTAGATAGATAGATAGATAGATAGATAGATAGATAGATAGATTAGATTAGATAGATAGATTAGATTAGATAGATAGATTAGATAGATAGATTAGATTAGATACATAGATTAGATTAGATAGATAGATTAGATTAGATTAGATAGATAGATTAGATTAGATAGATAGATTAGATTAGATAGATAGATTAGATTAGATAGATAGATTAGATTAGATAGATAGATAGATAGATTAGATTAGATAGATAGATTAGATTAGATAGATAGATTAGATAGATAGATTAGATAGATAGATTAGATAGATAGATTAGATAGATAGATTAGATAGATAGATTAGATAGATAGATTAGATAGATAGATTAGATAGATAGATTAGATAGATAGATTAGATAGATAGATTAGATAGATAGATTAGATAGATAGATTAGATAGATAGATTAGATAGATAGATTAGATAGATAGATTAGATAGATAGATAGATAGATAGATAGATAGATAGATAGATAGATAGATAGATAGATTAGATAGATAGATTAGATAGATAGATAGATAGATAGATAGATAGATAGATAGATAGATAGATACAAATTTTTTGAAACTGCCAATATGTTTGAAAAGGCTGACCAAGCCTACGACGTAGACGTCGTGTAGAAGTTCAAGGGGAAATACGTCATGTGATATCTATCGATACTACACATTTCTGAGAAGTGTAAGGATTGTAACACTTCTTTTAATACTGACAGAGCTGAATCAACAACTGTACAACTGTAATGGATGAAGTTGAAAGTATGTTACAAGTTATTTGTATCAGAAGTTATTTGTAACCAACAAGTATGTTGGTTAAGACACGCGAGAAGAAACGCTTACTGACAGCCGGACATTACAATATAATGCATGAGATGAATTCTTTCAATTGCTCTTCAAGGAATCTGAATCTCCTTAATCAGAATTTTAGCAGAGAACACATTCAAAAATAATTGGTCATTGAAAAGAACAATCACAGTTGACTTGATCAAATTTACCATATCTGCTTTGTTGATCATTGACATATAGCTCTTTTGATAAAAAAAAAAAACGATCAAGTCTTAAGATCTCCTTAAAAGACAGGACTTACTTTCTTGGCACATAACGCCAGTAAAAGCAGGCAGACAATTACACTGGAATTGTGCGATGAGATCATTGCAAGTGCCTCCATTGCGGCATGGATTGCTCGCACATTCGTTTATTTCTGTCGAGAACAATTAAAATCGAATTAAATAATCAGTATGTGCACTGTATCTTCACCAAAAGTGCAAAACAATGATAATATTAACATCTGCATGGTACATGTTCTCACAGGAAAATCACAATGCAGAGACACCTCATAATGGCAAGGCCGGCTTTTCTACCAACGTTTGACACACTTTTGAAATTGTATGTGGGTATAATACGACAAACACCAACATCACATTTTGGGGTAAACATGCTTTCACATCAGAAAAGTTTTCAAGCATTAACTTTCCAAGTATCCAACATTCAAGCGTTTGGAATCGGGACTTTTCCATTTTATTGGCAAATACAAGCAAGAGAATGGAGCATTTATTTTACTTTCGTGGACTGTGATACAGCAATAATACAAACACATGACTGTGTGAAGTACAGTATGTTCGCACAGCATTTTGAAGAAATTACATGGATCAATGTTACCAACACTAGCTTAGCTTTGCTTTGCTTGCAAACAGTGTGAGCATTTGACTGTGGTTTTCCATATGGCACTGTATTTAAATCATACCCCAGACACTTTCCTTTGCTTTGCAGGTGGTGTGAAAGTACCCTAATACAATGTAACATAATACAGCAGAATGCTCTTATTTCCACTTACATCAAATTGTAGTTATGTAACTAAGTAGACTTTTCTCTTAAACTATCAAGGTCAAGAGTTTCAGCATTATTAAATATCCTACCTTTCAATTACTCAGTGATGTACCAATATGTCACTGACAATTTTCCCTTTTTCCACATGTGAACACACTGATACTTGGTGGTTACAGTGTTGGTGGTTACTGCATACCCTGTTAATGACTAACAGAGTATGCAGTAACCACCAACACTGTAACCACCAAAAGAGTAAACACAGAGTAGTAAACACCAGCTGAGTATATCATTAACACAGGCCAAAGGCAGAGTATTTTTACCACCAACAAGGCATGCAGTTACCACAAACAGAGTATATAGTGACTACCAATGAAGTAACCACCAACAGATTGCTAAACACCTACAGATCATATTACGACCATTGGCGGCATATACTTTTACCCCCAATAAAGCATATAGCTACCACCAAAAGAGTATGCAGTTACCACCAACATAGTGAACACCATCAGTGTAATCATCAGTGCAAATCTAACCAACAACAGAGTAGTTAACACCAACAGTGTAGAAACCACCAACAATGCAACCACCTAACACACAAAAAATAGAAACTATTGACAACTAAGCAATCACCAACAATGTAATGAACAATGAAGCAGTAACCACCAACACTGTAACCACCAACAGAGTTAAACAGCAACACTGTAACCACCATCAGTGTATTCACCAGCACTATTATGACCACCAACAGAGTACTCAACACCAACCGTGTACTGACCACAAACAGTGGAACCACCAATACTGCAATGACCAACAGAGCAGTAACCACCAATAATGCAACCAATAAGGTAACCACCTAACAAAAAAAAAACATATTAGAAACCAATGAAAATTAATGCAATCACCAACAATGTAATGAACAATGAAGCAGTGACCACCAATACTGTAACCACCAACAGAGTTAAACAGCAACATTGTAACCACCATCAGTGTAATCACCAACACTATACCCACCTGCAACAACCATCCACTCCAAATCAATTATGTCTACGGTAATACTCAATGACTATAGCTATAACAACCACCAACAGAGTCAACACCAACAGTATAGTAGCCACCAACAATCTATAACCACAAACAGTGCAACCAACAACACTGTAATGACCAACAGAGCAGTAAACCACCAAAACTGTAACCACTAATACAGTTAAACAGTAATGCTATAACCTCCAACAGGGTAGTAAACGAAAAAAAAAACAGAGCTTTATAACCACCAACAGCGTAATCACCAATACTACTATAACCACCACCAACCATTCACTCCAAATCAATAAAGTCTCTACAGCCCAACTGAGTGACTGTTATGCTCTGTCCCAGTCAGGATATTACAGTTTAGATGACCAACTATCCTATGATATACTCAATGGCGCCAGGAGTACAAGGAAGTGTGCACAATCGTCCGCAGAAGTGGTGCAATTTAAACTTTTCTGAGGAAACAAGCCAAAATATAACATCAAACTATCAGGTGTACAAAGAGCATCATTAAAATTGCAAGCTGCAGGCTTTTGGCAAAGATAGGGAGATGTGAACTTAGATGCCTAACCTATTGTTCACAGATTGTACCTTATCCATACACATGATGCATTGTGATATACCTTATCCACTTTCATACTCACCGATATTACAGAGATTGCCAAGGAAACCTGAATCCGGTGGACAAGTACATATGAATGTGGTGCCAATGTTCTGACAAATTCCACCATTCATACAAGGGTTGATGCCACATGGATTGACGTCTGGTAGAAATAAAAACATATTTCAATATATTACACAGTCTATATAATCAAACCATTATATTATGATCTACATGTAGTTTTAAACTAGTCTATCTCCGTTTGTAGGAAAAAGACCAAATAAACAAATCACACTACGATTAAAGCTTGCAAAGAATAGCTATGCAAACAATGCCTCAAAAGCAATATGCTGCTAGTGATTGTTTTCTAACAGTTTGGGATTAGTTAACAATGTCCCGGCCTGCCCCTTCTTTTTTCTTTTTCCATCTGGAAGGGAGGGAGGCTAATTGCCCCCTACCTAGTTTACTATGATCTTTAAATCGTCCCTAGAGTAGTGTTTGATAAACTAAACCACTTTATATTGTCCACAGACAGAATTCTTGTAGTGTTCCCAACTGAACTAGTACATAAATGTGACGTGAACATTACACTCGGAAAGTTTCAGACTGCAACCTTCAGTCCTTTTACCATGTCTCCCAAGGCAACAGGTCAAATGTATCTCCAGTCATTGAGGTACGATGTAACACTTACCTCCTTGGTGAACAAAATTGTCCGAGCCACGCAAAAACAACTGCCTCATATTTGCATGTGATTGACAAATTGATCTTATGGTAGTATTTAATTGATCATGTCCTTTCTGTTAGGTAGATAAAGTTTTCAATTTGGTGCACAATTCTTCAAAATAAGTTATTTCCAGAAGTTCAATCTTTGAATGACTTTTGAGAATATTCTCTCTTTTTTTTTGGGGGGGGGGCATGTAGTAAAGCAATGACATGACATAGGTGGTATTGAATTTCCTATTAATTGAAGGTAAATGACTTTGGCAGAGAAAATTACAAAAAGACCATTGGACTAAAGGGAGCATTTGAAATGTCCAATACCAGCTATCCCTGACAACATCCAATCACCATAATGAGGTTTCAAAGGAAGTTGTATTGCCTGTTGTTTGTGTCTCTAGACAGCCCTTTGAAAGCAATTAAAAACTTCCGAAATGTTCAAACGAGAGGGTAAAGAGAGAAACAAATGCTAGCACTGTTATGTTATAAAGTATGCCTTTTAAAAACCTAACGAATGAGTTTAAAACTACCGTGCTTGAAGAACAGCTTGCAATGAGCAAACAATATCCTCTGCGAATACATCATGATCTTGAGAAATTTAATTTAGTAAACATTACCCTCTTCGCACAATGTCCCTGCGAAACCATCTTGGCAAACACAATCAAATCCACCGAAGCGGGCGCTGCACACCCCTCCGTTCATGCATGGATTTATAAGGCAAGGATTAGTCTCATCTGGAAGGATACAATTTGAAACGATGGAGCAATGTTAGAAGTTTACACAAACACATACATGCCGTCACAACTTCAGTGATGTGGCACCAAACTGACATTTTACGATGAAATACTTCATTTTCGAACATTTTCTTTGCTGGCTGAGAAAGAAAGTGGTCCAGAATGATGAAACACAAGTTCATGCAAAAGAAAAAAGGTCAGTATATCAAGAAAGAAAAAAAGATCAATACCGGAGGATACGATATAAAGGTCTTCCTCAATTTCGCATTTAAATACCATCGGAGAAGAGTTTTCAAAAAAGGGATGTACGTATATTTACAGACTGCAGATTAGCGTTACAATAAAATGTTTTCAATTGCACTGACTCATGGGTCAAGTTTAACACAATTGAGTGAGCATTGGTGGGTTTCCTCAAAGGCAAAACTCTCATGCGAACTCAGTCATGAACTATAGGCAACTGCAATGGCTGGTCCATTACATGTACAAATCCTTCAGAGGCTCAGACAGAATACTGGCCACTGACTTTAGGCCCCCACCAATTCCAAGTGGCACATGACCAAATTTTTGCTTCATTTATATATACCTGCAGTGTGTTGCCTTCTTTTTTGCTTGGGCTCACTTAATCACAAATACCAAAACTGATTTCTGAGCTCTACTGTAGTTGTACATAGTCACCTGTTTAGGTGACTATGTGGATGGCGGATTGGCCATGTAGATGGCAGATTGGCCATGTAGATGGCAGATTGGCCATGTAGATGGCAGATTGGCCATCTTTGACTGGTTTCCATGTCTGTGAAAATCCCTCATGGATTTTTTTTTGCAAGTGAAGTTATGAGACAAATAAAATGCACTTTGTCATGGAAAAACAGTCAGGCTACAGTGCTTGACAGAACTGAATATATGAATTTTTTACTTAGGTAAAGTTATCACAGAAACTGCACAACAACCTAAGAACCAACAGGAGTAACATTTGTTTCACAGATGATAACCATCTCATGCTCAAAAGTGTATTTGTCATGATTAATTGAAGACTTATCGTGAAACAGACAATTACTAAAGGATTGCGGCCAAGGCCGGATTGAAGTGAGGGCCAGCAGGGCTTGTTTTCAGCATCGCCTTAAGAAGAACCATTAAAATTGCATTATTGTATTGTTTAGGTACAGTTTTCCAGATTGAATCCAGAGGTAGCCAGCACACTCAACAGAATGATCTCACATTGACGATTACCTTATTTTTGGTTGTTGGGGCATAATTACAGGACTCTACTAAAGATTCATGGCATTAATTTTGAACTGGGGGGCAGGGGTAAAAGTGACCGCAGTCTTTGCTTTCCTTTTATGACTTGGATTCCGGTGCTCTGGGTAACCTGTGCTGAGATCAGTCATGACGGGAGAGAAGTTTGAATCTGGTCGATGCGTCCGGTGTGGGCAAAAATTTCAGACTTCTGTCACTTTAGTTCATTTGCATGCCATCCATTGTTAACAATGTGACAAAATAAATGTATTCATTTATGTCAATTAAACAGTTGTTTCTAGTTTTGGCTCACCTCCTCTGAAAATGTGAGCAGCTAAATATCTGGGATCAAAGCATTGTTCTGAGCAAGTTAATTGTGTGAGGATTAGTCGCCTTTAATGATGTTGGACTAGGTGAATGGCATTGAAATGGGAATCCCCTCAAAAAATTGATGAAATACCTTTGGGCTGATCGAGCAGCTTGTGGTAGCTCGATTTGGTGGGTCTTAGAGTATTAGCAGCACTTAAATAAAATGCACACCTGGCATTTGGCATTCTTCTTTTGAAGTTGGGAATACACACAATTGGGTTGAAAAACTCTATACTACTCTGACCTTTACTATTACACACTTCAATCACAGCAAATCAAAGAAGGAGCTAATGAACAACTACTGCCAAGGGCCCATCAATCCAAACAGAGGATAGAAACATCTATAATTTATACAAGTACCACATGCAAAACTATGGGAAAAGATCTACATTTGTCAGGTTTCAGGCAATTTTTTGGTCAATGATTTGCAAAAAGGACGTATTGTATGTATTTTATTCACACCTTTTGCTTACATGCATAGAAACATTCATAGGTTTTTCTGGCCCTAGGAGTTATGGGCCAAAAGTTCTTCCAGATTGATGTGATCACTAGCTTTCTTATCTCCCACTCTGGCTTATGAGGGTCACAGTCAATTCCATGATTTTTGTGTCCACTGACCAAAAAGACCTGAGCAAAGTGAGTAGATGGTGCAGAATTACTTTGGACAGGTCAACCATAAAGTCAAGCAATCGAGTGGACATCATGGTGAAAAGTGTACCAAATGAGGTCAGACCCGACGAGTTACATATATCTGGTCGGGTTTGACATATGCGACACACTCCTAAGGTAACAAAACTCCCTATGTGATGGAAAAGTTTGATACACATTGACAATGGATCAAGCCCCTGTCACCATTATAAGAGAACATCAGAATGTCCAGCTAGTGTGACAACATCTCTTTGCATGTAATGTATTGGGGTAGAAAAAAACTTATGCCATATGCGACTCACCAATCTCACAGCGGACACCGTCGAAGCCAGCTGGGCAAATACAAAAGAATCTGTTTGTGCCTGAAAAGCACTGTCCTCCATTCAGACATGGTTGTGAAGTGCAAGCATCAGTTTCTAGTAAATGAAATAGAAAACAGACTTTCAACTTATGTGTTACAGACAACTATTAATCCACAGAGAAAAGAAGATCGAGTTCCAACATGATTACCTGTGATAACTCTGATCCACCTTTTGTTTGCTATTCTCTCTGACAAATTAATTCATGTAAAACTTTCTGATGTTGGAGTTGAATTTACCTTGGGTATTCCATTTGGCAAAGATCAATTAATACAAGGAGATGCTAAAATAGTGAACACATCAAACAGGACAGCTGGTTAAACTGAATAAAACAAATGTGATATTATTATGGAGGTTGAAATTACCAAGATATTTCAAAGTTGAACATTTGATTTGCTTCATCGTTGCTTCAAGCCAATCGAAGCAACCGAGCTTTGCAACCGGGAGGTTCATCATTGTTGTAGGTCACCGTCAAACATGACTTCGTGACAGTAACTACAGTTTTTAACCCGGTCATGAGCACTGTCACACTCAGTACTGCTACCACAACGTAGCACAGTGCCTGTGAAAACTTGCTCCACTTCATGCTAGCTGAAATTACCTGTTTCACAGTTTCTTCCATCAAAGCCTACAGGACACTGGCAGATGTAACTTCCTAGGACCTGGGAACAAACACCACCATTCTCACAGGGGTTGTTGAAACAGGGGTTATCGACTGTGAAGGTAAGGAGATTACGCAGAAATGAAAAATATTGAGATTTGCATGGTGCATTTTTCTTTCCAAGAAATTTAAGAAGGATAAAGAACTGAAAGGCTTTCCCTTAGAACATGCCAAAGTAAAGTAGACAGGTAAATTCTACCGGAGAACAGACAGTTTTCACTAGTTACATTCTACAGGACTATTTAATGGCACTTTTTCAGTACACTGATCAATTTCGAGGAAGGATGAGACATGGTGAAATCTGAAACAACAAGCTTCACAGTTCTCAACATGTTGTGAAAATAAAGAAAGAACTTATATCGAGTTCTGTTGATCTTTTAACTGTTCTGACAAAAAGCAAGATTTAGACCTCACTGAGAATAAAAGGACTTCTGAGCCACAGTAAATATTTCAAAACTTCATTTCTAAGAGATGCTCTGAGGAAGAGCCAGAATGCAAAAAGTTATTGGTTTTGATTGTAGACAGGAACATATTTTCTCAGATTTGTTTTTCTTTCTTTTTTTTTTAGAGTGACATGCAATTCATATTGAAGTTCTTCATTAGAACAAGAACAAAAAAAAGCACGGTCAAGTTGAAATGAAAACCGTTGACCACGACAATATCATATTTTATAGCTTTTGTCATTATGTTGTAAAAACTGAAATCCTTAGGGCAGCATTTATGCCTTGAAATCTATTAATTTCCCTAAAGTGTCTAAATGGTTTTTTTTTTTTTAATGGTCAACTGAAAGACATACTGAACTTTTGGACACGAAATATTAATGCTTTTACATTTTGTGTATACTTGACATGTATACGATCACTTTAACGTCAAACTTACTCTGTTCACAGTTGGCACCAGAAAAGCCTTGAGGACAAGCACAGGTAAACATATTGATCCCATCGACACAGGTACCACCGTTGAGGCACGAACTATCCGTACAATCAACAATGTCTGAAAAGAAGGCAAGTGAAACAAAGGAGGGCATGAATACATGATGCTAAATATCTCTTTTTACTTAGCACATAAATCTACACACACTGTTTGAACACTTTTCACAGGACAAGAATCAAACACCTTTCATAACACAGGACTGTGATTTTTTTCAAGGGCATTGAACCACTTCCTGAACACACACTCCTAAAACATCTTCTACACAAGGTGATTGCCGCAATCTTATTCATTACCACCAAATTTCCCTACATAATCTGGCAGCACTTTTCACAAACTTCAAGAGAACAAAATTCAAGAACAAAATTCAAGCACCCTTTGAAAATGATCAAGTGAGGTTTTCACGGTCCAATACGAACTATGCCTACAGCAAAAAAAAAAAGGGTTTACAAAAGAAAAGCATTATTCATTGATCTTTGTCAAGTCAATCTTTAGTGTGCTTGGATCATGAATTGTATTATTCTTGCCCACTGAAACTACCCACACTAAACACACTGAAACTACCCACACTAAACTACCTGCACTACACTACCCACACTAAACTACCCGCACTAAACTACCCGCACTAAACTACCTGTACTTAACTAACCACACTAAACTACCCGCACTAAACTACCTGCACTTAACGACCCGAGCTAAACTACCCGCACTAAACTACCCACACGTAACTATCCGCACAGAACTACCCGCAATAAACTCACAGTATTAACAAATCACAGGAATACCAAAATATTGAACATGTAGAATGGTAAATTGATAAATTACGATCGTTATGAAACTAGCCAAGCATGATATCATGTGCCATTTGTGAGGAAGCAATCACTGTTACATATTGAAACATAGACTGTCATTGGAAACTCAAAAAATTCATAGCATAATACAATAGTGAACATGGTAACCATGCAATAGTTCTTCCATAGCAACGGACGGCTTTCCATTGCAATTTGCAACCCCTAACCGCCCAAATTCAAGTCAATTTCATGTAAGCTAATAGCAGAAAATCAATATTTTCTTTGGTACTCTGGTCTCCTGCTCAAAAACTCATCAATAGATACCACTGGCAGTGAAACTTGATGAAAAGCCATATGTCCTTTTGAACTAGTGAAATTCATTTGCAAATTATAGATTTTGAACTACTTATGGAACATACTTCAATGAGCTAAATTTTCAGTTATTTACAACACAATGTTTGTTTAACATTTGCTAATCAGAAAGGGTTGACTGCTAATTAATTACGACCTTGATCAACAACAACTGCTAATCAATTATTTGATAATATTTCCTTCCTTACACGGCATGGTAGAGTGGATCAGCAAACCTTTGCCATATACTGTAAGATCGTGACTGTGGCATCAAGTACCACCGAAATTGCTGCTGTACTAATAAGTAAGCAATCGCTGTTGTAAATAAACACAGACCTGAATGTCCAACCATAGCTGAGCAAAACACTTTTATGTAAAATATTTTGCATGTTTACTTCTAAAACTACTGCATTGGTAAATTAAGTCAGTGTCATATGAAAATGTCGTGTATTAATGCAGTGTCTAATGAAAGTTCTGAAAAGAATCACTGCTGTATGTTGAGATTAAGACTGCCAGTGCCAGGTAAACAAAATACTAAATTACATAAAATATCAAACAGGTTCCACTCACAAGTAGCTATTGCCAATGGTCACTTTCATGATAATCTCTGTTATAAACACTGGATATGTTCCAAGATAAAAAAAATTACCGCTACCACGAACCTAGAAAATACAACGCTACAAACGTGAGCATGTTCCTGATTACTCCCACCACCACTGAACCTTCATTTGTTATTAACACTGTTGGATATGCACGATTCTTTCAGATTTCACCAGCCCACGGATACCTCATGAAGGTCTTATGCAGAGCGATACACATTTCACCCAAAGGTATTTACAATTACAATCATGTAAAATGATTTCAAAAACAGACAGAATCACTCAGAAATATTTAGACCATGTTTTTGTGAACGTTTTCTTCGTTCAAACCTCCAGTCTGCTGTAACATTTGATGAAACATGCAATCTTTCTATATGTTTTGGTGTATTTTCTAGATTGCATTCAATTTGGTGGACAGAAGGCTTGGGCGACTCTACTGCTTTTTGGGCCCAAGGATCAACCTCCTGAGACTTCTCTCGACGGCTTCTTGGCGTTAGTTTCGCTGACATCATTTGATTGATCAACTTGACATTTTGCTTCACATAGTCATTTGTAACGTGACTTATGTGAATTGAAAATTTGTTTTAAAACAATCCACTGATCATTACTTACTTATCTCACAAAGAGTTCCAGTGAAGCCGGGACTACACATGCAGATGAAACCAGGCGCTGCCAGTATTTGCGAGCATACCCCTCCATTGACGCAAGTGGTAAATGTGCATGGATTGACAGCTATACCATAAACAGACCAAGGTTAAGATAAAGAGTGGTCAATACATTTTTCATGTCAGTTTACAATGTCATAAAAATGTTGCAGCAATTTTCACACTACATTCAACTTTTTCTGCATCGCTCACCAATACTTTTCTTGCCCTGCTGATCATGTGGTTTTATGGAGAGCAACT
Organism: Stichopus chloronotus; assembly: GCA_021234535.1. Lineage (NCBI taxonomy): Eukaryota > Metazoa > Echinodermata > Holothuroidea > Aspidochirotida > Stichopodidae > Stichopus > Stichopus chloronotus. The sequence goes on along the minus strand of CM037829.1, from coordinate 18,634,974 downwards.
ACTGGTCACAAGAAAGATGCTGCTGCTACACTGTAAGGGATAAAACTCAAAATCTTTTCACCTCCATTTTATCACTTTGCATCGTGTCATGTAAAGCCTTTTTGTAAAGTCCAAGTAATAACGCTATCTCAACTTTTTATCCCATGTTATCGCTTAACGTGTGGAGGGCTTATTTTCAATATCACAGAGAGAAATTCAGTTACTTGTTGCTCAAGAATAAATTGTTAACAGAAGCATTAAAATATTCAAATGATGCATCTTTCATTACTCATCTTATGCATAACCTTTTGAGGAGATGAAGCTTTTGAAGATTGATGTAATTGATGACACTAAATGACTTGACAATTATTAAAAGCTTTTTTCCTTTGTATGTCAAGTTGGTGCATTCAAATGCTTTATTTCCCTTTAGCCACACTTGACCTCCCCAGTCCATTCACCACTTAAGCAGTCGTTTATACTTGTATGGGCAACAAATATAATCATACAATGGGAAGTTAACCAAAGGTCATAGCTAGGCACAATTGTAATGCAACTTACACAGATGCTGTTGTATGATGTAGGAGTATGTACAAAATAGAATAGCTTGAACATAAATATGCACAATCTTCACTTCCTTTTAATACACATACTTGTTTACACTCATGAATATGTTGAAAAACTTCCCTTCGGAAAGCAAAGTGGTTTGCAGTACTATGAGAATATGCATGATAAAGATGATAATTCATGAAAAATTTTGATATCTGATCATATCCCACTCTGCCTTTAATTTTATGAGGTATTTATGTAGACATTTTTAAGAAGAACAGACCCTCATGCAGAACACTGCATGAGGGTTTTAAGCAACATTCTTTGCCAATGCACATGTCTTCCTCAACCTCAGACAGCCGTGGTGGTCTGTAAACAACAAGTTAATGACACTAACCAGTTCTTTTAAAATGGTTAACAATGTTACTTTGTTAAGATGTTGTAGGTTACGTTGTTGCATTAACATTGACAACTTCCACACGACTGTGTGAGGTCCTAGTGAGGTTCGCTATTGCCACCGGAAGTAGAATAGAACAAGCGTATTCCTGGTACAGATGTTTTGTCTTTGGAGTAGTTCAACGAATGGAGAACAGAATGATATTTACCACTGAGTGAGACACAAGCAGTTTTGTCAGTGAGATTTGCACAAAATTACTTGTCTTCATGTCTTCGTTATTATGACTGAACATTACACCAACTATTCCCCTAACCCATCCTCGACTCCATCCCACAGTCCCTTCCTTTTTCTCTCTCTTTTTTTTTCAGGAATCTGCATGCTACCAAAAGCGCAGATTAGGTGTGCAAGTCAATACACGGATGAACTAACAACTTAACATGATTTCATGTTGCAAAAAGTAATAATCTTGGACATTCTCTAAGCAGAAATACTTCCCAAATTTCGAGTTGATTGCTCACATTGTTGCCAAAATTAATTGTTTCTTCCCAACGATGACAAAAGTGTGTCTTTCTCTCAAATTGAACCATCTTTATTTAGTACTCAAATTAACTGAAATTATATAGTCTGGATATTGTGCCATCAACTACGTCCTTACAAAGTTTCATGTTTATTGGTGAAATAGTTTCAAAGATATGCTAGAAATGTATGCTAGAAATTCAACTTTTTTACCAAATATGAAGAGCGCATCTGAATTTTTTTCCACAGAAAAGATGATAACCTGGTTCCTCTTAACTTTACCTGTTTCGCAATTTTGACCCTCAAAAGCAGCTGGACAAACGCACTGGTAACTGCCAAAGGTGTTAATGCACTCAGCTTGATTTTGACAAGGCATAGTGGTCAGGCATTCATTGACATCTGCAGGAAAGAGCCACAGAAATAAAATGTCACCTCTAAATTCAGAGGTTCACACATTACCAGCAAGACCAACCAATGGAAGTCACAAATGGACGGTGTATTTCTGTCTTTATGTGAAGTAGAGAACATTGACAATGTACTGCAGAGTTTTCCACAGGGGGGGTTCTGGGAGGTGGACTGCCCCTAGGAAAAAGAAACCCCTCATGAAATAGCAACTGTACCATACGAATGACTTCCACCCCCTCATATAGATGGCTAAAAGAAGGCTGAAAATAGGTCACTGCAATTTAAAACGGAGCAAACAATCCTCTCCATGTGGCACCACTTTGCACCACTATCACTTCAGTTATCAAAAATTTCTGGAGTTACATTGAACCCCTTCATCCAAACGCCTCCTGGTTATCGACAGCAGATATGCTTCACGTGTGGCTCACCACCCTCTCCCCCTTTTTTTTGTTTTGAAAATCTGTGAAAACACTGCAAAATTGGTGAAAAGCCAATACCCCCTCTTTAAAAATGTACATAAATATAGGAATGGTATTGATAAGGAGGCTACATCAAACAAACCAGGGTGAAAGGACAAATGAGTAACAGTAGTAATTTTTGATAAACCCACAGAAAAAGAAACATCAAAAAGAGTCAAGATTGTTTATTCCCCAAAATTTAAAAGACCTTACATGGAGATATTGGCTTTGTTTCATAGAAAATACAAATTTCTAAACCAATATGAATCATGGACGGAGAACACTTTAGTTTATTCGAGGGACAACAGTATGCTCCCCTTCTTTTCAAGAAACAAGTTTCTCATGGATAGAAAATCCAGTATTTTGGTCACTGGAGAATAATATGTTCACCAAAACTTTCAAAAATTCAAATGATGCCAACTTGTGTGACCCTACTCATGGATATTAATGTCTTAATGTCTGGTGTACACATATATGAGACTGAATGATTGGGCAAGGATTAAAGCTATTTTCTTTGCATGCCCTGTGGAAGGATTTTTCATACAATATTTCCCTTCAAAACTTCTAACAATTTGCAACTTCCATATTTATATGCAATGCATTAGAAACAGATGTGATCTAAGGGACAAGGTAAATTCACTCTAAAAAATGCATGGAGTTTTACTTGAGAGTTCTTGAAAAGTACTGAATTAAGAATGCTTACCCTCCTCACAGAATTGTCCGGTGAACTCTGGGGGGCACTGGCAGAAGAAGTTATTAAAGATGTTTATGCATTGACCCTGATTGACGCAAGCCACATTCGCACATGGATCACCTTCAGCGACGAAAAAAAAAAGTAAGAAAATGACAATTTCAAAGTGTTACGATAAAATGCTGCACGATGCCACTATGCATTGAAAGTGATATGTTCAGAAGGCTGAATATACAGCGTTATTTTTATCATCTGTCCACATTTAACATAAACATCTTTTAAACCAAAAGTGTCCTGACATTGCTAATAGGCATCAGGGGTAACATCACACTTTCACAGTTGTTCCTCAATGTTCTCCCTGCCTTACAAAAGTTGTGAGACAGATTAAAAGGTTAAACAGTACGACAATTGCACCAGCGAGATAACTGCTTACTGCACCTCTATTTACATACAAGACTGTGACTTTCTTTTGCAGATTCTCCCATTATTCTATTTTTATAGGGAGAGAGAGCAATTGAAAATCTGCTGGACATTTCTATATTAACAAATTAAACCTGTGAAAATATGCAAGTTTTAGATGACCAGCATTTGCCTAGAATAAATTTTATGATAAGTTTTCAATGTGAGCAATGGTCCAGAGAGTGCAATTTGTCCTAACTATGCAAACTAACACATGTACTAGTTTGCTTGCGCACGCAATACGTCTCATGAAATGTAGAGGTTTTGCATGTGACGTCACGATTAGCAACTGTTGTTATGCCACCACACTGGATGGCATCAGTCTTTGGTGTAACTAGTACCAAACGGTACTGTTTCATTAACACTGCATGGTGATTATCACAACATTTTCGTATTTTCCATTGGTCAAACTGCCATAGAAGGCAAATGGTCCTTAACTGCATAGACATGGACTGTGCGAAATCGGAGAGGCAAGAAGCCCGAGCTCAAGTTCCAATGATATCACGCAAATGAAGAAAGAAAGAGACGAGTCGTTAAGTAGCAATACATCCCCGTACCACTTATGTATGGTGTGGTGCGGTGCAGCATGCAGCCGCTCAGGTACGTAGACAGGTCACATTGCTTTGTTTTACATCCAATAAGGCGTTTCCATGGGGAACATGACATCACTGCAAAACCTCTACAGAGAGGTGGCACTGGCTACCCAAAAAAGTAACGTCTCTTTGCAATGGGCTAGAAATATATACAGATCACTGAGCTAGAAAGACATACTGACCAGTCTCACAGAAAGTGCCAGAGAACATGGGCAGACATTCACAGATGTATCCATTGGGACTCGATGATAGAGGTATACATTGGGCTGTATTGGGGCCACACAAGTTTGTGAGACATGGATCTAAAATTTGAAACAAAAAAAAAACAAATTTAAAGGCAATTAAGAAAGGTTACATATTTGTAATAATCCCTCTTCTCAGTTGCCATCTAATTTCTATGACAATGATATTTGCTTTTCTGCAATTATCTCTTCAAGTTGCTATAACCAATATGCAACAAGAATATTGAAATGATAAATATTTAAACAATGAATATTTAAACCTGTCAGGATATCAAACATGTTTATGCCTTTTTGAGAGGAACAAACCCTGACCATTATGGCATATCTGGATATCACCATCATGTTCTCTCATGCAGAAAAGGTCTTCTCAAGACACAATTTTAGCACACTACGTGTATTTTGCAAGGACTACAATCTTGGACGAAATACCTTGGGACACCCGCTCCGCTATAAATGTTGGCTATAGGACTACTGTTCAAACTGTACATTCACTCCTATGGCGCAACATTGGAGAGAGGCACAGGGATTCATGTTATCCTCTCACCAAAAATTTTGTATAACATTTGCAATACACGACAAAGCGACGCAACAATTTTGTCCAAGATTGTAGGTGTCTGGGAGGAAGAAGGCAGAATTTCAACAGAGTTGGTATGTTAGGTACTGCAGTAAAAGTACCCAATAAAGCTTATCACATGAGAGCAGAGAGTGCATTTGTGCTTAGGAGACCGGTAAGAAAGGAGTGATGTAAATATTTAAAGTTTCCACTTTTACATTTTATCTCCTCCAAACTATAATTAGCAATATGTGGCCAATATATCACTCATAGTGGTACAACTACCAAATATTTTCAATCGAAAAATCGATTTAAATTTTCAGACCATGATTTCTGGAAACTGATGACTTGGACTTTCTTTATCTGAATTACGATGATTGTGCACCACGTACTTTCATCGGTGACCATAAGGGTGATTTCTTAATTTGCTTCATGTCGCTGAACACGACATGACGAAAAAGAAACTGTGCAGCTTTCGACAAATACCTTCAGTCACAGCAGTTACACTTCCCAGTGGGACTGTTTCCCCGTCCACGGTGAGAACTTGGACCTCGGTGATGTAAGTAGTGTCCACGTTAAGGTTGTTGAATACTTGTCGATAGGTGTCGAGACCGACCGGCAGGGTGACCATCTGATCCGGTGTTTGTCCCGTCTGGTCGACCAAAGTAATGATGTATTCTACGATGTTCACTGTATCCTCAGAGGATGGAAATTCCACTACAATCGTGTCTTGCTGGACATCCACCACGGTAATGTCGATGGTTTGTTCTGGAAAAAAAAAATTCATCTGCATATTCAAAATTCACATTCAAATTCACAAAACTCATCGAGGGCCCAAATGTCCAAAATTTGCTGTTACAGTACATCCTTCAGCTGGCTTGAAGCCATGCATCTCAAAGAAACTGCTGTCCATCCTTTTGGTAGAAGCAGCTAAATGCAATTTGGACGTACGGATACCGATCTACGTACCGATACTGCAGAGTCTCCCCTGCCAACCATTTTGACAGACGCACAGGAAGCCGTTCGCTTGACTGATGCACTGGATGTCGTTGACACATTGGTTAGGTGTGCAGAATTCATCTGTTGATTCGAGAAAGAAGAAGAAAAAAATACTCGGCACTTAACAAAACTGCACTAAACGGTATATCAGGTAGGTGGGCTATAGGAGACACTCTCTGACAGGAATGCCAAAGTGGTTCAGTCGCAGTGCGCGGTAAGGGTAAAGGGTTGCATGTATTTCATGCTGTTATTACAAATTATGACACTGCAAGAATTACATCAACCTGAGTCCTATAATGTATCTAATCACTGGCAGTATGCTGTGTTTTGGATTGTACACTAAAGTTGACACAGGTAAGATCATATTTGAGAACCTTCTAGTTCACATCATCGGTTCAAAAATATTTCATTACCTTTGTTTTGTGCATACATAATTAAGGTCCTGACAGCAATCGGACTGCTTTGCAAAGGGCTATCCATAGAGGATAACACACCTGGAGGAGTGATCTGCATTACATACAGACAGCTGCCACTTTTAAAACATAATTCAAAAGATGGAGACGAGCTCACTCTGTTAAAATTAATGGTGAGAGATCTGGACTGTGGTTACAGCAAGAACTGACACGGATTGCAAAGCTTCCTTCTGCAAAGGAACTAGTACTACTCACTTAATTCACATCGTGCACCTGTGAAACCAGTCAGACAGTTACAGGTGAAGACTCCCACACCAGCTCCTTCTATGCACAAACCATTGTTGAAACAGGGGTTTGGAGTGCAATCATTGTCCAGGCCTTAAAAGATTAAAACCAAAGAGGAAGAACCACATTATCCAAGTGACAAATTTTTGAAAAACTTGCATTACATGAAGAAAAGAAGAGCCACAAATGCCAGAAAAGGTGATCTGTGTTATGCATTACTTTACTTAAGAGCCCTCCCTCTACAATGTGACTAACACTGCAGAATCGATACCAAAGCTGTACTGAAGATAACACGGAGTTTGAGAAAATCTGAGATCTCGTAGGGCTAAATTACAACCTTAAAGAGACACTTTATTAATAGTCCCATTAGTTTACGAGAGAATGCAAATATACATTGTGGTTTGGATGATTTAACCAGAACGCCAGAGGACTCGGTGATTCCTTGACATATGGTTACATGAGTTATTCAGGCACATGACATGTACAAGATCGACTACAGTTTTTGTTCTTGAAACACCATAGTGGTAAGCATATAATTCAAAATGACCCTTCACCTTCTCTTTAAACATAAAGGAGTAAAAATTGATCGAAATCATCTTTGTAAGATGGGCAATATGTATACTTAGTATAAAATCCCTCACATTTAACCTTCTTAAGATAGACTGTACACAAGATTTTGACAACTGCATACTGAACCACTGAATATGAGTGATAGAAATGCCAAGTATGAGATCACTCACAGTTTCTCTTTTTGAGACACAGGAGCTGACATGATGTTGACCCTTTGACCTCTGGTGACTCCAAATTACCTTTGACCTTCACCAAAAACAGCAGTTGTCATCTACTCAATATGGGCAAAAAACATGCTAAATATGAGATGCTCCTACTGTTACCTTCCTTGAGATACAGTGTTTGCAAGGTTTTCCCAGTTTGACCTCTGAAGACTTCAAATGACCTTTGACCTCCACCAAAAACAATAGGGATCATCTGCTCAGTATGGCCAATTTACACATCCTATATGATATCAGTCGAAGTTACCTTCCTGAAGATATTGTATTTACAATCTTTTACAGTTTGACCTCTGGTGACCTCAAATGACCTTTGACCTCCACCAAAAATGACAGGGATCTGCTACTAAGATTTACCGACCAACACACTAGGACATCAATCAAGGTTACCCTTCTGGAAATATTGTGTTTACAAGCTTTTCCTAGTTCAACCTCTGGTGACCTCAAATGATCTTTGATCTCTACCAAAAACAATAGCAAACATGTATTCAGTATCACTAACCCACACACCAAGTATGAGATCAGTCAAGATAATGCTTCTTGAGATATTGTGTTTACAAGATTTTCACTGTGTGCTCTTTGGTGACCTCAAATGACCTTTGAACTCTCCCAAAAACGATAGGGATCATCTACTCCGTATGACCAACCCACACCCAAAAAAATATGAGATCTGTCAAGGTTACCCTCCTTGAGATATTGTGTCTACAAGCACTGTCACATACACACGACATCAGCATCACACACATTCCTTCTGTCTTCGGCAAGGAATCAAAAAGGTTTACATCTTTTTTTCTTTATTAACCTTACATAACATTAGAGGGAATTCCCTTTTGCAAGTCTTCCCGACCTGCAAGTAGTTGATCGAGGAAGAAAGATTATCCGCTCCAGTGCACTTGATTAGTTCTACAATACCCATCATCTTTCCATGGTCATTCCCTGTGCATTTACAGAGATCAGACAAGAGGCACACATCTCAGTAGTGCAGGATAGCATCACATGCTTGGGTGGGTCATAACAAATGGGTCCTTGTGGTTGACCATTTATTTACCCATGGAAAAACTTTGCTATGTTTTTTCTTTTAAAAAGTAGGTAATGGTAAATTTCTCTCATGAAGGTGTGGATGTGTAATATTGCACCTAGTCTTTGTGATATTGCAGATTGACACAGTGTGTCACAAATTGAGATTTAACAACACAGTGGCATCTGCTGACCAAAGACATTCACTGACAGGCATCATGAATCAACACATACACTACCCTGCAGAGAGGACAAGTTTCTTTGTTCAGTTGCTCGCCAGATTTGACAGCGAATTATTTCAGTCCCATAAAATCATACGCAACCCGATCACTTTGAAGCTTGAAGGCAATTGGCTGAATCAAAGTTTTTAAAAAGAGAAACACTGCTACCATATCTGTGTAGATCGACTGTGAGCAAACAGGTAACTGGACACACTCCTGGTATTCTGTGGTATGGTGTGTGAAGCGATCAGTGGACCCATGGCCCTCAATAGTAAGTTCATCAAGTTTTGGGCTCTGTGAAAGGAATGTTTGATCATCGCCAGCAGGCACTCTGGGGTGGCAGCCACATTAAGGCAGCCGCCAAACAGGCACCACATAGGCTGCATGTACTCCTATGCAACCAAAATGAGATATGTCCAAGCTCCCTGTATAGAAATGCCACCAATGCATGGCATTCATCAACTGACACTCATCGCCCTAATTGGCCTCCATCAAACAAAATAGCTCCTGAAATCAACTTCCATTACGGCTACATTTTAAACAAGTATGAGATCAGTGCAAGTTTTTCATCTGCACGATAAAAAAAGGACCTTGTTCTGACTCAATTATCTCATCAAACCTGCTCAAAATACAAGAAAAAAGATACAGTCATACAGTTACAAGGTGTCAAAATAGCCTACTAATTTCACAGATGGTTCCGGTATAGAGCGGCTGACACTGACAGATGAACCCATTGACCTGGTCGATGCACAACCCTCCATTGAGACAGGTAGTTGGCGTGCAATCATTTATGTCTGAAAGAAAAATTCAAAGGGAGGTAGTGATTAGTCATGCTTGAGAAAGAACAATGGTAGTATCTGTATTCCTATAACTGCCACTACAATGGCTGTACCCCGTTCATTTTTCTGAGGACAAACAATAAACACGTTAAAAAAAAGCTCATAAAGAAAGGGTTTGTAGCCTTTGTTTTCAAAGGCTACAAATTAATGAATTCCAGAGACCACCCCTTCCCACAATCATCCCTTATTTATTGACGTGACCAGTGTAAAGGACACATTTCAAATTTCAGATGTAGAAACCCTGACAAAGGGTACAAACAGACGTACCTCACATGATGTAAACTGCTTTTACCTAGTACCTGACTCAGCTCCATATAAAACTGACTATACAGGCCCCATTCTGTCACCAACCTCACTTACAGAACAATTCCACTTGAAGTATTGATGTAAATTCTGCATAACTTGTTCACTATGTATTTTTCTATGGAAGTTTTATTTAAGTCAGTTACTGTACATATTGGTTAAACTTTTCTTCATTTTGGATTATGATAACATATCATAATCTAATGCAGCCATACTCTCCTTTTGCAACTTTCTGATTTTCAGCCTTTGTTTTGAGTGCACAAAGTTTTAATCACTCCCTTGCCTCATACGCTGTGAAAACATAGACCATCTATATCTCAACTGATGTCACTAATCATTTCTGATGAACTCAGGAAAAATGTATCCCAAATTAAATTCAATATAGGGAGTACAAATATTGACAAATTATTGAACTTTTTGTACGAGTGCGGCGGATGCATACAACGGCTAATACGTGACGTGATCTTAAGTCTGAAAGACAATCAACAACGCCTTGTCGATCATACCAAGTACATACTAACATGCACAGACTCTGTGCATCTAGTAAGTTAGATACGCCTAACTTTTACGTACACATGGGTGGTAATCCCACGAAATTAGCGTGTTGCGTAAGGCCTGAAGTAATTTGGTTATATCTTTAGCAGTACTCTTGCAGGATTACATAATTCCAAAATGTGGGTACAGAAAAATAAAATCTAGGTAAAAAGTTACTGCAGACCTAGGCGATGGTTGGCAATTATTTTCACTAGGTTTCATTCTGTTTACGACATTGCCATTGACTCATTTTGCTATATCAGATGGGCAAGCCTGTATAGGATAAACTTAGTCACTGGTTGGCTATCAAACTTAATGTTAGGGTAAGTTATGCTTAAGACCTAATAAATGGGACTGGGTTTGTTCGAGAAGCACAAGCAGAGGGATTTTTCAAGAAGGGGTATTATTTGAAGATTTCTGTCATTGTAAGGTTAAACATTTTGACAAATTTGAGCTACAGTATCATCAGGTAGCCTACCGTTTGGCATGGGTCTAACAGGCGTAGTAAGACTGAAATTGTGATAGCATGCAATTGCAATTGAAGCTGCAGCCTTTGATTAAGTTGCCTCCATCAGCTGTATCAGAATCTCATCTGTATGATGAAGCATATTGTAATCCTTGAAACCATCGGTTTTGGTTTTTTCTGAAACTCTTTTTTTTTTACTTGAATCATCAAAAGATTCAATTAACAACCACAAAGTCAAATGACTTTGTGAATCCTTGCCAGTATTTCTCCCTTTCAAAACAATCACGCTAAACCAGAGCAACCAGTGGAGAAGGGAAGGGACCATATCAAAATGAAAGACAGAACACAAGAATGTAAGTCACATATGAAATTCTGTATGAAAATGAAGGAAGCCATATACTGTATACCTTAAAGGGGCTCGGTGAGTTGATATCATTCAAGATTGTGGTGATTTTGAAGTAGAGTATGCAAACACATGGCAACACTTACAATTAGCATAATTAGTCAAGTTTCACGTAGAATAGTTATGAAACTGTCAAAATTTTCACATTTTTGACCACTACTTGTACTGGATATGTGCATAAGAATACAGAACTTATATGAAGTGCCTGATCACAAATTTTCAGAAAGTAAATTAAATCGGCCTCACTCATTAATGTGCCATCATAAGTGAAACACTGGGATCCTCTTAGTTTGAACATTTGTCATAAGTATGAAAAGGAAAAATTTAGTGAATTTCACAAAGCAACTCAATGACCCTCATTGACCTACAGAAGGTAGAAAGTCCATGACACCAAAGGTGGTTAAAATTCCACAAAAGCAACCTACAAAACATTTTCCCTGCTTAAGAGTACTTTCCTTGGGAAAAGAGGACTAAAAACAAAAATACTTTGTTAATCTTGACAGGGAGTCACTGGCAAACAAGTAGCTGATATATCTAAAAGCTATGTAGATAGATTGATTAAAGAGGACGGAAAAAAAAAAGGCTTTTTGACACTTTCAACTAATTCTATTTAGACGAAATTCTATTTAGCAACATTAATCTGCCATTGAACATCTACTTTTTGGCAAAGGTATAGGCTTTCGGATGCTAAGCTCTGGTGACCTCAAATGACCTTTGTCCTCCATGTAAAACAAAAAGGATCATTTACTCATGATGGACAACCAACACACTAACTTTGAAGTTCGCGCACAGTTCCCTTCTTGAGATACCATGTTTACAAGCCAGGGCATCACATACACGGACGTGCACACACACATGCCATCACCATCGCATAGATTCCATGCCTGCCTTCGTTAAGGAATCAAAAAGGGAATTTCCAATAAATTGAAGTTAAGAGTGACCATGTCCACCTAGAGGGTAAGAGTGACCAAGTGGGATCAAAACAGAGGCGTGACCATTTTGAGACAGTAAACAGGTGGCACAAGGTGATAGAAGCATAACCATCATTTAAAGAAAAAAAACAAAAACAAACAGAACAAAAAAAAAAAACTCACTAGTTTCACAAGTTGTACCCTCAAAGCCAGCGTCACAAATACACAGGAATCCATTAGGCTGGTCTATGCATTGTCCATTAATGCAGGGGTTATCAGCACAGCCACTTGGCTCTGGTAAATTGAAGAAAAAGCAATTAAAACCAAAAATCAATGTTTTGTGCCTTCTTTGTGTTTCTTTCTAAAATATGCACATTTAAATCATTCATTGCTGATGACATACAGGGAACTGAACAACATGCAAGTACAAGTTGCGATATCAATCCAATTCCTGTTCTTATGCAAACCAATTTTCATTGAAATACAAAAGATACATTAAAAGCTGCTGAAAAATTGTGATGTCACCGAGTTGATTCATGTACCCATTTACAGTCAAATAGAGTATTAAAGGAAGATAGGTGGTTGTAGTGTGCAACTTTTTGAATTTTCTCCTTCCAAATCTGGTATGAGCATATCTTGTCAAGTGATTTGCGGCAAAAAAAAAAAACATCTGCCAATGACAAGTTCTGTCAGAAAGTGCCTCGGTAGAGAGAAAAACACTGTTATTTTTTTTTTCTTATGTTGATGTCCCACAGATAATATTCCTGGGTAGATCATTTGCTGCTACAAATCTTTTAAGGAAATATGCAATATACCAGATTTGCCGAGGGGGGGGGAAGAAAATGCAAAAAGTTATCACAACTACATGTCACTTGTTAAAGATTGTGAGACATGCATCTATAAAAAGGCTGACTTCCTTCCAAAGTTGCAAAGTGAAACCCTGCATGACACTGCTTTACAATTTTGCTCATATCTGTTATGGTTTGTTGAGATATCGCTTTTCAAAGATTGATGAAAATGTGTAAGAGATGATATGGGGTGTTGTACAGCATCAGTATTTCTTTGTTTTAAACGTCTTCATATTTGTCTCATTATTACTGAGTTTCACATGGGTAACTAATAACAATATTTTTGAAGAAGACAATATATGCCCTATGGATCTATAAAATTCTCACTTTCCTTCACATAAAGGTTGAGTAAACAATGGATTACGCAAGACATGTCATGGGAGTCCACCCCCTGACATCACAAATTTGCACATGTAGCCAACATTTATTCATGATGCAGGTGAGAGACTGGGATTTGCCTGCAAAAGTGTAATATTTCACATATTGATGAGACTATTGATGGCTATTTTCAACGTTTTCAATGATTAATACACCCAATACTCCATGACGTCATTTTCATGTCACATGACCTTTAAAAGGGTCAATCTCTCAGTCAACACTGTGAACAATAATTTGACAAACCAATATGACCGTCTGAAGTGACCCTCCCCTTCAGAAAAAGAAAAAGGAAAAGCAAAGTGAATCATTGGACCGTAGATTACAAACAAATTGTGTGAAATTTCAGACAAAGTGCATGACGTCAAGACAGGAATGAGAGGACCAAATCCTGTACTTCCAGCATCTGAAATTAAAGAGAGGAGTGTGAACTGATTTGTTGCCACCTACAGACAGCTCTGACCAATCAGTGAAAGTACAATTTCCTTTAAACACCTACAGATTCACCGTTCCAGCATACAGCTGATCATGAGATGTGCTTGTACATTTTCTAGCACAAAAAAAAGAAGAGAATTGTTGTAATTTCATCACAATGACAGCGACTAAAAGACTAAAGGGGGAATCCATCCGAATCTTCTCTGTTCCAAGGACCATGTCACCCCCTTGGGAGTGAATTCAAGTTGACATTTAATGCTTTTTAAAGGTGAGTTAAAAAAAAAAGTCCTCTCCTACACAGAACTTCTTAATCCATCAAAAAGTGACCTTATCCATATCCCACACACCCCAGGAAATTGTCCCAGTTCGAGCCAAAACCTCCGTCTTACAGATGCAAGCGACAAAACTTACGATTTTCACAGCGGATTCCGGTGAAGCCATCCAAGCAGTTACAATCAAATCTAGTGAATCCGTCGATGCATACGCCCCCATTTAAGCATGGATTGCTGCTGCACTGGTTGAGATCTGCAGTCAGAATTAGGAAGAAATAGAAATGTTTTCAAGAACTGTGAACACAGAGTGTCAGCATTTTCTGTCTCTGCACCATGTATTCGAGCTAAGAAAAAGAGTGAAGTGCCATTTTGTGGAAAACAAAAACCACAGAAACCAGAGTACAACACAGGGTAAACTAGAGAAGAATGCAGCTGAATCTCAATTCTTGTTTAATATTTCTTTGTAAGGATGTTCTCAATAAGTTCGAATTACAGTTCAGTTGTGATTGAATAGATAAATATGAAAAACAGGAATCTTTGAAGCTGACTAAAGTTAAACCTTTTAATATTTGCCTTTATGACACTCTTTAACCCCCTACTACTACTCTGTTTTCCCCTCCCTTCTTGAATTGAGGTGGGTGGTGACATCCACTTGAATGCTTGTCCACCTTGAGATATCGAGCTTACAAAATTTTCTCAGTGTATTTACAATTATTGACCTCCACCGAAAGCAATAGGCTTGTTGTAATCGATGAGATGTACCTACAGTACATTGCAAATATGAGAATTTTCCAACGTTCCTTCTGGAGATATAGTGTTTAAAAAAAGGCACACAACACGCAGACACGCCACAATAAATTCAGATGTTACGATTATTACAGAAACCAAAGAGTGAGTTTCTGGAGTTCTTCTGGGTACAGTTAAAGTGACTGCATGTGTAGGCAAAACAAAAAACTATTGAAATCTTATGTCCAAATATTAATAGTATGTCTTCTGTAGTACTGTAAGTGCACCATTCGTACAATTTGGGAAAACAAATACATTTTGGGTGGACAATATTACCAAAATCCTGGCTGCCTGGGCCATGGGAGGTAGAGCAGCCAATTTTGAATATGGAAACTCCTTGTTTAATGTTATTGCAACTTGTTTACTACATTCATGACGTTATAGTCGTGCTAAAACCATGCTAAAGCGTTCAACAGACCCTCTTTCATGCCCGATTACACATGTATTAGGATGGACATGATACCTAACACCCCTTGCCAGGCAGCTCAAGAAAGTCTAGACATTGGATTGACACACCTGAATTACTTTAGGAGAACGATGTTTAATTGACCATGTGGCTTATCACAGCATGGGGTGATAAAAATGACCTCAGGCCATGACAATTTGCAAGAAGTTGAACCTCAGTAGAACAAAAGAAGACTGAGGTTGAAGTCAATCCCATTTTAACGTACGAATAACGGCATGAATGCAACTTTAGGTAATGTTATATTGCAACATTACATCTGAAAACTGGTGTAATGTTTGTATTATAGGTATGCAACTGCAACAAGATACCTTGATCATGTCCTTATCACTCATGCCATCAGTACTGTACCTGCAATGCACACACACCTGGCATGCAAGATTCTTCAGTTTAATATACTTCAGAATAAACACAATTGTGTCCAAAACCACCTCAGTAGTACTCTGCCATGCTATCACACACTTCAATCACAGCATATCGATGGAAGAGATTGAAACGCTACTGCCCAAGACTCACCAATTCAAACAAAAGGATCAATACATCTGTAATTTATGCAAGTAGCAAGTGCAAAACGATGGAAGATATTTCAACTTTCCCAGGTCTCAGGCACTTTGTTGGTCAATAATTTGAAAAAAAAAACAATGTATGATACGTATTTCTCATCCTTAACTTCAGTAGTAGCATCTTTTGTTTAAAAGCAAAGAAGCATGATGAGGAAGTTTGCTACACATTGATGAAGACTTGAGACCCAGACGCCATCTTAAAAGATTACCGGAACGTCCAGCTGGGGTGACAATATCTCTATGCATGTAATTATTGAGATAAAAAACTTGAGAAAGCATTCCAAACTTGTGTACAGTAAGTCGAGGGTGTCAAAACGTGCAGCGACTTCAGTACTTTTGGATCATTTTTGAATAAATATCACATAAGTCAAGCAAGTGTGATCCAAGACTCTAACCCCCACAGAAAATGTAAACAGTTGATGCCTCACATGGAACAAAATCACAGCTTGTTTATTCAATTCAATTAATTTATTCCAGCAATGAACAACACAAGTTAAGGTGTACAATGACATACACAATAGCATAGTTATTGAACACTGAATATTATCATTGCATGGAAAAGGGAAAAAGAAGAAGAATAAATTCTTATTGATCATTTTTCCCCTACCTACTGGAAAAGTAAGTCAGAAAAAAAAAACAGCTAGACAATTACAAACAAAACAACACAAAAACAATGAAATAATAGGGGAAAATTCATGACAACACTATAGTAGGAGTCTTTTAACTATATTATGAGTAGGATGTAAACAGTTGTTCTTTTAATTTTGTTTTAAATTTCTTAAGGTTTCTGCAGCCTGTTAAAAGTGGAGAAAAGGAATTCCATAACTTTACCCCTGAGAACGACATACAAAATTGCTTTTTTTTAGTTCTGGCAAATCTTTGATGAAAACAATGTTTACGTCTGGTACAAATACAATGAGAGGTAGTAAAATAAAGTTGCAAGCTTGGTGGCAGAAACTTGTGGTATGCTCTATACATGAAAATCCCAGTGCTGAATTGAACTAATGTTTCTAACGGGAGTATACCCAAACTATAAAAGAGAGAGGGAGTATGTTCTAAATAATTACCATTAGCCAAAACACGAATTGCCCTCTTTTGCATTATGAATAATGGATTAAGGTTGGATTTGTATGTGTTACCCCATACTTCAATACAATGACTTAATGATGGATGACAAAGCCCAATTCTACAGGAGAAAGCGAGCAATTGTGTTTGTGTACGTGCATACGCACCCAATGAACACAGGACTACCACAAATGTAACACACACCAAAATACCCTAACACAGTTTACAGTATGGTATTCTAAATTTTGAAAATTCCATTTTTACAAAATGAAAATCAAGTTAAACTTAGAACACAGAAAAGGGAACGGAAATCGGCGTTTATAAAATGGTTTAGAAAATGGTATAAACAGTTGTTGTCCACGACTGCAGGTCTTTATGTGTCACATGTAATATAGTTCGACATTTGCATAGTATTACAATTAAAGAACATGATTATTCTAACTTAGTCCCCAGATCTATATGCCGTTCACACACCAGGTTTGTTATACAATGTTGCCAAATGTTCTCTCAATACACCATAAGCACTTTCTCATTACAAAGACAAAAGCTAGAGCTGTTCATCGTGTCAAATATAAAGCAATTAACATTCGCTACGAAGAAAATTGGTCAAACCTTATAATCAGAAGCTCTTATCGGCTGATGGTATCAGCAATGCTGACATGAGTGTAGTGCTCTGGTGTGCCAGACATTCAAACTTCTACAAATTCACCTTGAACATGAATGCCTATTGCGCATTGCATTCATGGTAGACAGTGAACACAGAGTTATCACACTGAATCATAGCCACTAAAACCGTGTTTTCGTACCACACTAGGACAAGAGATAAGCTAGCTGCTGTATATCTTGGTTTCACCATCAGTGCCTTAGGTTAATTTTATCACCTCACAGTCACTCTATCCCACTCAGTTAGCAAACAATAACAGGGTCAATTAAATGTCAAATGCCTTTTTTTTTTCTTGAGCTGTCTTTCATTTCATGGAATGAGACATTAGTTGTCATGCCCATAGGTCAAAATGTGTGTAATTGAGAAGTAAATTTTTATTTTTCTGATTACTTTAAAGAAACCATGTCATCATGTGAGAATGGTTTAGAAACTATTTTAAACAGTGTTCCTCCAACTGAGATGAAAAAACTGTCAAAACTGTCGCAATCATGATGTTTTTCCTGGTGAGGGCCTTGGTTCACGCCTTCTGCTTGCTCTGTTCACTCAAGCATAAACTAGCTGCCATGTATTCATGTCTAGGCAAACAGTTGTTTAACTGACCATACAACAGGTTCCGCACAGATGTTTTTGTCTTGACAAGAGGCAGGGTGGTGCAGGACAGTGATATCAAGATATCCTTGTCAATAGAGTGGTTTCTGGGAGTCAATAGATGCTGCTGAGATGTCCGCCCATCGGTGGTTATCGAAGAGGATTTGAGTATCCATAGAGACAAGGCATGCAGAAGTGTCGTCAAACATACAAACTATGTCCAACAGCAGACTACTTAAACATCACCGTTAGTGTAGTAAATTGCGTGAACGAAAAGGTAACTACATATAGCTTTACGAAGTCAGTTCTGTACAGAAATCGGTGACTACAATTCTCTCTAGTTGCGCTGGAGTCACTGTCTATATATCTTTGGGAAGCTAGCTGCTACAAATTGTGATGACGAAAAGGGACCATTTTGCAGTTCACATATTTGCTTTATGAAAAGAGGTAACAGTGGCAATCTGGCTATATAGTAAAATATGTACTCACCAACTTCACACAAGCCACCAAAGAGCTCTGCTGGACACTGACACCGGAAACCGTTATTGCCATCTATGCAAGTACCTCCGTTTAGGCAAGGCATGCTAAGGCATTCGTTCACATCTGCAAGAAATAAATATTGCATACACACATAACAGAGTACAAACATCAGCTGTGGTAAGAGAACAACCGTCTATTAAAGCTACAGTACTGTAAAATGGTTCAAAGGAAAGTTTATCATTCTCAAAGTTTGCTGACTCTATGGTTCCTGGTGTCTTAATTGTCTGATTCACAATGTGCAAACTACACAGTAAATGCATAGCTCATCTCAAGGTACACAATTTTGCAAGCAATACTGTTCTTCTAAAAATTTCAACATACATACCTCACCACGTCAGAGGCGGTGTGGGGTATGATCAGCTGTCAAATGTTAATCTTGTCAGTCACCTGATCAATGCCCTCCACTGCTTCTCTTCATTTTTGAGCTTCATTCCAGTAAGGAACTCGTGCATATTACATTATGCAAATATTGCTTTGATATTTTAAGGCATCATGATTACAAGTAATCTAGCTGTGACTTCTTGATGCATTTCATCCTCTGCATGTAAACAACAAACCTGATCATTCGCAATGAATAAGAGGGACATTGCAAAATGAAGCAGGGAGGAGCAGACTACATGCAGTAAGTTGATGCATACTGTTGTCATAGGAATCCCAATATTGGCAACTGTGATGAATTTGGCAGTACGGAAACCTTTGACAAAGTTATTGCCTTTCTGAAGAGAATTGAATTTGTACATGTCTGAGTGACTACAATCTTTGCAATTTTCAATGATCAATGAGTTTGCAGAGCATGGCCTTACTCCGATTGTGATGACTACATACTTTGTGTAAAGGGCTGTTCCTGCAGAATTGCAAGACACACAATCTAGTACAAAATCAGCTAATTAATTCTTCAAAATTATGGTAGGTTTTCTTTCTTTTTTAATTGATGAAAAAGATTCTTACATCGATCATGCTTAAGAAGCTTCTCCAAGGCTAGTATATTAACACACTGGGACAACATTTCACATGTATCACTCCTGTCCTCTTGACAAGCACTGTAAAATTGGACTGAAATTAAATTTACAAATTTGTGACATCAGAGGGAACACTATGCACTGGTATGTGGCATTTGCCAGGGCATCAAACTAAATAGTTTCACAAAACCTGTGGCATTTGCCCGGGCATCAAACAAAGATGTTTCACAAAACTACAAAGTTATGACGGCAGAAAGAGAGGAAAAGGGATATTCCAGAGCGACGTTTGTGTGACTTTTTAAGGTACCAGGGGGAGGTTGTCTAAAACAAACATTACTAACTACTTTATAGTACAGGTCATAAAGTGCTAACTTCAGGTATAGCAAATGTTCAACATTGTAATTGTTAATACTGCCTTAATACAGTTAATAAGATCACACCTTTTTAAGAAGAGTCACCTGGAAAATTATCTAGTACCATTTGCTACTACCAAAACCTGTTTGTTTGTTTTTTTTATTCGCTGACTGTACAGAGACACATTTAGCCGATATGTAACTATGAGGAGTAGCACAAGCTTATCATACCTGTACAGAAAGAACCAAGATATCAAACAGTTTGGCTTATGCAAGTTTGTTTGGCTAAATTTATGAGGACGGATCAGTGAAAATAAAATTGCAGTCTGGCTTTAGCTTGCAAATCTGATTTCATCTCAGACAGCTTGAACAAACTACGAACTTGTCACTCCAGTCATGGATGCAAAAAGGGGGCAGACAGATTTTGGCTACCACAGATAGAGCTGTGTCTGGTTTGCATTCGCTGGCACTCCCCACTAACTACAGTAAGAGGGAATTATGAGCACACAGAAGCTCGAGAACACTGCCATCAACAGCATTAAACATCTCAACACGGTTGACTGTAGTAGTGGCTTCATTAGGTGATAACTTCAGAGCAGATGTTGAACATACTCTCCTTTGTTAGGGCATAGTGACAACGTCCTTGACCACATCAAATATTGATCACAATCACATTACCGTGACAGACAATCTGATGATATAACGACTTTCTCACTGAAATTGGATATTGCTGTTCAAGGAACCCACATAAACGAAATATACCATTTTGGGAGAAGGTTCTCACTAGAGGAAAGGTTCATGCTAAAACTGGAAACTTTTCCTCATCGCTTTAAATTACATTTGACTGCATCAAAAAAAAACCAAACGTTTGATGGAGCAAAAACAGCCAATACAATGAGTAATATAAATTTATGCTTGGCAGGGGATGGAGAGCATCATTGCAGATGATAGTTTGACATGTTTGTCAGCTACAGTGCAATGATGGAAGAACTTTTACTCCATGTCTGCACTCTGATCCGAGCTGTCTCAAATTGTGAGTCTGTATAGCACAGTTTTCTCGGAATGTAACTCATGGAAATTGTCGGGGACCGTAGCGTTACTTTCAAACTAATGACTGATTGTGATGCTGAAAAATTATGAAAATGTAATAGCTTGTACAATATAAGAAGTGACCTGGAAGAGATATGATGCATGCACAAATCATGAAGGCAACAAATAAAGCACATTTAAAAAAGGCTCATCACTGGCAGAACCTAGATATGTACAAAAGATACTTCAGTTACAGAACAAGAGCAGGTGTGGTGGGAGATGCGTCCCAAGAGGGTACAATCACGTCCCTCCCGACATTTCAATTTAAAAATTAAATGCAATCGAGTCTTAAAAGTAATCAGATGTCCACATAACATCGCTTCTGTTACCACCCGAATTTTAAAACACAATTGAGAAACAATATTCACTCACTCGTCTCACACATGGTCCCCGTGAAACCGCTTGGACACTGACAGGTAAAATCATTGACTTGATCAATGCAGAGGCCATTTACGCAGGGTTGGTTCGCACAGTCGTCGATATCTGCATGAAGAAGAGCATTGCAAAACATGGTTGGAAACTCCAACGGTACAGCACAGGTCTCGCTGGCAGTGTACCAAAAAAACACACTATTGTATTTGTCTCCTCTTGATCGGTATCGGGCATTTTAATGTCCAGTGAAACGAAACGACACTGGGTTCGAGAATAACGTAACAATCGATCACCTCATTGCGGCGTCCGTGATCAGGTGTTTGGACCAACTGAATATGCGCACACTGGTTTGTTGAAACAAGCGCCGTCTTAACTTTCCTGTAAACTGTCGACCACTACTTCATCGTATTTTACAATTTTCAATGTCATTATGTAAGAAGAATTTGAAACCTTACATGGCAGAATTATTATCCACTAATTAAATATTTTACTTTTTCAAACTGTCAGGATGTTGCAATTTAAAGATATACTAAACTTTCAGACATCTATTCCTAATGTTTTTACTTTTTTCCTGTGCACATAATCACTTCAGTCACACAGTCTGTTTTATTGTTTGTGTTTCTAATGCAGTTTAAAATGCAGATTAGTTTGATTGTTGTGCTAATCTAAAATGAGAGTAACAGATTGTCAGACAGCCAGTCCATTATAAAATGGTCTTCTTGCAAACAACTGGAGGGTTGCTACAATTAATGTCCCTGAGGGTTAACATTACAAGGTGCACTGTACTAAAGCTGGAATTTAAGTCAAATATTTGCCTATTTTTGTCACTGAAAGTCAACTATTTTATAATCACTACAAAAAGAAAAAAATTGCAATTTTTCTACACATGAATTTTCATATGCATTCACACTGGTATTTTTTATATCAAGTAACAGTGATTGATGGCTAGACTTTCGTTAAGAATCTTAATATAGGGCCAATTTTCATACTTACACATCAGGAAGATGAATGCACAGTTCTCTTTCAGGTTTAAATACAAACAATCTTTCAATCCCCCTACTTACTCTTCCCTGAAACACTAGCGAAGAACACAGGTAGATGACCAGGGGATTGCCGGCACAATTCATAACCCAGCTTTAAACTGACCTATCACCATATCACTGCAAACAAAATTGCACCAATGGACAGAACTATACTTACTTGTACCACAGCATATCTGATTGATCACAAGATATTTTAGTTGATCAGACTCACTTGAGAAAGAATTCGGACAGCAAAGTGTATAGTCAAGATTGCATCACAAACTTGGGTGGATATTGGAACCTTCCCCCTCCCTTGCTTTTCAGCCAAAAACTGCTAACTCAGGTAGTTTTTCTCATGGGGTAAGGGGGGTGAAGATTGTAATGAAGCTATAAAAAAAAAAATCATTCTCACAATGAAAAAAAAAAAAAACTAGAGCAGCAAAGCAGCTGAATCTCAGTTCTTCTGATAATTTAATGTTCCTTTGTAAGAATGTCCTGAAAGTTAGAAACAGTTCAATCAGAGAGCTGAGTAACAGCTCCCTGCTTCAAATTATGACTGAAGAGATTGACAACGACAGTCAGAGAAGTTTGAATCTGGTCAATGTATCTGGTGCTGACAAAATATTAGACTTCTGTCACTAAGTTCATTTGCATGCCATCCATTTTAACAATGTAACAAAATAAATGTATTCATTTATGTCAATTAAAGTTTTTTGAGTTTTGCTTCAACTTCTCTGAACATGTGAGTAGCTAAACACCTGAAATCCGAGCATTGTTCTGAGAGAACTTATTGTGTAAGGATTAGTTGACTTAAAATGATGTAGTCATCAAGTGAACGCTACTGAAGGGGAATAGCCTAGCAAAATTAACGAAATACCTTGTAGCTAACTGAACAGCTTACCTTCGCTCAATGTGGTGGGTCTTACAGTATTAGCATTAAATTATTAACACACACCTGGCATCTTAAATTCTTCTTTTGTACTTCTTTCATACAATTCTTGACATCACTCTTCTTTTGAAGTTGAGAATAAAAACAACTGAGTTGAAAACATCAATACCACTCTGTCCTATTACACACTTCAATCGCAGCAAATCAAACAAGGAGCTAATAAACAACCACTGCCCAAGGCCCACCAATCCAAAAGAAGGATCGAAAAATCGATTTATGCAAGTACCGTGTGCAAAACTACGGGGAAAAGATCTACGTTATCCAGGTTTCAGGCCCTTTTTGTCAATAATTTGCAAAAAAAAGACTTATTATACACATTTTTTTCACACCTTAACTAGTAACATCTTTTACTTGCATGCATAAAAACATGGTGTAAAAGTTTGATACACATCGACGATGGATTGAGACGGTGACATTATTTAACAGAATATCAGGAATGTTCAGCTAACCCGACAATATCTCTATACATGTAGTGTATTGAGATAAAAATGAGCTTTCGAACACAGCACTGCAAGAGGAATGTGTTTTACAGCTGTCATTGATGTCATATTGGAGTACATGTATGCAATCGGCAAAAGACACGGTGTGACAACTGATGCAACAAAACCGCAAATTCACCTGTTTCACAAAGGAGACCGGTGAAACCGGCAGGGCAGTCACACCGAAACGCATTTACCAGGTCCACGCACTGACCGTTGTTCCTACAAGGGTTACTGTCACACTCCATTATGACATCTGCAGAAAACGGAGAGACAAAGTAAAGTTGATGGAAACACGAACACAGTGTGGGACGCATGGTGTAAAAGTTCAGAATTATAATTTGTTACACTCAATGCAGTCACAACTATGAGGTACAGCTGAGTAACGCACCCTAAGCGCAGAATAAAAGTGTCTGGAAGTGACAATAAGTATGTGGGAAACATGTTCACTGAATCCATAGGGACTTACTTCACTACAGGGACTGGAAGTCAGTCTACAGAGTAAATTCTGTTTGGGTTCTAGACCATGTTAAGAACATGCAAGGAAAGAATTTTTTTTGTCGTCCGATCGAACGGATCAGTGAAACAAAATACTCTTTGTACCATAATTGTGGCAAAAAAAGAGGTGTGACAATGTTGTTTGAATAAATGGATTAAGTTTACACTGAAGACATCCTTTGAAAATCTTGACAAACAAGATCACACAAATTTGTTCTGAATTCTCTGACACAACAGTCAGAACAAGGTACAGCAGCACTGTTACTTAAGCAAGCCGACTGTGTACGGAGACAACACTCCACACACAAAATGTTCCAGCACGGCCAGGCACTGTCATTCACCTGCGACAGAGACGTAAGCACCTTACGTTGATCATCGTGCTATTCACAGCAAAGAACATGTGGTACTACGGTGATCGATACAATGAAATTCATGACGACAAAAATGTGATGATCGGATCGGATAATAAAGACGACATTGGTAAATTTCTCTCACGTGAGACTGTTTCAATGGGATGCAACATCCAGCAGTGTACATCACACTGCCGACATCAAAGGCCGGTTAGTAATTAGATATGCCGCCGTTTTATACCGAGCAAAATCATTGCCACTTGAGTGCAATCATGGTTTCGTGTTGGCTATGAATCTGATTACACAGTTTTGACAGAAAAATATAGTGTAAACCACTGATTGATGTGTGGGCTATATCAAGGCTACATGGTGTACAGGGCAGCTCTTTTTTTTTTATTTTAATTCGGTACTGATGTTTGCAGTGATATCTGAGTGAAAATGCCAAAGGTGCCTTTGATACCGATCCTCCATACATTGTCAATCAAACACATATATCTTTTGTGTCACAAGAAATGTGGACCTAGCTGGTCTTACTGTGAAATTGAGGTCGTCATAGCCAAATGCAGTCACCACATGATCACCACTCCTGAGCAAACTTCTGACTTAAAGTTTGTTACCAAAAACAAACCACTACATATGAAGCAAGATCCCTGCCACCTGGATATGCTTACAATAAAGATTTCACTTACTATTCTCGCAGTTCGTTCCAGTAAATCCAGTCGTGCAGATACACTGAAAACCGTTGATTAAGTCTCTGCACTGTGCACCATTCAAGCAAGGGTTGGGACTGCAATTGTCTTCATCTGCACAAAATATGAGAGGGTCTCTGAAACTTGATGGTTCTCATAACTATCTCAATACCAGCAGATGCAAATACGAACATGTATAAATTCTCCGGAACTGCTTTAAGTCCCTTTTTTCAACTTTACTTTGCTTTACAAGATATGGTAGCTATGTCTATGAATCATGTACAGACTTTAAAAAAAGTACTGATCATGTATGAAACAGGGTTTGGACGAAACTGAACCAGTACTAACTCGACAAAAAGTGTCAAATTTGTTTTTGTTACATTGTCAGGGAGACATTTTACAGGTTTCAGAGCATTTTCTGTACATACAGGCCATGTGCAAGTTTTTGTTTTTTTTTTCTTCTTGAACCATGTGACCACATTTACGGGAGAGCAAAGAGACATGGCTGAAATATGCATTGACACACCAAGTGCAATGATAGGTAACCCCCAGTGGATTGTGTATCTGAAGCAGTGAACATTGTCTGCTGGAATGTCATTACTGCTAGCCCAGCATTTCTTGTATTAAAGTATATCACTGAGATCTTTACGGACCAATGAAAAGCAGGGTAATAAAGTAAAATTGGAGTCTTAGATATAAAATAAGACAAAATGGCAAGTAAAAACAGTGAACTAGTTTTGTATTTTTGTGTGTGTGTTTGTATGTATGCGTGTGTGTCTTTCTACAGATGGACTTGACCTCTGTATACAGAAGGATAATAATGAGGTTACTGTATACTCCATTCATGGCTGTTAGAAGCTTTCATGAGAAAACTTTACGATATTTGTCTGGCAAATACATCAGAAACTATTGGATCTGAAAAGTGAAATAAGATGACTCAACTGGTTTCACAGAATGAACCCACGAAGCCTGGTTGACAGATGCATACAACTGAGTTGGCGACATTCTGACAGATTCCTTCGTTCAAGCAAGGATTCGGTTCACAGCGATTCACCACTGAAGAAGAAAAGGATTGTTGAGAGGAAGTCAGAGATCTGTAAATACTTCAACTGATCTCTAGCCTGCTCTTGCAATGGTACGTAACTTAAAAAAAGCACAATATTACAACGCTGGATTGAGGACACTTAGATCCCTGTTTTTCATACCACACTTCTACAGACATAAGATAAATCATGTGGTGCAGCTTGCTACCAACCACATTGTTTCAGCTCAAGGTCATGTACTTTTATCACCTCAAAGTGATTCTATCCACTCAAATAGCAAACAGTAGAATGGCCGATTAGACATCAAATGTCTCCTTTTCTTGAAGTGTACTTCGCAGTATGTGCATGGGGTATTCCTTGCTAGATCCACTTAAACAAATGTGTAATTGAGTAGGGGAGGCAGCTTGCTGACATTTTTTTTTTCACTGCAAAAAAAAAATCACCATAATCCATTTACAAACAGAGTTGTGTGAAGCAGTCTTTAGATTCCTTTACACATATGACATGCTGATCTATCCTATGGCCACCTCTCTTCAGTTTGCAGTGAACTGTGTATACAAATTGCTTATTAATGTTCAGTCATTGAGTAATTAATACTGTAGTGATAAGTGTATTTTATGATGGATGAAATGTGCAGTATGACAATGACTTACCATGAACACTCAATCAAGAAAAGTAAACGACAGCTCAAGGCAAATGGATAGGATCGGAGAAGAAAAATTTAAATCCACACATAAAAGGACTTTGTCAGTGAAAGTCATTGGAAGTATGGTGCTAAAATGGTGCAGGCATGCTTGCGCAATGAAACTGCTTCTCATAGACACTAAAGACGGTTGAAATCCTAACACAGTGGTATAATACTGTAGGCATGCTAGATACACTCAACGAGAAAAAGTCAAAGGACTTTGTGATTCCGTGCCAATATTTATGAAAAACAAAGGATGACCAACATACCAATTTTGTAGTTCACTCACCAGTAAACCATTCTTAATTGAGATACCATATCTACAAGCTATTCAAAGTATGACTTTTGCTGACCTCATGTGACTGCTGAGTGTTGACCTCACAAAAACATGACAGAGATCATTTAATCATCAACAGCAAATAATGTTTACAGTTCTTTGACCTACCTGAACAAGAATAGGGACCATCTACTCACAATGGACTACCACACACCAACTTTGAAGTTCAAACAACTTTCCCTACTGGAGATAGGCGTCACACACACCCACACACACGCACCTGAGACACTGAATAATGTTGTTTCAACATAATTGAAAGAAGCATGTGAAAGTGCCCAAAAGAAATTTGTATCATCCCAGAGCATGTGCAAAAGGTGACCTCCTTAGCATCCCCCAACTCATAATCTCATTACACAGTCTTGTTTAAATTGATGGCCATCATCAGGGAAAAAGGGTTCTTCTAGATCACACTTAGCTACCTGGGGGCATGCAGCTCAGTTTTCCGCTCGCACTTTTACTCTCACAGCACTGACATTCTTTGAGTCACTTTACTCTGACATTCAACAATGACATTTGAATGTGACCCTCCTTTCACACGATTCCGACTTGCTGTGCATAAATCCACTCTAAAAGTTTTGTTTGGCATTCTAAACCTTGCACACAGTGGTACAGGTACTGTAATTTGCAATGCAGTGGCTGAGAATTTTCCCATGTTGAATCACGTTTTGTATAAATCAATACACATGCATGGTTACACCTGTCATATGACACCAACAGACAATGGTGGGTGGAAATCAATGAACAGACAAAAATAAAATATCGCTCCACCTGAAAGTAAACCGTGTGATATTAGCACAATACAAGATGAAATGGCATGTTATGTCATTGCACACTGTTACAGAGTGTGAAGTAAAAGCATACTTCGTTCATTTCATTTTTACTACACAATCTGTCCATTAAGCACTGTGCACACTCCTCGCCACAGATTCAAACTACTCTGCAGTCTTCATTGAAATACTATTCACTTATTTCAAACTTAAAGACAGAGCACAGAACACCTGTGAGAAAAACAAATGTCTTTACGGAGACTATTTGCAGCTATCATTTCAAATAAACTTTGTCATGCATAGACTAAACAGAACAGCAATTAATTGAATCAAGGTACTGAAAGAAAGTTCGGTCAGGTGCTTGTTCTGCCTTGTGCATTTGAAATTTGGACATTTTGTGAATATTTTGGCAGCTTAATGTAAATCTAAATTCCCAGCATGTGATGTGTCCCCAGCATCGAGAGAAAAAGAGGCAAAACTGTCAGTAGACTGCCCTATGGTAATCTCCATCAAAGAAAGATATCTCCTGTGAAGGAAAACTATCAACAACAAGGTGAGCCTATCGATTTGATTTGGGTAGAAAGTTCCTATTCGGGAGATCCAGTCTACGATATTGATCCTAGCAGGAACCTCCTTCTGAGTCAAATTGACAAGACACAACAAAAACACAGAACTATCGATAGAGAGTTCATGTGAACAAAATGAGATAAAAGGAAAAATGACAAATGGACCTGACTTGTTGGAAAGGACATGCAATATTGAACACATGGAAGGAGGATGGGGGTATACTTACAGACAGGAGTTTCACAGTTGGTGCCTCCAAAATCTGCTGGACACGTGCAGGTGTACATCACGGTGGAAAAAGCTGTACACACTCCTTGGTTCTGACAAGGATTAGGAGAGCAGGGATTGGTAGCTATGACGAAGATGGACCGATCGAAATGAGAAAAAGTTTTTGTATTCCACATCAACACATTCATGATGTAAAATTGAGGTCACACAATAAAACATAAAGCAAAGTAATAAGGAAGCAATCCTAGGAAATAACCTCGACCACACTCGATTACCCCTTCTCTTTCCGACTTATAACTTGCGCGTATTTCCTGTCACTCGTGTCTGAGAGTCTGCTGCATATTTAACACTGTTTTCTCCTTACATTTGTATAAACTCATAGCATCGGTCCTATCAACCTCTCTCTCATTGCTTGAAAGAAGATTAGCATTGTACGCAAAGTTTATTCCATATTTTGGTACCAAATAAAAAAACTTGAATTTGAGGTTTTGACAGAACTTTAGAGGTTAAGGAAACTACAGACCCTTCATTCTCTGAGACTTCACTTATAACTCTATTAGAAATTTACATGCAGTATTCTACCAGAGTTTGGGCACTTCAGAGACCCCTTCTGTGAATCCTTACTATTCCTATTTAATCCGATTTCTGAAAGCAATTGCTGTATTTTTTTTGAAAGATTGTACACTCATCTTCTTCTTTGACTTTCTAACTCCATTGCCATTAGTTTCTTTTACTTTATATGGTTGATATATGGGTGTCAAATGGGGGTCTTTAGCCCATCTGTATCAATCTTTCCTGCCCAATCACAATGTCTTCTAGGCCCAATACGACATACAATGACTACACATAGATGAAGAGCTTGGTGAATGTTCAAAAATTTCAAACTTCTAGACTGCCAAGCAAAAAATAATCAACAAGAATTTTGTACTTTATTCACATTTTATGTCTCCGAAACTGATTGTTTTTGTTCCACATTACTACCAGAGGGAAAAAACAATGTGATGCCTTAAAAGTAAAAATATTGCTCAATATATTTACTAACCAACAGAACAAACGGAGTAGCCTACAGAGATTTTTGCACTGCTATTTTGAGACTGAGGAAATGTATGTGTCAACACAACCTTCACACTGTGACTGTTCTTCAAAAACAGTCTGCATAAAGACCTCACAACATCAAAGATTGTGCAGGGTATGGTCTGGAAACTAATCGGTTCAAGAAAAGGAATTAAGAATGTAAGAAACAAAAAGACCTTAACCCCGACAGAAATGAAAGAGAATACATGATAGAGATGCCAACAGTAGTGGTAGACAGAAATATCACTGCTTCATGATATGCAGTGTCCTATGTATCTCCTCCTAGCATATACAATTAGTTGCATTTACATCGTTTTCCATGACCTGTGAGGAATATTTTGAGCATTTTATGAGCAAATAAGGAACGCATGACATAACCAGAAAGCAAAATGCATCCTGGTTTTGATGATTTCATTATGAGAACTTTTATGGATCTGATGTATGATGACTGATATGTATCATGTCTCAAAATGCTCAACTGTGCATTACAATTACAGTGATGTAACACCTACACATTACATATGAGATCATTCAAGCTTCCCTTCTTGAGATATCATGTTGACAAGTTTGTTACAACTTGATCCCTGTTGCCAACAAAT
Organism: Stichopus chloronotus; assembly: GCA_021234535.1. Taxonomy (NCBI): domain Eukaryota; kingdom Metazoa; phylum Echinodermata; class Holothuroidea; order Aspidochirotida; family Stichopodidae; genus Stichopus; species Stichopus chloronotus. The sequence continues at coordinate 18,604,300 of CM037829.1, read as the reverse complement.
GACCTTTGACCTCCAAAACAACAGGATACGCTCAATGTGGTACACATACATACTAAATATGGGATCTGTCAAAGTTTTCTGTCTTGATATATTGTGTTTGTAAGGTTTTCACAATTTGACCCCTGTTGACCCCAAATGAACTTTGACCTCCACCAATACCAATAGGGTTCTTTGACTCAATGTGGTTCACCTACACATCAAATATGAGATCTGTCCAAGCTTCCCTTCTTGAGACATAGTTTACATGGTTTTCACAACTTGATCCTTGTTGACCCCAAGTGACCTTTGACCTCCACCAAAAACAATAGGCTTCTTTTACTCAATGTGGTACACCTACACATTAAATATGAGATCTGTCCAAGTTTCCCTTCTTGAGATATCATGTTTACAAAGTTTTCACAATTAGACTAATGTTGACCTCAAACAACCTTCGACTCCCACCAAAAACGATAAGGGTTTTCTACTGGATGTGGTACGCCTACATACCAAAAATGAGATCTTTCCAAGCTTCCCTTCTTGAAACATTTTTACAAGGTGGGGCACCACACATATACACACACACATACAACTTTGTTTTCCATTCATTCCAAGGACCTCATTGTGCTTTCTTTTGTTTTTTCCTTCCTCAATCCTAACCTTAACAATAGACTGTCTATTGTTAATCTTGAGAGGACCGGAGAAATCTATTGAATTTTCTACAGAGGATCTAAAATCTATTGTTTTGGTCCTCGATCCCACCCGAAAACAAGGGCATACGCCCATGTGCCATACCCTTACACACACACACACACACACACACACACACACACACACACACGTGTGCATGATTACAAAGGTCACAATTATCATTGACAACACAAAGGATTTCCTTACCTGGATTGATTATAAAGTCAGTGTTTCCAACCTGGCGTGGCTCGACTGGATCACTCTCTACCAAGTTATTAACATCTATCCCTGAAGCTGAGCTGACTGTCAATAGTTGTGTCTGCCCTTCAATGAACTCTGTGATTATGGTGGAGGTGGTGGTGCTGTCCAAGACCTGCTGTCTGGTGGTACCATCAACAACATAGGTGATCACGTAGTTAGTCACATCACCTGCAGGTGGGGTCCAAGTCACCTGGATATTGTTTGTACCAGCAATCTGCATAAAGGAGGCCTCACCAGGTGGCAGGGGCTGAGTGAACTGTACCAACATGGAAAGATCTATCATCATGTTGTTTCTGGTACCAGTGATGGTTACATCATGCTGTTGTCCTGGGCTGAGACCCTGCAAGACTGTCGTGGGAGTCACACCCGGTGTGGCAGGGACAGTCACTTGCATTGTGACGCCATTTTCGTTGACGTATGTCACCAGGTACTCCGTAAATCCAAGATTAGTGATATCTTCCCACGTAATAGAGAAGGAGCTTGTACCAACATTTGTAACTACTGGGTTAATGTTGGCATCAGGATCATCTACAATTTAAGGAAATAATTCAAGAAGCATCTCAAAATCACCATTGATATCTAAAATACAAAAGGGACTTAGACATAGTCATGCAAAAAGAAAAAAAAACATTCACTCAAATAGAAACTTTAAAAGCATTCCCGGCATGACTCTCGTTTTTAGAAATTCTTGGTAATATCGAGATAAAATGGTTCAGTAGTCCTTGATGTTTGCAGTAGAGAGTGATAAAATGCACCAAGGCCTTTAAGCTCTTATTTTCTTGTATAAAATATGACAATCAAATTAAAAACATAAAATAGGACATATCATCTACTTATTTCTTCGAATAATACTTCAGAAAAACTTTGCATGGGTTTCGTTTGTTCTTTCAAAGTTGCCTTAAATGCGCTGAATCAAAGCTGCTAAAAATCCTGTTCCTCATACCACACTAAGACAAAAGACAAGTGAGGGCGTGTATGTTGCTACCAAATTCATTGCCTTGGATCATCTTTTATCACCTCATGGTGGTTACTATTAATTCAAATAGGAAACAGTCACCTAATCAATTAAACATTAAATGTCTATATGTTTCCTTGAGCTGTCTTTCACATCACGGCAAGCCATATTTGTTGTCATGCCCATTGGCCAAAATGTGTAATTGAGAAGGGGAAGGTTATACTGAGTATAAGGGGATCAATTCATCACTCACCAGTTCTGCCCTGAGTGTTACCAATAAGCTCTTGTTGGTTATTTACTACACTGTAAACCTCTATATTGTAGTTTGTGCTTGGAGTCAAATTAGGAATAGTAAATGGGGTTCCAGTCGCAGTCACCGTTCTGGTTATCCCCAAGTCATCAACATAGATGATCTCATATGAATCCGCTCCTGTGTCCGTAAATGATATCGTGATAGAATCTGTTGTTGCAGACTGAAAGTTCACCTCACCAATTGGAGTCCCGACATCCACTGTTGGAAGTAAGAAAATACCCATTTATGTTCCAACTTTGTAAGCAGTGAATGTAGATTGGGTATGTTGCATAGTTAACTTAAAACATTGTGGAAATTAAGGTCACATCTCTTAAACCATTGAGATGTTTCTTTTAAGACAGTCAAGATTATAGAGAACTAAGAAGGATATTCCTGTAGTTGTGTCTGGGTGACATCACAAGTTTGCCATTACACTATGTACCAATCTGGGGAAAAAAATATTTCTTTAAAAATTCACAACTTCCAAACAGACTGTGCTGTTGAGATATGTTTTTTTTTACCAATAAAGAGAAAAGAGCACTTATTTTGATAAAATATCAATTTCCTTCAGTTTATCAGACAAGCATTTGACACAATCAAGTGGAATTGTTTCTCTGAACTGTACAAAGTGGTCTGCAAACTCTTCTTCTTTCACATGTTCTTCACACCAATACTGAATTTGGTGAATTTGCAACACATTTACATGGTTGTATAATTTTGATTCATATGCTAAAGATGCATGCAAGTAAACCTTGATGTGTACATACACCAAATAACTGTTTTCTCCGCAGTGTTCTCCACCAGAGTTTTTAGGGTGGGGGGCAGCTTGCAGCCCATGAGACAATTACCACCATTCTGAAAAGGGACATACAGTAGTCCCAATAACAAGACAAGTCCAGTTTCCCACAGAGGCTACGCCTATATCCTATTTCAAATAGGGGAGGAAATTGTCCCTAAGTGGCACCAGTTTGCATGATTTAGCATTTCAAAAATTGGCTAACGGTGAGGTTGCACCTCTCGGCTCAAACTCTCCCACGGCGAATGTTTCCTGATGGCACACACACCTGCTCAAATGGCTGTCTCCCCCGCCTTCTAAAAAATCTGTGGAGAACACTGTTCTGTTTTAAAGAGAGTAATTTCAACAGCATTAACCCTAACTCAGTATACAAGGCACATGGACAGTGCTGAGACAATTCATATGCGAATTAAGCCATATAATATGTGCCTCAATGTCAGGTTAGCAGGCCGGATAACGAGAGTTTTACACATTACCTCTCAATGTGTAAAGATTCATATACACAGAATTTTATCTCAAAATCTTATACACATGACAAATTTTGGAGAGAATTGAATGACTTTTGTAGCATAATTCTTGCAAATATCACCAACTAGGACAGATGTGCAATCTCATTCAAGTGAGAACTGGAACAGGCTGGAGAGAAACAAGATATGCATTCTTTGTCCCATATGATCTACAGACAGGTATGATGGTGTATAACATCCACACACCTCATACCGTAGCAATCGCTAAAAGAAATTCTCCACCAGCAAAAGAACTTTAACATAATATTTGAGGTCCCTTTACCATTCTATCAGTTAAACATGACAATTTTGACTGTAGAAGCTTCCTCATTTTTAAGATACCGCTTGGAAAGTTGAAATTAAGTTCAAGTCTGAAATGTTTTTCAGCCATGACAGGTGACTATGTGTGACGTAGTAGCGACAAAGATAATTGAATACTGCTCTTCCTCTTTTGCACTTTCCCTGTTCCCAGCAAGGGCTTCATGACACAAAATCTTGTACATTCAGCAATTGTGAAAACCTCTTGGATACCTACATTTAGTTAAGTGTTTTATTTTTTCCCTTCGTGAAATGGCTTATCACCAAATTAAACATGAGAAATGTGCTGTAACCCACGCTGGGCTCTAAAGCAAGAAAAAAATGAACAAATATGACTTTTCACGAGTACTATGTCACATTGATTTCTCTTGCACCAGGCTAGCACTCCATGTTCTGAATTTTGTGAGATACTACCAGAAAGTAAGAACAGTGAATTGCAATAAAAAAAACCTTTAGATCATGTCTTTTCAAGATAACAGGAGTGCCCGTGGTGAATTCCATTAATTGTGAAATACCAGAAGCAGAGATGGTTTCCTAGCTAACACAAAATATTCTTACAACCTTTTCAAAATGTTGTAAACATTGCCAAAGCATTGCCAAATGTTGTGAAAACAATTTAAAAACGTTTTGTGTTGATATGGTGGGTTATTCCCTTTGGACATCAGTTGTTTACAAAGCATTTGAATTGTACGTAGCACTTAGCTTAATCCTCCAGCACTCTGTAAAAGTCATGGACAGTAGACACATTTGGAGCTTTGACACTTAATACAATACACATTTGGAGCTTTGACACTTAATACTTGGCCTGCGAGTATAACTCTCTGAATAGCAACTGACTGCAGCAGATATGCGCATGTTTTTGTATGACTGAGATCTTTCTCATCACTTACAGGTTCGGGCACTGCTGTCTCCGGCAAAGAAAGCTTGACCGTTCATAAACACTTCGACCCTTGCCTCGTAGAAAGTATTAGGATCGAGACCTGTGAATGCTTGTTGTGTAGTTGAGCCATCGACCTGTAGCAGCTCTACAATTTGGTTGTTTGCATCCACCAGAGTGACCAGGTATGCCACAGCATCTGCATAGGCATCCCAAACGACATTCAGGCTTGAGGACGTGATGCTGTTGATTTGGACGTTGCCGTCTACAGCAGCTAGAATTAAAGATCGAAATCGAAGGAATCGATCGTATCAATCAACGAAAAATGCATGGGTGACATTACTGGAAAAGCATCACACGGCATTACCTGCAAAACTAATTTCAACTGTAGGTATGCCTTTAAATTGAGGCACTGATTTGGTGTGTTAATGTTTAAATATAACAGAAATAGAATAAACCACATCAATTCCTGATTACATAAGGGTTGTATGTCGTTTCCTTGAAACAGAAGCAAAGTGCTTGGACTTGGGATGATTTGATTACTTCATGTCCAACAGCTGATCAGAGAGGCAAGTCACGATCAGCTGTAGTCGTCAGAGATCGTTCAAGGATACGATTCTCGTAAAGGATTCTCCATAAAGTAAGGTGCCAGTCACACTACAACAACATACAGGTATCCAGTCCAAATTTTTGAAAAATATCAGGAAACATTCTATCAGCATTTTAGTCTATGTCGGTCACTCTTCACCAATGTCTGGTCCCAGAAGCAGGGTTGGAAAACCTTGCTGAATTTCCCGCAAACACAATAGAAAATCCACCGATTTCCCGCTGACTTTGGTGTAGGGGTGGAACCCTTTGTGGGGGGTTCAGGGGTCAACTTCCCCAGAAGATTGGGGTTCCTGGCACATCGAAGGGGTAAAATTGTGCAGCTGAGCACAAAAAATATAACTGAAAACTCGTACAATATTTGAAAAATCAATCACGAAAACTTAACGTTAGGCTATTTGCGTTGTTGCAATATACGGTGCCTTTTTAAATGTGAAGAAGTGTAAAAAAAAAATGTCAGAAACGAGTGAAACATGAGCCTGATGTTACGCTATATAGATGTATGCAATAGGCCTAGAAATGTCTTGATCATAGGCCACTTTACATTGTCAACTACTACAAGCTGTGCTACTTACAAACAGTTTGCCGTAAAAAAATCCTGGCATGTTTCCAAGAAAAGTTTTTAACTGCAAAAATGTCAACACCGGTCCCAAAATGGACATCACATTCATAACACTCAAATTCAGCCACCTGTTGTGGCTATGACATTTATACCAGACTTTTTTATCCCTGATATATGTGATCATTAACAGCCAGTAGAAATTTGCAGCAAAAAAAAGTTAAAAATAAAAGTCGTCCCCCATATTTCAAAATGATTTAATGGCAGCAATTTTTTTTACTGTGTGTAATGTTATGTTTTCCAGAAAGGTGTTTGGTGCTACCATTGAATCTGGGTGTAAGACAGCAAATGTAAGGAAGGTGCAAAGGTCAAACCATTCCGCGTGGGTCTGTTTGAGCCGCTACTGTAAGTACTGTATGCTGAAAGCACTCAGTATCTCATTAATTGCACAGAGAATCTTGTGCTAAGTTTAGAAAAAATAAAAGACACTAAAACCGACGGAGATGAAATTGTGCACGAGCTCTGCGCGATTCATCCTTGGGCACTGGGATTCACAGGGTATGTAGGGCAGCTGAAGTGTGCCTAAAAGCAAACTGGTGATAATTTCTGGTTACTTGCGTGGTCGTTGGGGATATACTGGACATCGTGGTTTATAGGCATAGAGGTAGCATGCGCTATTTGCCTACGTGAGTATCGTAAGCAATAACGATCAACAGAGCTTCTTTTAAATATTCATTACATTTATTTTGTTTCTCTGAAGATTTCCCGGTTTTTTCCCCGTTTTCTTAAGAAACAAAAATGTGTCCCGAAATGCAGGATTTCCCGCGAGTGTCGCCGATTTCCCGCAAACAAGGTTCGCAAGGTTTTCCAACCCTGCCCAGCAGTCACCCAATGAATTGTCCCAATTCAGTCTACTCTAACATGCAACTCTGTACAGAGAGGTTTACTCAAAAGTTCTTCCAATATCTTCCCCTCCTATCTCCTACAGAGGATTTTTAGTGATGTCACGTTCGCCATGGATACGCCTTTTTGGATGGCAAACAAAACAACATGCTTACATCCGTGCACGCCACACTAGTACTGTACCATACAGTGATGTACTTCTGCCTATTACCAACACGTCTGCTTCTCTCTTCATTTGCAGGAAACAGGAGGCAGAATGCAAGCTCTGGCTTCTTGCCTCTCCAATTCGTACAGCCGGCGGCTACAGTACATACTGAACAATGATTCGCCTTCTATGACTGGTTATACAATAAAAACTGTGACAATATCGTAATAACAACAACCACCCGTTACTGAAACCGTGCAGTCCAGAAGTAGTTACATGGAAACTGATTCCATCCAGTAAAAAAAAAAAAAAACTGATACGTTCCAGTAGGGCAGCCTAACAACAGTTGTTAATGATGACATCACATGCAAAACCTCTACAACGCAGTCGCTTGAGATGATGTCACACACTGATTGGTCGATATCCTGTTTAGTATTTGTCGCCAGCAATGCACGTGCAATTGTATAATGCTGCCAAGTTTGGCTGAAACTTGCCAATATTGGAACTAAATTTAATTATCCAACGTTGTTTGTACTGTGACCTACGTTTAAACGCTGTTCTAAAGGGCATCAAAAGACCATCAAGCATCCATTATCTGCCACTGGTACAGTGGCTCCATATGCTAAATGAAAGCAGTGCACCCATACTGTGTGGTAATTGTGTTTTAGCGTCCAGCATATCCAAAGGAGAAATCGTAGACATAACAGGAATAAGTTTACCTTACCTAATGGGATAAATTCAGTAGGACCAAGATCACTCCATACTGATAGGTCTTGTGGGCCCACGTAGGCGTAGACCCCAAAATCATACTCAACACCAGCTTCCAGGCCACCAACTTCAAAGAACATTGTATTACTGTCCAAAAAAGTCATCTCTTGGTTGTTGAGGACGACAACATAGCCATCAAAGTTTCCCATAGCAGGTGGTAGCCACTCAAACCTGACAGTATCCAGACCTGTTTGAGTAATTGTAGCTGCTTCTGGGGGGAAGGGGCCTGAAGGAAACAATTAAAGAGAAAATAAGTTAAGTTTCCTACTGACATGATTTCTCTTAAAAAGCAATCAAATCAAGTCATTTGCCTTTTTGCCTCAAGCCTTTCCTCTAACATGTTCGGTAACATGGCTAATTGGACCACCACTATGAGAAATCCCTTTTAAAACATTTTACTACTTCTGTATATACACTGTACACACTCAAACATGCTATGGAATTGTACGGAAACTGGGTTGCTTGAAAACAATAAAAAACAGTTAAAACAATCTACAGGTTTAAAACGGAATTTGTTCAGTGTTGAAGTTGACAATCGTAGGTATGTGTCTGTCGCTGATCAATTCTGACAGTTGAAAAGTAAGTTGGTTGTTAAAGCCGATGGAAGTTCTTACTACTTGAAAGTGAGGACAACTAACCTTTGATTAAACCTTAAATAAAAGCACTGACTAGGAGAGCAAAATGTAAGCACCAACGTGATTTGCATTGCTGATATGTAGGATGACTGTTCAGTGCAGATTTACTTTATTTTTTATTTAAGTTAATATCATCAAATCAAGAGGATCACAACTGAACATCTCCATTCTGATACATGATCTTACGAGTGTAGAACGTGTCGGGACCAGTCAATGGCTGAGGAGTCACGTCCCCATCTCGTGTGTATTCGACCACAATCGTGTACTCTGTCGCCGCGTCCAGGTTCTCGAAAAGTTGGGAGAACGTCTCAGCGGCAGTGCCGGCGTCCACCGTCCTGGTTATTACTTCGTTGTTTGGGCCGGTGATGGTGAAGATGTACTGGAGGACACCGGTGTCGGGGTTGTGCATCCAAGTCAACTCCATCTGGGTTTCCGTCAGTTGCGTGATCTCGAACACAGTGTCCTCTGCAAAGAGGTAAACAGGTACAGTAGATGACGATGACAAAGCTCATTGTTTCTGTAACTTCAAAATTTGCATAACAAAGCAGACAATACTTAGCAAGAGGATATTAACAGTTACACATAGTGTACAGTATTTCTGATTTGTCTTTTGACCAGTCTGCTGAATCTGCAACATACAAATATATGCAACTGTTTGTTTTTTCCAACTTAGAAAATGATTTACAAGATAAATTTAAAAGGTATTATGATCATCAAACTTTGCGAACCTACAAATACAGATATACCAGAAACGGGAACTACAGTATAAGAAACCAGAATGCACAAATGCATTGCAGTTTTGATTTTTTTGGAGACATACTGTAATGCATTTCTTTGAATCAGAAATGGGGCATTCCATGGTATTTCTCTGTCGCAGATGGGACATTTTGCACAATTAAAACATTAATAACTCAAAATAGGTGATTTGCATGTTTGTGTAATATATTTATTCAGAATCAGCCTCCCTGAAATAATCTTAAACTGTCTCCATTTTAGTAATAAACATAAAAGATCATGTAATTATAGCCTCGTTAGTGTGCGTCGCAGATGGGACAGAAAATGGACGTGGATTTTCAAGGGTTTAAGTGAAACTAGAATTGCTCTGAATGTGGGTTGGGTAAGGTGGGTTTGGTCAGCAAGTTATATTTAGGGACCACTTTCCTATTACAAATTGTCATGAAAATTTGAAGAGACTACTCTTTAAACTGTGAAATTGACGTTTTAAAAAAAAAATCAGCATCGCAGACGGGACAAATTTCTCAATGTCGCGGACGGGACAGCATTGATTTACACAAATTGTGCATATCTCCCTTGATCAAATTAACAGGAACAATGAACAACAGTGTGGACTCATGGGGTCTAAGCAAATATTGTAAAAGAATATATGTTCAACCACCTCCCCTGCCCCCTCCCAACCCTTCACCCTATTGGAACCGCTAGGAATTGGCATACTGGTACCATGTCTCAATGGCAAAATTAAGAGCCAAAACCAGTAGTGAGGAGTTGTAGGGCCCAGGCCTTTACTTTCAAGAGATTATATGTTCAAGACAACCCCAAGCACTCTGCACCCCCTGAGAACCCTGTATAAGCATGCATGCTAAGTGTGAATTATATAGAGCATAGGGCCTAGACCTTGATTCATGCACACAAACAATTTATCGTCTATACAATAAATAACCTAGATCCACAGTAAACTAGCCGAGGCCTTTTTTACATTTTACTCTAATACTAGCACACACATATCCAGTAACTTCTACACTCCATCATGATTGTGAGTCTACACAACAGAACTGGTGAACCTTGTAATAAACCACATTGACCATGATTCACTCCTATTAATCTCAAGTTGCTTTGCCAAAAACAAACTGTCACAAAGGCAGGTCCAGGTGCCATTATGTAACAGAATTGCAGTGTGGACCCCATGAGACTTTCAGAATAAACTGTCAAATCTCTCCTTGATTAAGGAATGATATGTGGAAGTAGGAAGTAGATGAAGGTACTGCAATGTGTACAATGTCACTGAAAAATGTCCCATCCGCGACAAAATGTCCTCTCCGCGACAGTTTTTCATTAATTAATTACTCTGGTTAAATGAATGCAGTGGACAAAAGGTAGACACAGGGGGGTATTGTATTGAGGCCAGAAAGAGAATTCTCAAAAAAGAAGAAACTGAATCAATTATTGCTGGGTAATGTTAAAAATCGTGTTGAAATTGTCGCGGACGGGACAATTCAATTTTTACTAATTAGTTAGTATTAATTAGCAGTACAACAGAAACTTTGAAATTGATTCGTGATGTAACCTACAACATGCTAAATATGTCCTGACTACTTTTATACCATTCCTCTTCTGTTCCATTCTGTATTACCAGGAAGGGTAATGTCCCATCCGCGACGCTGTTCCTGGGTTCGTTTACTCTGTTTATTAATTAATTACCATAAGAGTGATTTTTTTCCAGAAAAAAAGTTTACCACTAGGAACTATGACTTGTGCACTTGGATAATTGACTAATCACAGGTGGATACTTTGCATTTGAAATTTACACATTCATGTCCAAATTACTGTGGAATGCCCCAAATATTCAATAAGGTAGCGAACAAGCCTGGTGTTTGCAATGTGACAGTAATTTTTTCTTGTCCAAATAGAAAGTATGTCATGCAACAACCACTATGTACACAACAACATCTGCTAACTTAAGATGATGACTGTCGGCTCAAAAATCAACATGTGCATATACAGTGTGATATATGTCCAAGTATCCTGGGCTGAGATTCTATGTACCTGTACCATATGTGGTATTCACAAATTGACCCTACTGTAATTGGTGACCCAACTAGCCTTCAATAAATATAGCAGGCAGTTTGCATTTACCATGGCACACCACTACACATACATATTCAACAAATATGAGATCAGTCTATAACCTTACCTTCTTGAGATTGCCAATTGTGTTTATAAGGTAACCCAATTGACTCATCCACAAATGCATTTTGACAATATCAAGTACTGTACTAGTAGAGCAGCAAATTTGCCGAATCTCAATACCTTTGGTTATTTACACAATGCTCCTTTGAAAGGATGTTATGAATATGTTAGAAACAGTTCGGTTTTGATTGAAGAGACGGACAATGACAATTGGAGAAGTTTGAATCTGGAACAATGGATGTTGCTTTAGTTCATTTGCATGCCATCTATTGTTAACAATGTAATAAAGTAAACATATTCATACCGTATGCCAATCAAACACTTGTTTCTAGTTTTGGCTCACATTCATATTTTCTTCAAACCTTAACTAGTGACATCTTTTGCTTACATGCAAAGATGCACACTGGAGGAGTTTGTAAGACATTGACAAGGGATCGAGACCCCGACACAATTTTAAGAGAGAATACGTCCAGCTAGCGAGAAAATATCTCTATACATGTTATTTATTGAGATAAATCTGATATATACTGTACTGTACCTCTTGTACTTGATGTTGCACACCTACATATTAAAGAAGAGCAAAATGGGCACTGTGGTTCTGTGCAAAGAAATTAGGGCAAGTGAAAATTTGGGTCCTCAAAAGTGGGGACCCACAAATTCCGGCTTCCAAGAATGAGGCCCCAAAATGGAGACCAAATCAGGACCAAAAATTGTAGGCCCATCTGTACAGTGTCCCAGACATTGAATTAACAAATCTACCACATGTTTAGATAACGAATTCAAAAAACTGAGGCCCAAAAATTGAGCTCAAATTGGGTCCCAAACAATTTGGGCCCATGGATAACCATTAAATCAACAAGCAAGTAAACATGTTAAGTTATAATGAATTAAACAGTTCCCCATTTTTTTTTTCAAATTTAAGGATGATGCAAATTCAGTTGGAACACACACGTACTGACTATACTGGCTACCATACTGTACTGTAGTTGTGTACCAATTACTACACTAATAACTCACTATACTGTACCATGTTTAGACACAGTGACTGAAATTGTTCCCAACCCATTGGAATAAAGATAATGCAAATTCAACCCTTACATACATTCACTGGTCTTCTAAGCTGCCATAGCACTAAAACAGAACAACAATTTTCCAATGACCAAAATCCTATTATCTGTGTCACCAAAACCACAAAATGCCTGTGTACCAACCTATAAAGATAATGCAATTTCAAACACTACATACATTCACTGATGGTCTTCCTTGCTACCATAGCCTTAAAACAAAGCAAAAATTTTCCAGTGACCAAACTCTCATTGAGTTAACTGTGTCACTAAAACCACAAACTGCAAATGGGAATTTTACACACTGTAGCCTATATGCTTTTCAACTAATTTGTACAGTAGCTTACAATACCCACAATATTGGTGTTAAGGCTAATATTATTGTTTTAGAGTGAAAAATGTACCCTTTCTCGCTACTAATAAGTATTAAATTTCACAGGGTTGTGAACCTGTCAATAACAGACAACCCTATCAAGCTTAAAACAAATCTGACCCACGGTTATGGAAATATGGCAGTTTTAAAATTTTGATGTTTGACCACGTAACCTCATTAATATGCAAGATATGGACACTAAAAACAATAGGGCACTTCTACACACTATGACGGACCTGTTCACCAAGTATAATTTTTATCCAACTTGCCCATAATGCATAAGAGGGTACCCAAGGTGTATCACAGACACACGCATGCAAACCCGCCAACTTGTCTGCATAGGTTCCTCTAAACGGAAGGAACCAAAAATGATATCTGTCCAACTTACCCTTCTTGAGCAATTGTATTTACAAGGTTTACACAATTTGATCCCTGTTGACCCATGAGAGCCTTTGACTTTGACCAAACATGATAAACCTCTTGCAGTCAATGTTACTCACCTACTAAATATGAGATCTGTCCTATTTTATTTACAATGTTGACTTTTTGATATCTAAATCCAACCAAAATGTGACAAGTTTGGAGGGACAATAACTCCCAACAACATATACCGTATGAATGTTATAATCAAGGAAAAACCAAGAAATTGAAATAATTTGTTGAGCTTATACATCAGTTGACATGTAATGGATACAAGTGATACCATTTATCAGTCTAAAAATTTTACAGTCTGTACTGGCAATCTAAATTTAAGTGCTCATTTTTGGCATTACTGTCCGTCCACTGAAAGGGAAAAATTACAAGTTGGAATAATTCCTAAATGCTGTGATCTATAATGATTACTCATGTTTGTTTATGTGCAAGGAGTGAAACATTTAATACCAAGGAACAGATCCCAATTGCTGCAAAGCCATTCACTGAAGTAAGCTACTGTAGATTTAATGTTGCTGATGCAACATACAGTACTGTACGTCCAATTTAAGTGTTACATTAGCAACAATTACTGTTATCCATTGTTCTCCAGATATAGCAATTCACTTGAATATTGTTATGTCATTGCTCACCTTGCCTACAGTTTAGTAACTTGGCAGAGTTTTTAAACGGTTTCAGCTTTCACCTTGGCTATGAAATTGAACTTCAAGTGATGTCCGTCCCATAGTAATGTTAGCAAAATGGTAAATGAGCAACAAACAATTTTGCGGTACAGTAGTTGCACATGAAATAATTTAGACCTTTTTTATTGCTTAGAGGATAATGTTACAGCACATTGCCACATTGATAAACCAGAAAGCCAAAAGGCTTTGTGATTCCTTGTGACATGGTTATATCATAATAAACATGAATTATCCACATGGCAAGTATGAGATCAACTACAGTTATTGTTCATAAAACACCATGTTAATAAGCCTTTAACCCAAAATGACCTCCTTTTGGTAACCTCAAATGACATCCACCAAAAGCAATAGGGATCACCTACCCAGTATGGCCAACTCACACGTCAAGTATGACATCAGTCAACATCACCCTTCTGGAGTTAATGTGTTACAGTAGCAAGGTTTCCACAGTTTGACCTCGTGTGACCTCAAACAACCTTTGAACTCCACCAAAAATGAAAGAAGTCTTCTACTCAGCATATACAATCCACACATCAAGTATGACATCAGTCAATGTTAAAGGGGCTCACTGAGTTGATATCAGTAAAGATTGCAGTGATTTTGAAGTATACAAACACACGACAATACTCACTATTAGCATAATTAATCAAGTTTCACATCCAATAGTTATATGAAAACTGTCAATTTTGCTCTGATTATGTGCATGTGAATGTACTAATGTGAAAATGTCTGGTCACAAAGTTTCAAAAACCAAATTTAAAGGTTGGTTACTCACTCATTAATGTTCCAACGTATGTAAAACTTTGGGATCCCTTTAGTTCGACTGTTTGTCATTAGTATGTGAAAAAAACTTGACCGGTTTAGAAAAATTGAGTGAATTTTACAAAACAACTCGATGAGCCTCTTTAAACTCCTAGAGATATTGTGTTTACTCATTTATACAGTTTGACCTATGAAAATGATCTTTGCCCCCAAACAAAAATAATAGGGATCAGCTATTCAGTATGATCAAGCACCACACCAAGTGCTACATCAGTCAGAGTTACCCTTCTGACACTGTGTTTACAAGGTCTTCACAGTTTGACCTCTGGTGTCCTCAAATGAGCATTAACCTCCACCAAAAACAATACAGATCATTTACTCAATATGACCAACCTACACATCATGTATGACATCAGTCACAGTTACGCTTCTTAAGATATTGTGTTTACAAGGTTTTCACAGTTTGACCTCTGGTGATATCTAATGACCTTTGACCTCCACCAAAAACAATAGGAATCATCTACTCAAGATGACCGACCTACACATCAAGTACTGTATGACATCAGTCACAGTTACCCTTCTTGAGATATTGTGTTTACATGTTTTTTACAGTTTGACCTGTGGTGATATCAAATGACCTTTGACCCCCACCAAAAACAATAGGGATCATCTACTCAATGTGACCATCCAAACACCAAGTATGACATCAGTCACAGTTACCCTTCTTGAGATAGTGTGTTCACAAGGTTTTCACCTTTTGACCCTCTGGTGACCGCAATTGAGTTTTGACCACCACCAAAAACAATAGGGATCATCTACTCAATATGACCAACCCAAACACTAAGTATGACATCAGTCACAGTTACCCTTCTTGAGATATTGTGTTTACAAGGTTTTCATATATTGACCTCTGGTGACCTCAAATGACATTTGACCTCCACCAAAAACAATAGAGATCATCTACTCAATATGACAAACCCACACATTAAGTATGACATCAGTCACAGTTACCCTTCTTGAGATATTGTGTTTACAAGGTTTTCATATATTGACCTCTGGTGACCTCAAATGACATTTGACCTCCACCAAAAACAATAGAGATCATCTACTCAATATGACAAACCCACACATTAAGTATGACATCAGTCACAATTACCCTTCTTGAGATATTGTGTTTACAAGGTTTTCATATATTGACCTCTGGTGACCTCAAATGATGTTTCACCTCCACCAAAAACAATAGGGATCATCTACTCAATATGACAAACCTACACATTAAGTATGACATCAGTCACAGTTACCGTTTTTGAGATGGCATGTTTACAATGTTTTCACATTTTGACATCTGGTGACCTCAAATGGGCTTTGACCTCCACTAAAAACAGTAGAGATCATCTACTCAATATGACCAACCCACACACCAAGTATGATATCAGTCACATTAATCCTTCTTGAGATATCGTATTTACAAGGTTTTCACATTTTGACCTCTGGTGACCTCAAATGACCTTGACCAAAAACAATAGGGATCATCTACTTAATATGACGAACCCACACATCAAGTATGATATCAGTTTCAGTTACCCTCTTGAGATACAGTATCGTGTTTACAAGCAAAGGCATCACATACACATGCACATATGCACCCACACACACAGACGACATCACCATTGCATAGATTCCTTGCCTGCCTTCCGACCCCATTACTGTGAAAAATGCCTTTGTACTTTATCATGTCATCCATCATCAATGGTTACAGCAAAGTAATATAAAACTAATCGCCAAAGAGTAAAAATTGTTGGAATTTCACTGCGACTATAATTTTCCTGGAAATAATTGATTGCAATACTGTAAGTACAAAATATTGCATCAGCTTTTTATCCAAGGTTACCTGGTAGTTTGACAATTTCTCAAAAAAAAAAAAAAAAAACACTGATACTGTTGGAAAGTAAAAGCTGTTGAATTAACTTTTCTGGAAATAATAATAGCATAAACATTTTAGATAAGATCAACCACAATTATTACCATTTTTTCCATAAAATGTTTTTAACTTTAATTGACAAACTGCGGACGTAAGATCCTATTTTTAAGGCTTGGTACAGTACATGCAGCTTAATTAGGCCCAGGAAGTGCCGTTTCTGGCCATCTGGGGATTTTGAAAAGCCAAAATTTTTTTTTACACTCCACACTACCCAATGGTGGTGCTCCGCTGTAGTAATCCTGTTAGTTAGTAATAAACATAATTAGTTCAATCTCTGTCTGCCCCCTCCCCAATTTCTAGACGCTGGTGCACCAATGTGTTCATCAAAAAATGTTTGTCAAGAATTAGAGGAAAAAATGAAAGAGGATACATGTGCAGCTTATTATGATTCTTGTACTACTTTAAAACACTGATTTGCATTACCATTTTTCATAAATTGATTATTCTTGTCGCACAAACTGATTAACTGCAGATTTGATATCCATAAATCAAGGCTGGTACAGTACATCCATTTCATATACACCATTTGCCAGTGCCATTTCCTGACATCTGGGGTCTAAAAAGCCAAAATATTCTTGCCCTTCTTGAGATATTGTGTCAAAAATGTTTTCCCATGTTGACCTCTGGTGACCTCAGATGACCTTTGACCTCTACCTAAAATTTTGTAGGGATCATCTGCTTAATATGAGCAACCCACAAACTACAACATTAGTCACGGCCACAGAACACTTCTTGAGATATAGTGTATATAGTGTTCACAAGTTATTTTTACAATTTGACCTCTGGTAACCTCAAATGACCTTTGACTGCCGGCAACAACAATAGGGGTCATCTATTCAATATGACCAAGCCACACACCAAGTATGAGATTAGTCAAGGTTATACCCTGCTCGAAATATCGTGTCTACAAGTAAGGCATCGTACACAGACATATGCATCCGCACACACACACGACATGACCATCGCATTGATTCCTTTTGCCTTCTGCAAGGAATCAAAAAAGGATTTGTCAAGTACCTTAAAGTTGTACACTCTGCACCAATCAATGATGGCGCTCCGCTTAGATGGTAACGAGCCTGATTAGTCACAAACGTAATTCAAGGAAACAATTACCCACCCCCAATACAAGCTCTAGGAACAGATGGGCCAATGTGTTCAACTGACACTGAATGGCGACAGAAACAAATGCTATATGTAACCTATGAGACGACAGATGGAACAAGAGTGTTGCTTTCAGTTTCAATTAGAATGTAATTTATACTCATTGGACTTAAGGTTCATTCAGATTACAACATACAAGTTTGATCAGCTAAAATTACTTAAGTGTTCAATTAATTAGGACTTAGCCAACAATTAGACTTAAGTAATAATAGGGTACGTAGTACCTGGTAACTGGTAACAGCTTGGACCTCAAGGTATCAAGTGGATTTGTACTGGTAGGCAAGTCACACCGCTGGAATGGTTGGATACAATGTTGGTGAGAATCCAATTACTGTAGCATGTAATATCAACTGACCGTAAGTCGTAACTTGAGCCTTGGCGATGTTCAAATAAACAGTATCCAAGAATATAGGATTGACAGCAGAGCAAATGTACACAGACTGAGGGTAGACTACATTAGGCTGGTTTCAGCGGTGAATGTACATACAGTATTAGTAGGCATTGATTACTGTGTAGGTCAACAACTTCGCTACACAGTTGACTCGTATGGTAAATACAGAAAGGAACTAATGGTGGCAATGTCATCTTCAGATCGGTGGAAGTGACTTCAGATGGTACGGAAATTCGTCTTTGGATTGCTCTCAATCAACAAAAGGGTATACACACAAAAGGTTACTTGCAGTACTAGAAATTTACACAAAAGAATGTTCCAGAACGAGCTGGTGCTGAATGACATACTGTAATAGTAAAAAATAAAAGACAGCAATGTTCCAGCATCTTCCAGCATGTACAGTACAGTACAGTACAGTACCTATTAGTCTGTGGAACGTTATAGCAGTTACGCGAATCATCTCAAAGTTAGACCACAGCATGTACAGCGGAGCAATCAAACCTTTGAAGTGCAGTCACAACATCATCGGCGGAGGTCCAAGACAGTAACTTAGTAACTTACGTAACAAAATTACATATTGGGTATCACCCTAACGCCATCAACAAAAAAAAGGATTTCTCAAGTACTCAAAAGAAAAAATAAAAGAAGATGATGGGTAATTCTGTACGATTTTTGTACCACGCAGAAAAAAAAAAAAAAACATGATATGTACTACCATTTGTAATAGATTGATTTTTCTTTTCCTGTGAGTTGAGGAATTGCAGCCATGATACTGTATCTATATTTCAAGGCTGGGTACTTTCAGCTCAAGTACACCCGGGAAGTGCTGTTCCCTTCCATCTGAGGTTTTTGAAAAGCCAAAATTTTCATGCATGCTCCATGCCAACAAATGGTGCACTCTGCTTAGATAGTAACTACACTAGCTAGTCACAAACATACTTCAGGGACACAATCCGCCAACGGTGCAGAGGTTCATACCTGAACACCATGAGGATACCATTTACATACCAGTATCATGTACATCGTAATCGTAGGAACAACCAAAAGTATCACTACATTGAATCACCAACATATTGCATGTACAGAAGATGCAATGCAGAATTTGGATTTATGTTAATCGATAGTCTAGATACATTAATGGGCACTACCAAATTACAATGCTTATTATTGCATGGCTATCCAAGTTTGACTTCCAGTAATTATGAAACTAGCATTTTTGTACATTTTCTACCTAATTTGTACTAACTACTGTATGGGCATATGAAATAGTACTAATGTGGAAAAATGGTTGCGAAGTTTCCAAAACCAATTTAAATCATTAACTACAGGTACTAGCTCACGTGTTCATTAGCATGTGTCACATGGGGACTACTGTATATCAGCTTGAACATTGATCTGCCAGTACACGGAATTGTTCTCCAACAACTCCCTGGTCAGTAGAACTTTGTTAGGGAAACTTGACACACAAAAATGACAGGTTTGGGAAGACTAGCTAAATAACTCAAAGCGCCTCTTTAACACATGTCTAGACCTACAGTACATGTATACCTCAGACTACAGGTAGATTGAGGTAGATTCAGTTAGGACACAGTCTGACCCGTTGCCCCATCACTCAATTATCATTCATGCAAAATAGGGATATTTGAGATTTTGTATGACATGGAAATATATTGACATGTTGACAGACAGACAGACAGACAGACAGACAGACAGACAGACAGACAGACAGACAGACAGGCTTTCCTCGTGACATGACCCAACCCACATACCATAGCAAGTATTAAAAGTCTCAAGCATTTCATTTTTTACCCCGACTTGCACTGACTGTGTGCATGCAAATTACTACTGACAAGATAGTGTCTGATCACAAGTTTTCAGAGACCAAACTGAATTGTTAATTACTCACTTACTAATTTTCACTTGCAAGTGACACAATGGGGATCCTCCTAGTTCAACAACTTGTCATTAGTCATATTTGTTGACCAACAATCTGTCACTAGAAACTTGACCCAAATTGATAGGTTTGCGAAGACTAACTGAAGTTCATGAAACAATTCCAAGTACCCTTTTAATGTCCATATACTGGTCAACATACCTGAGGGCAATGTAGAGTTTCAGTTATTACACCAATTAGCAATGTCCAATTATTCAAATATCATTCATGCACCGTAGGGATATTTGAGATGAGTATGACAGTTTAATGGGGGACTTTAACAGAAGGAGACACTATTTGCAGAATTTCATGAAATGGACCGTAGGGTCCACATGGAACAATAGACTACGTACAATTCATGAACACCCTAAGATAAAAACTAGCAGAGTATCATTATGACATACAGTAGGAGAAAAAGAACTTTGCAGAATTTCCGAAAATGGACAAAAGGGTCCACAAGTGACCTTGAACTGAAAGTTTTGTGTACACCTCAATTGAACTACCACCCAAGGAATATTGTGTCCAAGTTAAATACAAATCCATGGAAGCACGTGTGAGAAGCAGTACTTAGAAAAGAATTTCACATACTGTACTGTAATGGGTCAGTGGGCCCACATGAGGTCTTGGATTAAAAATCCCTGAACACCCTGAATTGACCCAAACTACAGGATCAGCATTGCACAATAAAATATGAAGGAGAAGCATTTTGTAGAATTTCATAAAATGGGCAAAGGGCCCACATGGAACCTTGGACCAAAAATTCCTGACCACCCTAAATGGTCCACTGCTCAATGAACAATGAGTCTAAGTTTCAGACAAATCCTTTGTAGAATTTCATAAGGTGAGCTAAGGGCCTACATGGGATTTTGGATCAAAAATTCCTGACCACCCCACATGGTCCACCACTCACATTGTATCTACAGTAAGACGAATCCATGGAAGCGTGTAGGGGGAGAAGTGTTTTAAACAATTGTGGACAGAGAGATAGATAGACATACAGACAGATTAGACAGATAGATTGAGAGATGCCACATGACCACAATAGCTACAGTGTACACCCAGCATGCTGGTGTGAGCTAAAAACAAGTTGGTTCATAGAGAGAGGGAAATAGTGGGAATAACTGGACCACCAAATTAGATACTGTAGACAGGTATATGTACAGTAGGAATGGCAACAAAAACAAATTTTGTCATGCATTTTACATAATGTTATGTAAGGGTTGCTTTTTGGGTGACTGTCCCACTGACAGATATCTCAGATGTTGATGATACAGAAAGTTCCTGTTCTAGAGAGATACAGAGAGACGTCAGAACAGAAATCCAGAGAGCGAGAATTTGATTTGATTCGAACGATCAGAGTTCCATTTACTATTAAATTTGATTGGACTATCACACACAAATTAGATAAAACATCAAATTGACCGAGGTCTCGGAGGTCAATTGAAAAAAATTGATGGAAGAGCTACGTGTGACGACAGAAAAGAGCGAGAAAAGATATGATGACACAGCCTGGCTTGAGGAAATCATAATCAGTAATTGTAATTGACTACAACTGATTACATTTGTAAAAGCAATCGTAATCGGTTTAACCTCACCAACAGAAAGTGTTGATCATCGCGATGCAAGGTGGTGCCACTTAAAGACAATTATTTGCTCTATTAAAAATGGCAGCAACAGCCTATAGTCAACTTCTTTCGACCTAGTCAGGCTTTTGTAGCCGGGACAGTATTTTTGGGGGTAATTTGCATTTGGTGTGCAGGTTGCATCTAGCAACCACCCCCCCCCACCTCAGATAGATCAATGCTTTAAAATATGTACAGTTCTACACACGCTAAATTGAGGTGTATTACGAATCCTGACAACAAATAACATCCAGAATTGTCTGTTAAACTCTGCACTGTATGTATGTCTTCTTGTCTTTGTATAATTTTATCATTGTCTAGAGATGTATTTGCATTTACAGATATTACTATTTTCATCAATTCCTAAAACTGAGAATCAGGTAACTTTTGCTCATACCCGTCTGATACCCAGGGACTCGACCAAAAGGGTAGCTTCATTGTTAACAAGTATTTCCACAGTACTGTACAGTACATCACATTTGTGTGGAGGAATCCCTACTACAGTAGTATACTTCATACACTCCCCATCACCTTCTCATGAATAAGACCTATTTTTAAGACCCATTTTTCCTGAGAAAAAGAAGAAAATTCCATTTTGAGCTATTTGCTGTGCATGGTGGGTAAACTTTGGCAATCTGAAACCATGTGTTCTTACAGCGGTTGTGTCGTTTTTCACTTTACAAAGAAATTGGGTAGTAATTCTGGATCCAGGTAATAAAATGTCATTCGGGTAACCAGGTTACCCTATATGAAAACACAAAAAGATTTGCAAAAGAAGATAGAAAAACTGTAATCACAATCGCAAATGTGATTACATTGCAATGTAATTGTAATCATAATCGAGTACTTTTATGTAAGCTGTAATCGTAATAATAATCGTTATTGAAAATTCTGAAGAAATTGCAACGGATTACATTCAGAGTCAAACACCCCAAGCCTGGCTAGAACCTACACAGTATACTGAGTTAGGTGGTAACAGTTCGACAACGTAATTACCAGTGCAGAGCCTCGTGGTTGCAGAGAGCTAAGCTCACGCTTCTGAGGTTGAGAGACACAAGGTCAATGATGACGTTGAGCAATCAGAATCATATACTATCTGTATGCAAATCGTGGCCACCCATGAATCGACCAATCTGGTAATTACTGCGAAATCTTTTCAAGTAACAGTGCTTGCCCAACCCATTCTAATGTATTTTATTGTCTAAACTGACTGTCACAAGGGAATGAAGAAAAGGTTAATAAACTCAAGGAAACACTGGAAAATGAGCTTTGCATGAACCAATGATGTGCAGAAGTGCATACGATTCACCATATACAACAATAAAGTGAAAGCTTCTGACAATGGGTGCAAACTGCAATAAAAGTACCATCAATATTAGCCATGGTTTTTATTTTGGATACTCTTGTGTTCCATTGACAAGTCAGTCCCAGGCTCTACAAATTATGTTAAAATTTAATAGACAAATTCCGCTAAAGTATGTGGTAATTTAAGCTCCATTGTTGCAATTGTAAAAGGGCTTGTTTTTTTACCCTCATTACCCCCTTGTTTTCTTTTTCACCCACATTTTACCACTAGCTCTTACTATACTGATTTCATGAATATTAGTAAAATCCAAACAAACAATTACAATCATTTTGATTGGCATATCTGTACAGATATGCAGTATATGGGTAGCAACAATCTGAAGATGAAAGACACCTTACCTAATGATACAGTTGGTGCGTTCACATCGGTAAAGTCTGCAGCTGTGCTCCAAAGTCCTCTTTCATTCTTTACATAAAGTTCCACATTTAGGTTTGCCATTGGTATCGATATGATGTAGGAAGTTGCAGAACTCGGCAAGTCCACCTGTATTGCTGTAGTGGCTCCATCAAGGTAATAATAGAGTACATAGTTTGCAGCTTCATCCGACCTTGGCCATGCAATAGCTGTAAAAGACGTTTGTGCAGCAAACTGCCCATCTAACGCGGCAGGGGAAGCTGTACATGTTGTAGATTAAACAAAAAAAAAACCAAAAAAACATTATTACAATTTGATTTGCTATGGGGTATAGTTAAGTATAATACACCAGGCCCTTTAATTGTAAACATTGACTCAAACATACAGTGGGCTTATACAGGCTGTACTTTATGATGTATTACAATACAGTATGTGGCATTGTTCAAGTATAGAAATCAAACTACTGATCAAATGTATACCAAGGGACAATGGTATTGATCAAATTGTCACCAAGGTATTGATCAGAAGTACTGTATGAGGAGAACGGTTTTCATTAAACATGGTAAATGACTTTAGGGGTCAGGGCCTGTTGATCATACAGTAGTGTACATATACTGTACACAGAGGGCATGGTATTAAAATATGTACATGCACTGGGAGCATAATATTGTTAACCTGAACATAACTTCATTCTGGAAGGGTTACAATTTTGATCAGATGTACAAATATTTTACCACAGTATTGATCAGATATAGGTGTCATACGTGTATATCCTGTATACATGATGGCTTTTTCAGATGTGTTACCACGGTATTGATCAGATATATGTACATATATTGATCAATTGATAACTTGGCTTTGAGCAAATGCATTACCATGGTACTGATCAGATATACATACATATATTGATATCCTGTATGTATAGTTTAACATGGCTTTGATCAGATGTATTACTATAGTACTGACCAGATGTAGGGGTCATGTACATATACCTCGTATGTATAGTTTACCTTGGTTTTGATCAGATGTATACAAAGGGACTGTATTTTATTGATCAAATGCACAGTAGGGGTTAAGGCACCAAGCAGATGCACATTTGGCATTTATCAGATGTACACAATGGGTGCATTGTATTGATCAGATACGTGTAAATAATGCAGGGGGCCTGTCAACACATACTGTCCATAGTGGCCAGGTATTGAACAGATGTATCACTTGACGCACATACCGAAGTGCGATGTCAGTTGTCATAACAGTACAATCATAGAATACAGGTCCACTTCTTATTTCTTCCAAGTATCCAGATTCCCGGATTTGCACTCACTAGGCTTAGTAGTACAGCAGCAGTTTATTGCGTAAACTTTGACGTTTATAAATTCAAGATAGCATCCTCCAAGCCACAAATCCACAAATCCACTTCCCGGTGCCTTCCTGGGACGATATGTGGGCCTGAATTCAAGATCCCATCTACGAATCCGTGAATCCACTCCCCGATGCCCCCCTGGGACTAAGACATTTTCGGTCTTTTCAACACGCATAATTCAAGATCGCATCCACGAATCCGCGAATCCAATTCCCGGTGCCTTCCTGGGACGGCATGCGTGTCGTTCTCAAAAACAGTAGCTCAGGGCCGGAATTCAAGATCGAATCCACAAATCCGTGAATCCACTCCCCGGTGCCGTCCTGGGACTTGGACATTTTCGGTCTTTTCAACACGCATAATTCAAGATCACATCCACGAATCCACTTAAATATATTAACTTGGATGTGGACCTGCACTGCTTTAATTACTCCGTCAGAACAACCTCTGTTATGTCTCCAAACTATCTTTTGCACAAATTCTGTACTGTACGTAGTGTAACTACACACGTACGGTAACTGCACAAAAAAAGGTACTTAGTACGTACCCGACTGTGGTCATCACTCAGAAAACCATAGGTGCCACTTTTACAGATTTCCAGCTAACGAGGAGAGAATGATTTAGCTAATACGGTAACCAAACTGCATGATTAAATATTTATTCATACTATCAAAAAAGAAAACTTAATGCCTGTTTGAACTTGCGTTAAACTGAGCACGTACTGCCACTAGCGCTGCACTGCTCTTATACTGAATGAGCAAGGGCAAAGCCAGAGGCCTAGGCTTAAGTCCAGATGTATAGTAACTGTACATAGGCTAGTCTAACAGAAATTGTAATTATGTACAAAAAAAAGTGTGAATATAGGTCAAAGGCTATTGCATGTGCTCACCATGGCAACAGGCAACCTTAGAACTGTACTGTAGTTTGGTGAGTTCAGCTCAACCCTTGGAACATCATGTCATTCATCAGAGGCAATTGTCTACTCTTCTAGTGAGTAGCTTGTTCTTTTTTCTTTCATACTTTTCTAATCACTGTGTATTGTAACGGAAATGGCATGTCTTTTTAACCTAAACTGCTTTACTTTAACCCAACTTTTTTCTTACAGTTTTTTTTTTTTGGTTAAGAACCAAAGTCAAAAACCCTTCCGTTCTTCCCGAACTTTCCCTCATATAAAACAAAAATAGACTTTTCCAGAAGAGAGCGGATGTTTGACATCACAGTAACACGCATCCCTTGAACAAAAGAGTAAAAGAGGGCTTTTTTTGTCAGTCAGTTCTGACCAATAGGCATTCGATAGTGTGATGATGGAAGATTCCAGTACTAGCGTGGTTTGTAAAGTTGTTTTAGTTCACCACGAGGAGACGGTGTTTTGCCTTTGCCAGAGAAGGTCTAAGGAGTTGCTTCTTACTTCATAACTTGTAAGTTGTCCTTACTTGCACGATATTGTGTATTGAACGATTATGTGCATGATACAGCTATTTTAATTTCATTCATAAGTTTAAAAGTAAGTCCAGTTTCTGAGAAGTTAATGTTTACGGTAGTTAAGTTTAACTAAAAGCAAAGGTGCGGTTATCAGTGGGTAGGACCTATCATCACGTAACCTTTCTTTAGGCGGTCTGTACTCTAGAGACCAAGAAAACTCAATTAGTGAGTATTACTTATGCAAATCAAAGTTCAATATATGTGCATGATACAGCTATTTTAATTTCATTCATAAGTTTAACAGTAAGTCCAGTTTCTGAGAAGTTAATGTTTCCAGCAGTTAAGTCTGACTAAAAGCAAAGGTGCTGATATCAGTGGGTAGGACCTATCATCACGTAACCTTTCTTTAGGCGGTCTGTACTCTAGAGACCGAGAAAACTCAATTAGTGAGTATTACTTATGCAAATTAAAGTTCAATAGGTTAAGTAACACATCTGTGACACGTTGGTTTAAGCAAGTTTGATCTCCGGTCACTAAAAAAACCCCAAGAGCCTTGAATTCCTATAATTTAAGTGCTAAGAGACTAGAATGCAAGTTTTGATTCAATGATTGTGAGTACAAATTTTATCCTGAATCCACTGTTATTTTGTTGTTTCCTCCAAATTTAATTGATGGGCCTTATATACTATTGTCCATCTGCAGGGCACCCTACTATTGTAAACGTTAAGTCAAAAAAAGAGCCTGTGAAATTTGAATGTAAGACTATATCTCAGCAGCAAGCCGATAGACTGTGTGTCTGTGCAGCTGCGTAAGTGCGTAGCTGCGTAACTTGCATAAACTGTGTAACTGCTCCAAACTGTGCAAATGGGCCACTGCTTGACTGTAGAACTTTGTAAAGTTCTGCGTAATTGAGTATTGGCATTATAAGAAGCTCAGGGCCCTAGGCTATGATTGACTGTGAACGGTTTTCTTAATCGAACCTGCTGTTCCAGGAATGGATACTCAGTGGATCAGCTCAATACACTATTATTTTCTTCTTTTAATCTCAATCTGATCTTTGTTAAGTCTGCCATTGCCATAATTCGTTATTCCATACACCGTCTGATCAACAGAGATTGTTCAATAAATCAGTTAACTTTACATCTCGTCCCCTCTGATGTTTTAGTGAAGTTTGAAGCTAATATCCATGACGACAGTCGATGTTACAGTCTTTACTTTAATTGGATAAAATAAAAGCTTATTGATCTAATAAACACACAGTCCTCCTGTACATTTATCATAAAATACTAATACAGGACAACTGGGAACTGGAAAAGAACCAGATGGGGGTACAGATGCATCCCCCAAAAATCTGCTTCTTGCTTCCTTCATATTGTTAATTTGTTATTATCACTTTATTTGAGGATAAGACTTGTCAAAAATTTCCTCTGAATGCTTTAGTTCTATAGTGCCTACAGTAGTTTAAACCATTTAAGTAGCACCTTACGGAGAATGCTTTAATTACAAAGAGCCTACTTTAAAAAAAAAACCAGTTAGACAATCCTGCAGTCAGAGTAGTGTCTCACTTTGAACCGTAGAATACTGCAGTGGCATACAGTACAACATGGCCTGTAGCAGACTGGCTCTGGTCAGAAAGTGGGAAAACATTATCACCTCAAAGTCATGTTTTAAAATTAAGGAAATGAGGCAAGCATCACTTGAATGATTCTTTTGTATATAATATACACAGACTCATCTACTAGGGATGAATGGCGATACCAAGAATTGCACATTCATGCCTGACTATTGTTAGTTTACGGCCCCTTAAACAAAAGTCAGCCATTTTATAATTCGTAGGTAAAATAACATGCTCCTCCAGGACCTGGATTATAGATACCTCGAAGAATGTGATCAGCTAGTATGTTGTCTGTAAAAGTAATAATGCTACCGGTGTCGGCAGAGTATATTGGGAAGGTTGAAAAGCAGAACAGAGTGCTATCACATCTGGTAGAGTGAAGATACTTTGAGAGATATTGAGTGAGGTAGAAGGCTCAATCACCAGGAATATACAATTACTGTGAGCAAATGGATCTTGTGCCCTCAGTGCTGTAGTATTATCTAGGCTTTAATGTCACATCCAGTGATAAAGTGTCAAAGTGATTGCGTGTGTACTGAAAAACCAAAACGATAAGATTATGTTTGATCTTAACTTTTTCTTTATTTTTAAATGTATGTATGCGAGGTTGTACATGAACCGACTATGTCTTTCGATGAAGGAAAATGACAGTAACTACTTCGAAAAGCAGCGGGATTGGCATAAAAACAGTAAAAAACAGAAATCATATTTGAAAAGTAACAGTTCTTACTATAACCGCCTACACAATGAATATGCAACAGTGCCAGGTCTCACTAGTGTACCAAAAACATACTACTCAAGTCATCACTCCTTGGTGGGTATCAGGAATTGTAGTACATTTGGTGAAAGGAAACACTGTATCTACAAATAACCTACCAACTGAACACAACCTTGCCTGCGGCATCAGTGATCCTGAGAACAACTGAATATTTAATACTAGGATACTTCACATTGGTTTGCTCAAAGAAGCACACCGTTGATTTGAATGAAAACTGTCAACGACTGCATTTATTGTATTCTACACTTTTTGTCGTTATGTCAGAAGAATTTAAAATCCTATGGCAAAATTAACCAACTGAAACCTATTTATTTTCCCAGATTGTCTGAATGGTGTAATTAAAAGCATTACCAAACTTTTGGAGATGAAATTTCAATGTTTTTACTTTTTGCTTACGCACGCAATCCCTTTAATAACCAGTCAAAGACAGATTAATCGTTGCTACAATGGTGTTAATCATGTAAGCATGAGTTTATTACTACTCTGGCATATTTTTGAGAGGATGACACTAAATTGTTCTCAATTGCACTCATGATGCATGTTTACAATAGCTCATATATATATTTGCTACAAATTCAACTTTGAGATTTAGGTCTACAATTAACCAAATCCAATTGATTTGCACACAGAAATTAATAAACAAATGCACTGCATTCCATCTCGTTAAATTGTTGGTTAAAAAAGCATCATGGTTAAGTCTGCCTGATGGTGTCAGATGTCACAGACTTTGCGCACATGCATGTGCATGCATACACCTACGTACACATACGCTTCAAAAGCTCTCCTAATTGTACCTCCAAACACACATTTTCACTCGTCATTTTGACCTAAGAGCAGCTCTACAATAACTATTTTCGACAGGCCTGTCCAGTCATCATAGAGCATGCTATGCATCATGGTCACTTCTACCACTTCTACATTACAGCATAAATATGCAGAACTCACGTGGCTGATCTTGCGGTAGTATCGTGATGCTTGCCGGAGGTCCCTCGACTCCATTTACCCTTGACACCAGTCTATGACTGATTCTCAATTCCTCAACCGGCACGTTCAGTGGAATTCCTAGGTCTGTGAATTCGTAAGAGAGGTCACCTGCAGGTATCGCTTTTGTGATGGGGGTATCGAACGGGTCACCATCACTATTCACCCAAGAAAAGCTGTAAAAATAGTCAGTCACTGTATCACTACTCGGGAGGAAACTGACAACAAGGTGAGTCGGAAGATCTGGTGCTGGGGGAATTCCAGCTGAGATGAACTGCACATAAGCATCCTCAGGTGGAGCTGTCGAACAAAAATAACAAAAAAGAATAGGAACTTCAAAGTAGAAGGTGAATTGCTTTTTCTTCTTGATTAAGTAAATAAGGAATATGAAAGGGCATGGCATGACTTTGAATACTGTAACTACATGCATCACAAGCTGATTGGAATATAAAAGGGACAATCTGATAGCATGCAATGTCGCAGTTTACAGTACAGGGAAAGGTAAGGTATAGTCCACATCGATGGTTAAATTTTAAGGTGCGGTACCTTTCTGCTGACTGTAGAGTCTAGAAGTCTAGACGTCAATGTTAAAAAGTAAATCTACATTTATCAGAGTTATTAACCCTTCAGTACTCTATGGAATGATGTCAGTGGATTTATACTTTAATGATACTGGAAATCTTTGTGGTAAGAGATCACCCTCAAAACGTTTCTTTTAGCACCTACTCGTGTCTTTTATGCTTCGACTCTGCCAACAAATGAATACCCCATACCCTGAAACTGAAAACTTGAATATCAAAACACAATTTTCAAATTTGCTTTCCTTTGGCTGGTTAAAGCAATTTTACATTAGAATGTGAAACAATGAGGTCATCTTATTAATTTGTACATATATCATTTCAAGTGATTACTGTTGCTAGGCACATGCCCCAAAATCACAAACTTTTGAAGGCTGTTTCCTTTCAAATAGTGTACATGTGTAATTTTCCATGAAGTGTTCCATGAATTTTGTGTTCTGCTCTCATATTTTTATGACAGTATTTACATAAGTATGAAAAAACAAATAGTGTATCAAATGCATCCTGGATAGTTTGACCATATGGATACATATAAAATGTCTTTGCATCTGCTACCCTGCTACAATCACCTACCAACGACGTGAGGACCGGATCCTGAAATTGCAACCCAGATCCAAACATTCAATAACATATACTGTACATTGTGACAAAAGTAAATATGTTGCTTTTTCTTCACTAATACTTCAAGTGCATTAGTGTGTTATGGATTCACCGAGAACTCGAAGCCCGGCCTGGAGGAGTTTCCACTTCTGGATACCTGAATGACTACAGACCTCCAGAGGAAGGGTCTGGTTGTTGTGCAAACACTAACGTATATGACCGCATCAAAACTGATTTTTGGTACACTGTAGCATCATAAAGGTTAGGTAAAGATAAGTTAGGTTGCCATCTGGGCGATAGTGTATGAGCAGTGTCATAATGTCAAAAATACCATACTGTATCTCTTGTAAATGATGGTAATGCACTTGTGTAAAATAGTTTGGTTATCCTAAAGGTTACAGTTTAATTTAAACCAAGAAAAGCTTCTTTTCACTTCTTCAAAATTCACAGTGACTTGGTATCAACGGGCTTCTAATGAGTTTTTCATAAAAGGAATTGACCACTGAAAACAATTAATATTTCATAACTAGAGCACCAATGGTGCAGAAGCTCATACCTGTACCTTCACCCAAGTATCTGTAGGTTACGTGAAATCCTAGAACACCCCAAACCACTGGAAACCATATAGTGTACTACTAACAGAGTATCGTTATGACAAAACATCAAAATTGTAGAAGAGAATCTGTAGGCAGAGAAGCATTTTGCGGAATTTTATAAAATGAGCCAAAGGGACCAAATAGGACCTTGCAATCAAAATTCCTGAACGCCTTGAGGGCACCACTAATGGAGTATCATTATGACAAAACATTAACATTCTACAAAAGAATCTGTAGGGGAAAGCATTTTGCAGAAATTCATAAAATGGGCCAAAGGGCCCATATGGGACCTTACACCCAAACTTCATGAATACCCTGAGGTTATCACTAATGGAGTATCATTATGAAAAACCATCAACATTGTACAAGACAATCTGTAGGAGGAGAAGCATTTTGAAGAATTTCACAAAATGAGCCGAAGAGTCCACATGGGATCTTGGACTCAAAATTGGAAACCCTGAGGGAACCACTAATGAAGTATCATTATGACAAACCATCAAGCCTGTACAAGAGAACCTGTAGGAGAAGCGTATTGCAGAATTTCACATATGGGACCTTGCACCCAAACTTCGTGAACACCCCACATGGTCCACCACCCAAGGAACAATAGATACAAGTTTGAAACAAATCCATTAAAGTATGTAGGAGGAAAAGCATTTTGAACAATTGTGGACAGATGGATGGACTGACAAAAGGACAGATGGATGGACAGACAGATAGACAGACAATCTAACAGAGAGTGATGCCACATGATCGCATAAGCTCACACCAGCATGGCATGCTCGTATCACTGTAACTAAAAAGTAGGAATATTTTCTCTCTTCATTGTAAAAGCCATATCTCAATACCATGTTCCCTTTCTAAATTATGAATTTAATATCCATTTAAAATTGTACATTGCATTATGAAAACTTTACAAGCTTTATTAAAGAAATGCCCATTAGGCATGGGTATAACAGGTTTTTCTTTTAGTGGATGGGCAAACTTGACTCATCATCCCTATTCTTGACTGACGTCCTAGCGAATCCCCAGGCATAAGCAAGGATTTTAAATCAGAGAGTCCACAGATATGCAGCATGAGGAAAAGTGAGTACCCGCAGGACTAGCGGAGCGCCACTATCAGTTGGCGCTGAACATACAAGAACATGGCTTTTCAAACCCTCGAGATGGCTGGAAATGGCATGAGTGCCCTGGGTGTTCCAAGCTGCACATACCCAGCCTTGAAATAGAAATCTCATTGCAATTTTCATGCAAAATTCATACAATTTCTCAATAAATGTATGATATACAGTAACATATATGAAACATAACATGGTACTGCATTTCAGAGAGGTTAAAATGATACAAGAATCATATAGGAATTATGCATCCTGTTTCATTTATTCTTGGAACAGTTGGCAAATATTGAGGGGGGAGCTAAATATAATACAGTACCTTTAGGCCCCTTGTCTGATGATGACCCATTTTTAGCTTGTAAGTAA
The DNA here is from genome assembly GCA_021234535.1 of Stichopus chloronotus. Classification (NCBI taxonomy): domain Eukaryota; kingdom Metazoa; phylum Echinodermata; class Holothuroidea; order Aspidochirotida; family Stichopodidae; genus Stichopus; species Stichopus chloronotus. The sequence goes on along the minus strand of CM037829.1, from coordinate 18,571,555 downwards.
AATACAACTTGGTGGTAGACAGTTGAACATTATTGAACACAGCGAAGCGACAGAAAGCCCAACTGAAATTTTTTAACGAGAAATGCCGGGATAAAACATGAGTTTGTTGCATTTACCAGTAGTGAAATATTTTTACTTTTTTTTAAAAACTGAGGTATTTTTAAGTAATAAAATTGACATACTTTTAGATCCTTATATGAATATTGCTTCATATTGACAAAAGCCTTAGTTGACATTGACAACGGTCAATATACTTTATTGTTGCAATTTTCTTTTTTAATTCAGTCCTGATCTAAAAAAGAAAATGCAGCCAAAAAAATATTGGTTGGTTAGGGTTGCAAAAAAAACAATGTTTCCAGAATCTATGACATCATTAATATCCAAGGTTTTGATTAACTGTTCAGGGAAATGTACTCAGGATCGATGCATGCAAATTCAGTGTTCTGCTGCAGATTCCATCCCCTAGCCGCATACTCAAAAAACATGTATATACTGCGTATGAGCAACAGGCACATGTTTATGGCCAATTACAAACTTAAACCAACTGCAATTTCTCACTTTATGAACACCTTGTTTGAATTATGCTGTTGATACAGTAGTTGGGTGTCGGAACATATAATGCTGTACCCCTCTAGACTACATGAAAAGTGGTTGGGCCCTCGCTGCCACTAACTGTAGTCAGTAGAAGTCCTTGCGCCTGGTCTAGCCTTGACTAGTGCCTGTGGAGTAAAACTTTTTTAAACCGTTTTAAACTTATGAACGACACTTGGCAGTCAATTCGGTAAGTAGTCTTCATACATGCAGGATAATGAGTAACTAACTTTAAAAACTTAAAAATTTAAGTTGGTACGATCTAGGCCAAATTCAGATTTGTCCAGAATTTAAGTCCTTCGGTGCCACTTCTGGGATTCAATTTCGCTTCGGTGCCATCATGGCCAAACGACAGTAGGCTACATACATAATTAGTGCAGCATGCATGTTTACATTCATGTTCGCAGTAGTCATATGTCCTTTGCTTGGTGATCTAATTGCAAAGATCTATTGCCAATGTTTCCTCTGTTGTTATTCTTGCATTGGTAGGCCTACTATCTTGCATTCGCAGGGCAAACTTTGTACCAGTACATGACTTAGGGCCTAACAACCTTTCTAACCTGCCTGGCGTAGGGAAAGTGGACATGGGAATGCTACATAGGCTAGGTAGATTAACTGTTTGGCGTATTAAAAAAAATTGGGTGTAGCCTAGAATGCTGTATGCAAAGTAAAGTTGAAATAGGGGCCTATATAGTGTCGCAAACATCACTTGCTCGGTCCTTCTACTGCTAGGTGCTGCTAAGATAATCTTAGATGCTGCAAGCGACTCTAGGTGCCGCATTTAGACATGTCTGTTGTTTGGTTTAGTATGAGCATATTTCACATGATCAATGCAGGAGAAGTTGCGCGGCTGACTTGTGATACCGGTACCACTGCCTTCTGAAGTCAAGTGAAGTGGTTAGAATCTTAATAATTATTTAAGGTAATTCATTATCTTAGACAATTATTAATAATAATTGATAGCATTGCGGCCTGTGTAAAGCACTGTCCCCTCTGCATCTCTCCGTAGCCTTGAGTTAGGCATAGGCCTACAACGTCTAAATAACAGCTCCCTGGTTATATATAAACCCTGCAACGAGACCCTCCTTCAGAAAGTATTTAGAGAGAGAGAGAGAGGTGGAGACCGTGGTACCATAATGATGTGATCTCCTTTCGTGCCATCGTCAGTGCAGCTATACTGCATTTCACACGTTCACTGCATCCATTAAAGCCGGTCTGACTCTACAGTATACTCATAGTCTGACTGTACTTCAAGCTAAGATAATTCAAATGAATTATCTTAGACTTCAACTTGGTTTTTCTTCATATCGGCCGCCATACATAGGATTCCTTATTTGTACGGAACGCCAAACAGGTCAGTCCTTCAAATTCAAAGGCAGGGTGGATCGATTGCATAACATGCTTATGCTCCATATACATCTTTGCCCGATGTACTTATTGTTTTTAATACAACTTTACTCCAGAAAGTCAGTGAGAAATGGGAGAACCATTTTTTTTTTCAGGTGGGAGGGAGGCAAAGATCTCAGGCTGGAATTTCCCCCAATTCCTTAAGATTACATGGGTCTTGCTTGTCCAGAAAGTGAACTTGGAATGGATATGGACAGGCAATGGCGACACCTAAGGGGAATCTTCCATGTGTCAACAGTCAGAAACTTTTCCCACAGTTCCCCACCCCCATTCAGTTGAAGTGCCCTGACAAATGCATACATGTATTCGTCTATTCACTGTTTATCTTCATTTTACATTTACCTTCCAGTTGATGGGAGTCCATGAAAGTTACTTTTTCACCCAGAGATATGCTAAAAGCTGGGAGCTTCCGGGAGCTTCGCCCGATGGATCCTACAGCAGACTTTGCCTCTAGACCCCACGAGCCTTCTTAAGTTTTCATATTTGAAATATACTACCCTAACACTTACTTTTTCACCCCAAAATATGCTAAGACCTCAGAACTTCAAGGGTTGCTTTCCCCTGGACCCCAACTGGGGCTTTTCCCGTGGAAACCGTGAGGGGTAGTAAATTGTCATCTTGCCAACTAAGAGCAGATGAATAGTAGAAATAATTAAAATCGTTTGGAATCAATGTGTTGAATGATGCACTTTGAACAAAACTATGCCTATCCGGATATTTAATTTTTCTCCCAGAGACATGTTAAAACCTCAGAGCTTCCGGTAGTTTCGCCCCTGGGACTCCCCCCCCCCCCCCCAGCGGGGTTTTGTTCCTGGAACCCACCATGCATGTGTGCCCTAAGACGGACCCCTGGATCCCATTCGCTAAGCTCACAATTCGCACTCGATCGTTCTTCTGTCCGCTTCCCCCTGGCCCTCCGTGTTTAAATCCTGGTATTGCTACTAAGGGGCAGACGTTAATGGGCTTATCCGATTTGATTTCCTGGAAGAGGGAGAGCAATCACAGCTAGGGTTACTTAATGTGAGGGAGTACACGGAGTGAGATTTATCCGGATAATTGAGGCATAAATATAATTTTGAAAAATTAGGACCTCTCAGACAGGCAGAAATGCCAGTCCTAGGCTTCTAAGGATAACGTCAGCAGTCGTTATTTTGCGCTTGCATTTAGAATAAAATGTTTTCTTCAATAACAAAAATAAGTAAATGCAAAATGATACGAAATAACCTGTTAAAAATCACCACGTAAAATGAAAAATATTAAGCTAATCATTGCAAAATGAGCTCTTATGTTTTGTGCATTCTACAAAATGAAATTAAGCAAAAAGCCTTCCAAATTTGTTTTTAGTTTTTCATTTGTTTTTTATTTTTCCCGAATGTTGGGTCCACAGCATTGCAGGCAAAATAATTTTAGCCAAAGGAGGAAGGGGGGGGGGGAACAATCTAAGGGCTGCCAAGTTTGGCTGAGCACACTGAGTGAGATTTAACAGAGGGACTATCTAAGCGGAGAGTCACAACTGGTTGGCTGGCAGTGTGGAAAGGTTTGGTGTACCAAACGACTCAGACCGCCGGAAATAGCATGTTGCAGCCCGTGAAACGATATCACTGTTTTTAATTCGAAATTTAAGGTTGCAGTTAGTATGACACCTAGTGAGAATTGCCGACGGACTGACAGGCCCCCTCATAAAGACAATTATTTTGTTTTTAACTTTTTATTCATGGCCAATGTGACATTAGGCAATCAACACCCCGCCACTTCACCCGCATACGTCACTGTCGATGAGCCTGAACATCAGTTTGAAATTTTGATAAAGTGTATCTGATGATTGATTGCCGCCATGGGGGCTCGTTCGAATTTTTTATCTTGTATGTTCGATGCAAAATGCATGATATATTTGATGTTGCCAGATTTAAAGTGGACATATCTTAAGAAATTCCTTTTTTTTTTAAGTAATGATTTTATTTTTTTATTTTGCTTTTTACTGCATGAGAAGTGTTAATTTGTAAACCTTATCTGGGTATGCCTAATTCAGATTCTAATTTCTTCATGTCTGTAGATTACCTCGAATTAAACTGGAAGTAAACTGAATGATGTTGAAGCAATAGTCTATTCCTTCTGACGCTTGTAATCGAGGAGATCTTCCATAACCTAGATGTGTAGTTTTGGGGAGTTATTTGCCTCTTAATTTAGGTAGCAGGAAAAGTGCCTGCCAGTGTTAGTTGTGCATATTTCCATGGTTGCATAGTTCCACTCACTAAACTATAAGGCCCCACTGCACTGTACTGATCATAGTAACACCAGTGCATTCACTCCCCATGCACTCCCAGCGGGCTGTCGCTGGGACACTTACGTGGAACTCGACGCAAGCATGGTTCATGCATGACGGTTAGTGACACAAGATATCTGAGGAAGTATGTTATTAAACTTACGAATAATGCCAGTAAATGTCGCACAATTTCCTATCCTAGAGAAAAAAAAATGAGAAATGGAAAAGGAAACATTATTTCCCTATTTTTTTCCAAATGTTCCCATTTTTTTTTTCCGAGGGGTTTGAGGTGGTTCAAGTTTCAAGATTTAAGTGCATAGCTCAACCCACGCCCAAGAAAAATCTGCCGTTAGTCATGATTTTTATTTAACTTTAAGTTCTTTCTACCAGAGTGTGTAAAGGTAAGCTTATGATAGAAATGCCTCAATTTTTTTTTATTCGTTTTTGATGATAGCCCAGTTGTGCACTACCTGTTAAGCAAGTAAACTGCATGGTCCAAGTACGTCAGGCCCAGTCAAGACCCATGCATGTTGGTTCAGTACTTATTTGGTGTATTTAGGACCTCCATTTAGGAGGTTAAGTATCTTCTTACGATATGCGATGACTCACAGCCCCTTGAATACAGACCAATTGTGCACGGATCGATGGAACCCCAGTTGGGGCCAAATAAAGCAAAGCCAAACTCAAACCCAATTACAATCAGCACTCATTCAGTTTTTTTTTTTTTGTAGTTCTTTAGACTAATATTGGTAGATATATGAAGTCAATGGATAAAAAGAGAATAGCCATGTTAGGCCCCGTTTTGGTCCCTGTTGGGATCCCAAATAGTACTATGATAACCCAACACAGGCTCAGTTATAGCCAAACAAAAACAAATGTATTTTATATTTTTGTTTTGTGGGAAATTTCTCTCTTGGATTAAGAAAAACAAAATCCTTGTTCCGAACTGAGCTGAAGACTTTTCATTTTTCACCCAATTGGATCGCCATAAGGCTCTTAATAAACTCCTACATTTAGTCCAACCCCGATTAAGCCCAATCAACAAAGGTAAAGCCCAGTTAAGCCCCAATGGGACTTGTTTTCTGTAACAGTACTTTAAGGTGTCCCATTAAAGATTCCACATACTTTATTTTGTTTTCATTCTCAGTCACTTCTCAGTTTTATGTTTTTAAAATGTTGCCATGTTATATTTCATTTTTTTAAAGTTTTTCCTTGTAATTTGTAAAGTCTTTTATACATGTTCGTTCGTTTATGGTATACATTCCGTCTATTTTACTTTTGAGTAATTGTATAGCAGGACCTCCGGTAAGATTAGCCACAGAGAACCGAACTACCCTCTTGAAACTAGACTGAAAAATAAATAAAAGCATTCTTCTTTACTAGCATTTCGTATAGTCCCGTAGAAGCCCTAGTGAAATACACCCAGCTGCTTCTTGCACTGTATGCATGAGAAACAAAACATGACGTGAAATCAAGATTATCTAACAACTGTTGTCGTAGACAAACACACTCCCCCAATTCGTGATGGAATAATCACACACTTCCGTGTATTTCATTGGTCTATCATCCATTTCTCAACACGTTGAGGCAATGCGAATTGTGTCTAACGCGGCCAGCCATAAATGTGAGATTACAGTGCCGGTGTAGTAGTACGTACCGTCCGTGACTGAAGGGACACTCTTTTGTACGAAGAATCTGTCCACGTTAAGGATATGTGTCCTACAGATACTTTCTCGAACCTTTTATATCACAATAGATTGCGTCCTAGATGTAGAAACTCATGTAGTGTGTTTGGCCTCACAACGGACTGTAGTGCTCATGCACTGGTTGGCTGCATTTGTTACCAAGAGTATATAATTTAGAAAAACATACCCACACCGGCTTCGAAGGTTACACCGTTTAAACATCTGATGTTGTTTGCCGAGGGTGGTTCTTACAAATCACTTTTTAGTACCCTCGATGGTTGATGGCTCAAAAACAAAAACACCAAGAGGGAAAACCGAGCCAGCTATATGTTATGAGTTTGTATACGCCAAGGCAATGGCCATTGACCTCTATGAATGAGCTAACATTTACCTGTAAATGTTGTCCGTTGTCTTAAGGACGTATTTTCCACCCAGACAGACACTATTGTTTTAGAGGAATTCACCAACGAAAAAACGTCACATAATATATGAGATTCATTACCGATCAGTTAGACATAACTATTTTACCAGAGAAAGCTTCTTTACATGTGAAATAACACTTTGAAAGTTGGCTTCAGCACGAGCCTGAAACTGTGTGACGTAGAACCGACAAAAAACCGTTTTCCATTTTTTTGGCAAGGTCTTGGACGCAAAAACTCTTTCGTTCAGAGATTATGAAAACCCTATGAATGTCCACTTTCAGTAAGATACAATCCGTAAGATACTAACATACTAAGCGCATGAACCCAGAGGAGCTGTTATTATGATGAACATAAAATTTAATTGCTTTTTATACTTTAAGACCCACCCAACCAAGCAAAGGTAAGCTGTGTAATTAGCTCAAAGGTATATCTGTCCTTTATTTGTAGGTACCAGTTCAATGTCATTCACAGACCAACGTCATTTAAGTCAATTCCTTAAGCAATTAGGTAACTCCGAACAATGCTTTCAAAGGTATACGTCTATGTCACTCCCTGGTGAAACAAAGATTTTATCACCAAATAAGAGATCAGAACAGTACTGTAACCCATGCATGGGATAAAAATCAAGGGAAATGTTTAATCTAGATTTGCCGGTTCTACGTCACAACTTATTGATTTCTAGCAACAGGCTCGTACCTCGAATATTTATTTAAAATAAATCATTTTGCGAATTCTTTGAGATATTACCTGAAAATGAGAACGATAACTTGTCTACAATAATGTTTGCAGCTTTTTAAGAGGCATAAGAAACGATCCATGGCGGAAAATTCTTTTAAGAAAAATTGCAATACTTAAACAGAGTCTCTTGTTTGTAGGACTATTAATTCGTTATAAGGTGTAAAAAGAATGAGCACAAACATATCATGGTCATCTAACTTACAAAGCATCTAGGAATTGTGGGGAAAAGGGGGGCGCTGATTAGCATTACAAGCATTACCAGAAAATTCAATAGTTTAATAATCCAGCATGATTGTATGAAAACATATGAAAACATATTAAGATATAAAAACATAAAAAAAGATATATGTAACATATGATTATCTAGTTACGCAGTGGCTTGTTAATCGCAAATGTAAAGTGATATGAGGTAGTACTGTTAAACGTTAACAGGTAAACTTTTGTTCTTCTTTTTATTTATTTATTTATTGTTGTTTTTCTTACGTTTGCAATGTGGTCATCATAACCCTGGACAGAGGGTTGAAATTATACAAATAAAGCAATGTCAAGTAAACTTGTATATTTGGTTGCGGATGTCGATAGAGGCATATTTTTTCACATGAATTTCGTTAGTTTATCATTCTCCGTCGGTGGTCTGTAAGACGAGAGGGTATTCTCCCGCAAGTGATCATAAGCAGCTACGGTAAGTTATCCAGTGATCCAGTGACCTATTTGGACACATGATTAGCTAAAGACAATGAATACCTCTTAATTGTACCTAAATGAAGACAACTATAAGATATATAATCGTTTAACACTTGATTGAGCACTCAGCACTACGAGCGTGTATTGTAATTCGTTGGAATAAATAGGCTTTTTTATAATGGATTTTTTTTAGGATGCATCGAAACCACGCAGAGCATATAGTGAAATTAATCATCTCTATTGAGAATGTTGGTTGCATGCTCAATTTGGTAAGATCTAAAGGTCCCACTTTGTTTGTCTTTGTTTTAGCGTCCGATGATTCAAATGATATTTGCACAAGCTTAGTATTAACTCTTTTAGTGCTACCGATGTCCTCCAAATGGTCTTATACGTAATCACATCACCTTCCCAAAATGACCTTTACAATAGCACATTCTATAATGTACGTGCTAGTAACAGGTATACTTTTTACCTCTCCGTAGTTATAATTGACATTTTACACATATAAATCAACACATAGTCTAATTTAGTCACTAAAACAGCCACAAAAAGCTACCTTGTGGTCAAATTAGATGTTAAGTGAAATGAGATTTTCTCCTAGTCAGCAGTCAGTTGAAAGTAATGTTCCTTCTTTATTAAGAGAGTTATGATGATATGTGGCATCAATGTTGTGCACTACTTCACGTGATGTAGGTTTTGCACAGATGACTTGATAAAATTATTAAATCTGAACATTGTCTATTAACGTTAATAGCATGGGCCTATACTTTAACCCAGCTGCCACTATTAATTTGTAACTTTCTAAAATTCCCGGCTCGGAGATCAATGTGCTATGATTCCTGCATTTTCAAAAGAACTCGAAAGAACTGGCTGTACTCTTACAGTTGTAAAAAGCTATTGAAACTATCACGTCGTGGTCCCCTTGTCCAAATGTAGCCTAATTTTCAAAAGAAATGGTTTGCATTAGAGGATCGTTATTTGCAAGTAAGCAAATAACCCCCCCCCCCCAAAAAAAAAAAAAAACAAACTTCTATCTACCGTAATTAATACTCTAATTAATGAGATTTCTCCGGAAATAAACATGGCGTAGATGTTATTTTTCTGATTTCTTATCAAATAGGTGAGCAAATGGAAGAAATAACGATGAAGGCCTTTTTTTTACCTATAAGCAACACATTCTTCTATGAAGTATAATCCATTAAATCCTCGATGCATTTTCAAAACAAACCTACCCTCAAACTTTGCTATACGTGGAAAGAAAATTTCACAGTCACATCTAAACTGTTCAAAATATAACACCTTGAGATGGAGATTGATGTAATACCTCGACTGTACTACCCGATGAGCCACTTACATTCCTCTGTCAGTAGTTGTGAATTAAGTAAGTCAATGCAATCTTGGTCCATATTGTTGCTGTTTTCGTTTTCATTTTTTTGCCTTGCTAAATGTTATAGCAAAACGTTTGTAACCCACAATCGAAGGGTTTCACTTCCACCAGGGAGCTGCCACTTGGACAAGTGCAGCTCCATGCTCCCACGATGAGGAAACAGTATGAATGAAACTTATCATTGAAAATATTTTGTTAACCGTTAGTCCATTAGTAAATCAATGCTTACGTAAACCGGCCAAATTGTTTTGTATCTAAACCTGAGTATATTTATGGATATCGATGAAGGTAATTGTATCACATGTCGATTTGATCTGTTCAAGAATAATTTCAGACTCATATCCAGGACAAGGAATCTTCAGTTGTCCCCTCTCTACTTTTAATATCTCCCGTTAGCGCATTCATCGAGGCTAATGGCCATCGTCTTGAAATATACAAACTGATAATATATAACTGGTTCAGTTTTTCCTATTAGATTTTTTACGAGCGAATAGCGAAGTATAGCAGTCGTGTTTTCAGCCTCTTGACAGTCTTTCCTTTGTATGACTGAAAATTCTTTCAATTTAACCACATAAAATTACTTAAAATGAAACTTTTAAGTATTAATAACAATTATTGTATGCTTTTTAGAACAGTTTGTAGACTATTACGTTGTAAACACTAACATTTTTGAGGGATTGCACAACAAAACGACTGTAATACATGAATAACAGCTCTTTCCACCGTTTTGCAAATGGCTGTTCCGTATGAAAATCTCAACTCTTCACTGTCGGTATTCTGAAATGTTTGAAATAGATTGTAGCGGACTTTGGATTCTATTTTTTTTTCTGATAGAGGAATGAAGTATTAAAATTCACTTGTTAATATTTCAACCCAGGAGGTTAATACTGCTTGATAACAAACTGGTTTGTTTTATATCTCAATAAAAAGAACGACAACAGGTGGTAACGCGTCGAGCTGTTCTGTCAAACTTTGCATATTTATCTTCATAATGTGCTCGTGTGTGTGCCGTACTACTATACTGCTGTACGTGTTGCATACATGCGCGTACCGTAGACCACTACACTGTACGTGTCCGCCACCTGACTAGACTCTGCAGAGTCTGCTTGGGCTGGAAAGTTTCTGTAAATCTTTGTTCCGTCACCTCTGAACACCCACACTGTACTGCTCTTCCGGAAGAGTGTTTACTCCCCCCCCCCCCCACTGACAGCTGCCCTCGCAGACTCTGGACACTCGTTTTAATTATGCACACAACTTTTAACTAAAACCGTTGTTTTTCGCTACCGAATTCGGTAGAAGCCAATCACGGCCATCGTGAGAAATGATGGGAGTGATGATGGGGAAAGGACATACGACTAACTAGTTACGTAACTATCACGGCAATATTCTACTCTCATTCAACTGTTTTAGGCCTCTCTTAGCGATATCCTATTTCTGCCGTAGGCAAATCTGGTGATAGGGTGAAAGTTAGCCTAGGTGCCATTACTTTCTCTCATTGTTCGATCGCTGCTATTGGCTCATTTCATGAGACCAACGCGTAGTATTTTAATATGTATTAACCCAAACGTCAAACGTGATTATTCATTTGTACATAATTATATCGAGTGTCCAAAGTCTTTCCGGCGGACGGCGATCACACTGAAAAGCTATTACTAGATGAGTACATATCCTTGGTTGGGTATAAGTAGGCTGCAGCTCAAATTGTGAAGGATGTATCAAAGGAAGAGAATTCATTCGCCGAGAAAGACTTTGCAAAGTCTACCACCTGACTGGCAGTTCCACTAGGCAGGGTAGAAAAGATTGGCAAATGTGTGCGTGACTGACCGTGTTGTCTTTTTCTTCAAAATTGTCATTGACACTAGGCCTAGAGATAATGGTGTAATAAGCGTACGGTTACTGTCTTTTTAAATCGTATGTATCGTGTCATGATATAGAGTAGACGTTTACTGGAACTTAGCCAAGTGTAGCATAAGTTGTAACTGCTGGGCTAGGCTAACTCTACTCGAGTCTAAGTTAGCGAACGAATTCGTCGTGCTCCTAATCGTAGACTGAATTGTGTGCGTAGCCTTGTGCGCTTTTCAGTCGTAAGTTCGTGGGATGATTGGTGCTCCTTTTACGTCCCTAGACTACTAGTACGACGGTTATCATAAGCAGTAAACCGCAGTGCATTACTTGAGTGATGCCACAGTCCGTTTAGATCTGCAATTCGGTCCATATTCGCGAATGTGAATGCCTCGCATTCAGGTTTTTGATCCAGTGACCATGAAGGGTACTAAAAAGGGATTTGTAAAAGACACCCGCCCCAAACAACAGCAGGTGTTTAAATGCTGTAACTATCGAAATCGGTGTGGGTATGTGCTGTTTTTTTAACTCACATACCCTTCGTATAACAAATGCATGAGCACCACATGTCCGTTGTGTGGGCAAAAACACTAGGTGATCTTCTAGATGTAGGTCACAATCTACTGTGACATAAAAGGTTGGAAAAGTGTCTGTAGAACAAATATTCCTTAATGTAGACAAGAACTCATTAGGAAGAAGTATCAGACGCAATTCCCCCCGACATAATGTCCTATACGGACAAATTTGCCGTACATTAAAGTACTCGGAGACACACCTGTCACACCCGCATGCACGATTTTTTTTTTTTTTTTTTGACTGGTTTGGGTCAGGTCAAATAGCAACTCTCAGGTTGTGTCTCGAAGGCCTGTGTTCATGGAATGAAAGGTTAATTACCATTGCCCTGGTGTCACACTTAATTTTACAATTACGTTTGTAGTATTCGATGAGACCAAAGAATAATTAAGTTACATGGCGATTTTCAAAAGTCGCGATGATCGAGTAACAATTCTCCTTAGTGGGCTTTCTGACATTTTTGTAAAATCCCATGTGAACACTACATCTGCGAGTTAGAGTGAGTTATCCTAAATCAGTATGCGGCTAATTTGATTTGACGAATAATGACGTACAAAGTGCATTGTGTGTCTAATTGCATTTCGTCTAATATTGATTGTGACAGCACTCGAAGAAAGCAAAATTAAACTGAAGTGTGAAAAGTACACAACACTTTTTTTATATTTTTATATTGTATTGTATTGTTTTGTATACATTGTATTTCTATGTTGACGATTAAATTCAGTTCATTTAACTCCCATCTCTAATGATACCTATTTGTCCTCCTTGAACGACTCAAATTTCACTTGCTTTTGTTTCCTTTTGAAATTAAGATGTTATATAACCTTAGAAACTACACCGTTTCGTTGCACTACATGTTGTATGGATTGGCTTGTACTGTATGCATCAAGTCATCCCACACCCGAAGTAGACAGTGATTACCTTTCAGGACAAGGTGCAATATCTTTTGATAAAAAGGAAATCACCAAAGAAAGTAATTTGGCTACAAGAATAACGTCACGATAATTGCGAAATCTATTAGGCCTATTGTGAATTGGGTGAATAAGTTTCAACTTTTCATATGCCTCAGCTCAGGAATGTCCTTCTGTATGCTCAGGTTTCGACATTTGAAAAAAAAAGTTTGGGTGCACTTCAGTTAGAGAAAACGGGAATGAAAGTAAATTATGGGAAGATTATCAAAGCGGAGCGCCACAATTAGATGGCTTAGAGCGTAAAACTACTCCCTTGATTGTCTCAATCGAATTTTCCAGACTATACTCAAGTAACTGAGATCCTGAAAATGGTTCTGTCAATTTCTTGGATAGAAAACTATTCTCCGTAGTACTGTTAGAAGTCTTCGAAGTTTTCACTCAGTCAAAATTTTGCAGAACCAGTTGGTATCACAAGGCCGTTTTTTTTGCGGGAAGGGGAGTAAACCAAGAGACGTGTGGTCAGGTGGTATAGCTAGAATTTTGTTTTTAGGTGCTGACTCATAAATGAAAAGGGGGGTGCTACGTGAAATCATGTATCCGATTTAAGAAATTTTCAGTGCAGTGATACCGAAGTGCAGTATGCCTTTCACCCACTACTTGTATTTTGAACTAGACGAGAGAGGCCGAGAACTATGGAGAGAATTTCTAACCGGGTGCAACCATCACATCAGAATCGAATCGTGACCAGAGAGTTTGGGTAAAAAACTACCGGCTCTGCAGGATAGCCGGAAATCACCCTTCCCAGGCTCAGCAAGTAAGCCCATAAAGAATGATTTTGACGATTATCTTCTTGAAAACGATCTTCTCAACAAAATATGTAAGTCCTTTTTTAGCTTCAAAAGTCTCATAAAATTTACACATTTTCTTATTATGAAGACTGAAATATTTCCTTGAATTTCTGAATATGGGCAACACCATCATCGGTCGTTCATCGGAGGCGGAGTCTACGAGCTTGCACTGTCCTTTGACCTACACTTTTTACTTTCCTTCTTATGTTCTGTCTCCATGTCTTTTTCTTTACTTTTTTTTTTTCGAATACCTCATTTTGCTCCCACTGGCCCTTTAGGGAGGGACGGTTTCTCCCCACCTCATTTATTTTGCCTCTGTTCAGAACTCACTGAAAACTAAGTTTGTTTCATTATTTGATGAGATTACTTTTTAAAGTGGTGGTAGTATCTGTGAAGAAGTTTCATGTTTTGCAGGATAAACTGCTTTATCGAAGTGAGCTTTGGGAAAGAAAGCTTGCACACTGCAAACTGCTATTAAGTGCGTGTCCGTACGTGTTTCTCTCCCTTTGGTCTTTGGCATCATATCATTACAATATATTTTACTCATTAACTCTAAGTGTGCTATTTACTAAAACTTGTGTCGTTGTTCCTGCCCATGGGGATAGGAAGGGGTTAGAACTCATAAAAATTTGATTTTGGCTACCATAATTATTTCTTTGAATTTGGTATAGGCTGCCCCTCCCTGCACTCTACGTAAGTCTCCTATACTGAACTGTTGATTAAAAAATACCCAAGTTGTGGTGAAAACATTACCCTCCTTTGGGTTAAACGTTACCCATCAATGGGCACCTTTTGACCAAGTTAGATATTTTTATCCAACAGTTTTGTAGGGGATATACGTAAAACCGTTTCAGAGTGTAGCCTACGTTTCTGATCATTGAAACTTGTGAAGGCTACTTCTCGTCAGTACAGTTACATTTCCCTCCGATCCCTGGTATTGTTTTTGTCCTAATGATCTCCAGCACCTTGCCCGTCGAGACTGGGTTGGGTAATCATTCCCATGCATATGCCGACCAACAATGAACACATAATAACCAATTGTAAGACAACAAGACTGCAGCGTTGCCATGATCATAACCCCAGCTGCATCTATAGACCTGCACGATACTAACCTTGGCATCTGACGGTGGCAGCAATAGCAGCGATAGCAAGTCCAACTATCATTCTCCACGTATTACCTTCCATAGTAAAACCGCCCATGTAAAGTTACTCTTCCAAAGCCGTCTTCTGTAAATTGTTCTAAAACCTTATTTAAGTATCATCCTTCGGAAAGAAAGTGGTAAAACAAAATTCCACAGAGATAGATAGAGTTATTGAAAACTTGCAGTAAAAATAAGTATAAATTTAAAAAAAAATGCTTCCAATTTGTCTCGTTATTTTTTTAGGTAATTCTTCTCAGGGTATAAGTACAAATTGTGAAAGTTCCAACAAGAAATAACAAATAGAAGAATGGTAAAAATTTGTTTGACTCCCCGAAAACAATATCATGAACACAGTTCCAGGACTAAGTGTATAGTTCAGCTCTGTGAATTGTAAATGCAAATTATATTGACATAATCTGAACAGGAAAAAAATAATTACAAAATCAATGTCCTTCTACCACAGATTTTTAGTGCCAAAGCATCAATAATTTTCACACGACGTCATATTGGCGAACAATGACAAAGATCTCGGGCGGGGTTTGTTTCTTTTGTTGTTGTGTTCGATTATATCCATTCTCTACCAGAGAGAGATGATTGTAGGTGTGGTTCTCTGGTCAAATGGTGTTACTTCGTCATATTAATATCACATGTCGTTTGACTGTCAGTATTAAGTACACTGGCAGATAAAACCTTTCGTAAAAAGTGCGTGGAATGATCTATGCATTACGGTACTTAAAGACAGCGGATTGTCTAATGAATCGCTTGAACGCGTGAGTGTGTTCACTGTGTAGTTGCACTTCCTGCGTGTGTGTGTTGGGGTATGTGTGCGCGTGCTCTTGTTTTCGGGTGGGATCGAGGACCGAAACAATAGATTTTAATTCCTCTGTAGAAAATTCAATAGATTTCTCCGGTCCTCTCAAGATTAACAGTAGAGATTCTATTGTTAACGTTAGGGTTGAGGAAGAAAAAACAGAAGAAAGCACAATGAGGTCCTCGGAATGAATGGAAAACAAAGCTGCGTGTGTGTGTGGGTGCATGTGTGTTTCTGTGATACTTGCTCGGTATACTGTAACTAAATAGGGAAAAGTCGAATGAAAGTCAAGCTTTTGGTGTGTATATTCACTATATTGAGAAGGTGTGGCCTATTGTTATGGTGGAGGTCAAAGGTCATCGGGGAACGGGGGGGGGGGTGAAAACTACGAAACCCTTTTAACAGGATATCTCAAGTTACATAAAGCTTTGAATAAAGTTTAAATTTGGTATATAAATGCACTATGGTAGTGGTGTCTTTGGGGTGTTCACGACTTTTCGGTCCAAGATCCAAATGAACCGATGTAGGAAAACATGCAAAATGCATCTTTTCCCACAGTTGGTGTGTTTTAAGTTAAAGTTGTGTCACATTACTACTAAGGTAGTGGTGCCTTCAGTTTTTCAGGATTATTTGTCCCATTTTTTTGAAATGGAACAAATTTATGAAAACATGCAAAATGATTCTTTTCTGCGTATGTTATTTCAGAATGTGAAAGGTTTGTCAAATTGGCATTGTGGTAGTGGTACACTTTGCAGTGTTCAACATTTGTGGGCTCAACTTCAGAGTGGGCCATATGGAGGCATAAGTTATTACATTGTGCAAAACGATACTTTTGCTACAACTTGCATATTACAATGTTGAGGGTTTTTTCATGTTAGTATACTATGGTGGTCGGTATCTTTGACTGATCAACATTCTTATGGACAAATGGGACTATTCCACCATAGCTAGTTTACTCCAATATTGGACGTATTGTTTATATTTACAATAAGCAAGCCACCTGTGCTGGTATCAGATGCCTTCCGCCTGTGGGGTCAGACAGGTCAAAGAGTGCTGAACAGCTTGCTGTTAATGGGACACTAACTTCCTGTTTGAAAATATAGGTCAACAGAGGGGGAGAAGGGCTCCAACTGATTTCTGCTACAGCAACTGAGCAATCCGTTTTCATCAGTTTGGAATGGGATAAATTGTGGATTACCCTTGATTAGGACCAAGGGACTTCAGTTACAACAATCTCACCGGAAGGAACCACAGAGCCTGTCGGGGTCTTGTTCTCATACAGCCGTCTATGTTACGTTGATTCCGAACTAAGAGATAATAAGTCGTCGTGGTTTGTGACTTCATTGTCGGCAACAACGCTGAGATCAATTCTTCGCTCTATGTAATCCAAGTTCCCTGGGGTAACACGCAGATGAAAATGAGGGTAACTTGAATAAAATCTCAACACTGAATATACCACACAAAAGGTGAAGGTAGCCCAAGGCCGTTCCTATACCTTTGAGTTGAAACTCCTATCGCACCAAAGAAAATCGAAAAAGATAAGCATGCATTAAATGTCTGATGTATCTCCTACCTGGAAACATAGGCGTAAGAAACGGGGGAGGGGGAAACTGCCCCCAGTACTGCGGATGGGGGGCATTGCTCCCTAAAGATTCGAACAAATCCAACTGTAATTTTCTAACATTAAATAGGCCTAGTCCTTTCGAAAAGCTGACAATGTTTGATTAATTCAAAGCTTTAATATGACTGGGCACATTCCCTCCTGAAAAGTTAAAATTTTACGAAAAAACACTTGCATAGCTCATTACCAGACTTAAGACAGTGTTTTGTTTTTGTAAAATCGACAGTTAATTTCCTCTTATTATTTCCTGATAATGATAAACCGCTGTAATTTTTTATTACGAATTGACGCATAGTCGACAAAACAATAGTAAGAACCATAAAGCTGCATATACATCCTTCTCTCAGTATTTTGAAAAACTAGCGTTTTTTGCTACTTGTCGCTGGTAACCCTAACGTTCATGCGTCTTGTGGACGTACGTGCATGTGTCCACAAGGAAGAGGCATCAGACAAAGATCAGGGATTTCTTTTAACTTGAAGTTGGACAGAAAAAACCAAAGACAAATATTTATATTTCAGAAAGGCTGACTAAGGTAGGACTCTCTTCAAATGTATTGATTTGACAAGTCACGTTTTTTGTTCAGTTGTTTTGGAGGAGTTATATGCTCTTGTTACTAAAATGTACTTTTTGACAAAGTTTTCATGAACAAAACTTAATATTGGGGACTTTGTCTACTTAGATCTCAAAAAGATTTTGTGGTGAAAACCGCATAAATTACCTACCAGGAAAATGATTGTCCTGTCATGAAAAGTGACAAAAATACAGGGGCAGTTAATAAAATAATATTTAGAAGCATTTTGAAGGACTCAAATATGCTAACACTCTGTACTAAGCTTCCAGGGGCTTCGTCCTCCTCAAACCCGCGATCCCCGACAGGTCTCTATATACCACATGCCAAATCCTTCTCCTTTTTTTCTTGGTTGCTGTGTGACGGGCATAAATATGCTTCTTATCCAATGTTTGCCCCCATCCCCATACTCAAAGTTATGTTGCTACGTCACTGACTGGAGCTACAATGTTTATGGTCTTGCCTAGTCATTATTTTTCGTGATTGCGATATAAAAACAAAGGAGTGAAATTCTTGAAAAAGAGCCTGTGTACATGACACACTCATATATTAACCTAAGTGTGAATTTCATCCACAATGGAGTGAAATTTCACCCCAAATGGAGTGAATTTTTACTTCAGTCCCTGTAGAATTTAGTATACTACGAGTGAGTCGTGCACTTTTTGTGGAGTCTTACTACGCTATAGCAAAGTCTTGTTACACTGTAGCAATATTGAAATTGCTATGCGCTGAATATGAAGTGAAGGTAGAGTCAACATGTATGTGATTTTGTACCATATATTCTGCAGACGATATACTTTACATAAATTTGCACAGAATGACAGGTTTCCGGATAGGTGTGTGTGTGTGTGTGTGGGGGGGGGGGGGGGGGATCTCTTCCACCTTAAAATGGCAAGACCTAGTACGACCGTAGGGGAATTTTGTTTCTCATGGGGAGGGGAACTAGCACATGAATGATGAGGACGCCTCAACCAGAAGTCACAGAGTCTCACTTAAAAAGCAAAATAACGGCGATACGGAAAAATACCAACTAAGAGGAATCCCGCCATTGTTTCGGCAGAGCCAACCGGAAAGGTTTTGGATATTTGAATGAAAATGCCTTCTAGATCACCGGAAATCGTACTTCCGAGGTTCAGCAAGTTACTTCTGCAAAATGAATGATGTCAGTTCATTTTGTCTTGAGTAGAAATCCCTTTTTCTAAACATTGGAAGTTTCAGCTCCTTACCGTGATAATATTTGTACGTACTGTTCCAGAGACTAAAATAATTTGTTGGAATTGTGAAGATTCAATGACTCACTGCATGCGGCGGGCACCAAAAGCACACAAGCTTGCATTTTCCTTTACCCTCCTGCAACATTTGTCTTCCTACTGTTTTATTCTTCGTTCGTCTAATCGTTCATTTGTTTCACAATCGTAGGTAATGGGGGGCGGGGGGGGGGGGGGAGGGGGATTGAATGTTTGAACGCTTTGTGCCCTCGACCTGGAATACAAAGGGTCTCCTATTGGGATCCAATTCCGAAGAATTTGGTGTGTTCTAGAGGACATCTCTGACACAGTGTCGGCAACCCATGTCGTAGTGTACGAATATCTTTAGCCAGCTGCCAATTTGGGCAGTCCACACAATTACGTATGCACTAGTGGCTTCTGATAATGGCTGCTGTTAATGTCTGCTACCTTCAATCAGGTTTGCATGCCCTGTGGCGAAGATACCTGCCTACGGTGACCAATTTTGACTGACATGTGATGCTAAATCCACCGCCGACTGTACGATAGGAGGCCAGGATTAGAGTTTGCTATTAGCAGATTGGGATGGGAGTTGTTGGTCACCTTACAGCTGGTACCTGGGTTGCCGGGTTTCACCCGTCACAAAACGCCAAATCAGCCGCCAAATGGACTGAGAAAAAGCCAAATTCAAGAAATTAACCGGCGTATACAGGTAGCATAGCCTACATTGAAGTTGGAGATTCCTGCGCATTATGTTCGCCGTCGATGAAAGTCCCTATCAGAGGCAATTGGAGAACGTTTTTGGTATTTTATCCTTTTAGATGGGTCCTTTTGTGGATTGAATATTGAACAAGGCGAGTTCAGGTACGCAAGGTGTGAAAATGGTGCCGAATGAAGCAATTATGGAAAACGTATGGACTTCTCGCTGGCGGAGCAGTTTCATTCGAAGTGATGTGTGATTTGCCCCCTACCCCCGTGAGATGGGTGATTTGCTCCCAGTGACAAGGTAAGCTAACTTCGACAGCCTCTAGCAGAAAATCTATCCCGAGCTACGGAAAATTGTAAAAGCCATGAATGGCAAATGTTTTAGCTTGCTGAAGAATGGTAGCCTATATCTGTCTAAACTTCAACGGCCGGCCGGCTCATCAACGAGCTCTCTCGAAGGCTTTTGCCGATCTAAGGGAGGAATTGTGGCACAGATCCTAGGCCATACGCACCATTACCTTTGCGAAGCCGTTACGGGCATAAAAATTATGCATGTGCAGAGCACACCGACGCTTACCTCGCCTTCTCGACACGCATTTACACAGTGATCAGCACGCAAATACTCGATCTGGTGCCTCTCCGAAGCATGACCAGCCACTACGTCTGTCTTAGTTTTTCTGCGACAAAATAATACTTCATGGTCAAGCGAGCTCAAAGCCGTACGTTTCCACGTTCAGGCAATAACGATCAGCCAATTCATTGTGATGACGTCATTGATTGGTACTTCGGTCTGCACATCAGCAGCGCATCGGCACTTGACGCATTGCCCAACTTTCCAAGAAGTTGTTGGAGCTGTCATAACTTGAACATGTACTTTCTGGTGCTCGAATTGATTATTTTAAAAAAATCCATTTAGATATATCACGTAACCGTATACACAGGGATTATGTAGCGGTCCTTTCCCCAGAAAAAACTTTAATGGTCACTTTTGGTCAAGAAATAAGTTTCATTACCAAACCTATAGACCTATTACACATAAAAGTAGAAGCCGTCTACTTTCTGGTGGTGCTAATCGCGCTTCTTAACTAACTCCACAACTGGAATTAATTATTTTTGAATAAAAATCCCTTTTGATACACTACATAACTGTGCGTAAAGAGATTCTGGAGTGCGTCGGTTATTTACACAGAAAAATTCCCTTCATGGTCACTTTTGGTCAAGAAATAAGTTTTGTTACCAAGAGTGGACCTATACCACATAAAAGTAGAAACCCCTCTACCTTCTGACGGTACTAATCGGGCCCCTCAACTAACTCTATTACTCGAATTAATTATTTTGAAAAAAAATCCATTTTGATATATTACGTAACTGTATTGTGTGGCGGTTACTTACTCAGAAAAACCTTCATAATCACTTTTGGTCAAGAAATAACTTTCTTTACCAAGGGACCTATACCACGTAAAAGTAGAACCATTTTACTTTCTGGTGGTATTAATCGGACCTGTCAACTAACGCCATAACTCGAATTAATTATTTTTGAAAAAAAATATCTTATGCGTTATGTAAACGTATACACTGAGCTTGTGTCGCCGTCATTTACCGGGAAAATATACGATTGGCCAAGAAATAGGCCTTCGGTCTTGTTATCAATGGTAAAACTATTCCACATAAAAGGAGAACCCCTTTACTTTCTTACACAGTGTCCGCAATCTACGTGGTAGTGCACGAATATCTTTGGCCAGCTGCCACGGCAGGCCACACAGTTACGTACACACTAAGTGGCTGTTGTTAGTGGCTGATGTTAATGGCTGCTACCTTCAGTCAGGTGACGTTTTCGATTTACAAGCCACATGTGCAGCATGACCAGAACATCGAAGCTTTTTATGCTAAAACTGAAATGCTAACGTAGGCGTTGAGGTAATAATGGCATGCCCGCTTGGCAATAATTCTAACAATAGTGCTTAGCACAGATAAACAAAAAACAATTTTTACTTACCCTGGTGACACTGAGACCAAGTTACACGAAGACTCATATGTAGTTGAATCCATATGGGACCCATACGATTTTGGACCTAAGATCACCCATGTTACCTAGCTAGTTTTCCATCAACGAATTGCTTTTCAACATAGAAAAAGGTGTGTCGAAACACGTTTTTGTTTCAAAGATTTTTATCAAGAGAAAAATCGAATTCATCGAAAAACCCTTAATTAAGAGGCTGACGCAGAGATTTGCCTTTTCCTACACACCGTGTAAGAGAGTGTTGTAGATGTAAGAACCAGGGGTTTAGCCAGGGGGCGATCTGGCGGTCGCTCCCTCCCCCCCCCCCCCAAAAAAGGGAGAGAAATTAAGGAGAAACAAATTGAAAGAGAAAGAATGGAGGAGGAGGAAAAGAGAGGAAGGAATCGAGGACAGGATTATGTAAGAGGGTAGCGATTTATACTTGATGTTTCTGTACTGTGGAGTGAATGTGCGGGTTGATATTTCTACCCAATTTTCCCTAGGTCCTAGTGGCAATTCGAACACTAGATTGACTAGAATCCCGTCCAAATCGTGAAATAGACGGACCCTGCAATATCATAGGCCTATACATAAAATGTGCATACTTTTATTTTTCTGCAATGCTGGCTACGTCACTGCCAGGACGTAACCTGAAACTGAATACGCTGCTCTTTTATATATGACAAATGAAAGATGCTTTAGGCAAATGCTACTCCCGTGTGAGGGTTCGACGATGGGTAGGGGACAGGGAGATTCAAAATCGATGAAAGGTTAAAATCATTACTTGGAAAATAGGGATTCCTGGAGATATATTAAATTCAAATTCGGCTTCAAATGTGGCACCATTTTGTATTTAGCGCACCCTCTGTGAGCTAAAATGTTCCTAAGGAGGAGGGGGAACACCCCTTAGACCCCTCCCCCATGGACCGCCCCCCAGCATTACATTGTCGCTACGCCCCTGGTAAGAACTGAAATGATCGTTAGTTTAATGATGCTTGCTAGTAAACACTGCCTGATATGAACTGCACACGCACGACTTCCACGAGCGGATCCATGCAGGATTGTGGGAAAGGAAGAGGGGGGGGGGGGGGATACACCTTCGGCCGAAGGGGGTTGGAGTTTGAATTTTAGATGCGATTTCCAAGCATCTGGGGAGGATACTTTCCATATATCTATTCGGTCTTTTTCAAAGTATTTGACAAAAATTGGTCAAAATAAATTATTGGTCATCGAAAAAAGGAAGTGAGGGGGGAGTCATGCTCAACCTGGATCCGCGCCGTCATCGATCAGAAAACTTATCAACCTTTTCTACTGCATAAAATCATGAAAGTTTCTGATAGGCTTATAATTAAGGGTTAATTAAGTGTATATTGTGTACTAATAATAAAATTTCTATAGAGAGTACAATGTTTTATAGAGATTGTTCCTCATAGAAACTATTGTATAGAAAGTTGTAAATTTTATAGAACTCTAAAGAGACTACAAATTTCTATAGAGGAATTCAAGCATTTCTGTGGAAAATCATTGATTCTATCGAACTCTATAGACATGTCTATAGAAGTCTATAGAAAACTTATATATGGTCAAACCTTGCTTAATACAGACAACAAGCCACACGATACCTGCAACTACAGAATAAATGCCCAATGCAACATCCCTTCCCCTGTAGTCTTCCAAGCGACTGTATTATCTGAACAAAGCTCAGAAACACATGTCGGATTAGCAGATTCGCTCAAAGTTAGATATCACAATCATATTAAATCGTGCAATAATAGAATGTATACGCATGATGCTCATCTCAGCAAATACATCTGGCATTTAAAGAATAATAAAGTCAAACACAACATCACGTGAAAATTTCTACGCAAAGCCAGTACTACCTACAGTGTTCACAAGCGACAAATAAGAGACAAGTTCTTCCTTTGTGATTTTTTTTTTTTTTTAATATTTGTAAACCTAATGCTGCCACTTTGAATACCCGTTCTGAATTCATCGACACGTGTAGAAATTCTAGACAATTCCAGCTTTTTAACTATGAATAGTAGCATTTTCGGCCTTCTCAGAGCGTATACAGCCCCTTTTGTGCTGTATTGTGTTCGTCATGTTGTGTGTATATAAGTGCGCGTTTAATTCTGTTTAGCCTGAAGAGTGGATAAGCCACGAAACACAAGAGTAGGAAGCCATGGATACCATGAAGTGTGGTTAAAGTCCTTCTTTTACATATTTGGCATTTTACATCGAAATCTGCGTTACTGCGTTTAGGGGAACAAATGTATCTACACAACCTTCATATGTAGATTGCACGTCATGTTCTTGTTCATTCACATCCACCCAGTCGGGTACTTGACTAACCTGATTATGAAAATTTATATGAATAAACAATACATATGTAAATTACTTTGGGTTTAAAATTCGCGGACACAACCTTAGGCTTCGCTTTGACGGACGGTGGTTTGTGAAGCCTTAAGTAGGGGGGGGGGGGTATTGGCCAATCCGAATCCCCTCCTCAGGAAAGGCGTAACTGGCATCAGGACCGTTTGGGCAAATATATGTGCGTATCAAATTTCTTCAACTTAATTGTGAAAACTGAGTATATGCTGTTATGTATGAGTGTGTTTGTTAATGCCTGATTGACCACACTCTCCGTTCTAACTGATGTGATAATTTACCAGTGTTCATAGGTCAATTTTTCAGTGTTGACAACGCTGCCCAATTGTTCTTCAGTACTGTTGTAAGTTTCACTTTTGAATCCGACGTCCATAGGGGCACTAGCTGTTTCCGGAACGCCCGGTGAATCGGTGTGGCGCTATCCATTTAACCGCCACTCCTCCTGAATCCACACCACTGTCCCAGCGTGATGGAACTGACTACGATACCAATGTCATGTTTGTTCAGGTTTCAGGATTTATGAAATCCCTTTAAAACCGGCCACTCTCTCAATTTGCGCTAGCGATTAGCAATATGGTCTATTAAGACACTCTTTGTCTGAAAAGAAGGAAGATATTTGTCAACGTTTGCTCAAGCGAAGTATTTGTAGGTTTTATACTGTATGCACAGTACACTACAGTGTGAGCCATAAGTGCCTTGAAGGTAAATGAGGCGTTCGTTTTACAGAAAACAATCATATTTGTAAAACCAAAGTATGTGGATAGAGAATGATAGATCATTTAGAAAAAGCAAGTTTCTCACAGATAGAAATGCACTTATTTGGTGCTTAAGAGTAATTTGTTCACCCAAACTTTCCAAAATTCAAATGATGCATCTTCCATTACTCTTCAAATGCATAATGTTTAGAGGAGATGAAACTTTTGCAGATGTTTATTGATGAGACTAACTGGTTCGAAAATGTTTGAAGATATTTTCTTTGAATGAAATGTTGGTGTATTCTAAACGCCCTATTTTCCTTTAAATAAGCGCCTAAGTGCTCGATACCCAACTTCAAAGTTAATGGCATGTTTTAATTGATATTATGATATATTATTTGGCATTAAATAGCCTGAAGCACATATCAAAAGAATCAGTAGCATCTGTTCTACCACTACCGTGCCTCACAAATATCAAAATAGATAAATCCATGATTAGATAGGTCACTTTTTCAGCAATGGTCAAATTTTCACTTGTACCGCATCTCGTGACCCATTTACCTTTGGTTACGTCGTTATCATAACATTATGCAAAATAATTATCTGAATGAGCAGAATGCTGAAATACACACATGTTGAGAGGTTGTTCAGTGACTTACACTTTCACCTATCCCTAAGTTTGGGTCCAATAGAGAGTCACTGGACGCGACTTGTGATGTCATTTTCTCGGTTATTACTTGGTTCCCAAACGTTTCTCCCTTTATTTTTCTTTGTGATTTGCCATGTGATGTACTTCAAGTATTATGAGGAGAAACTTTCACCCTGACCCTGGGACCCATTCGGTTTGAGTACTAACTAGGATTCCGAGCTTTATTAAAGACACTGCACATTGTTTGTAAACCTTACATGACATTGATAAATTACCTGGTAATGTTCTACTCGTCAACATAGACATATTATCATTGTATTCCAATATCTCCCAAGTGAGGGGGTCCTACTGATAACCACCGTATCCTACTGATAACCACAGGGGACTGACGGTGAAAAGATTATAAGGTGACCGTTGGTGACAGCCACTACTGTAAAGTGATCGCCTGGTCCCCGTAAATTGATAGCCTGTGACTAATGGGAATCGAAGTTGACTCCAAAATAGAGACTGCCTGGCACTATGAAGTCACCACCGGGCAATGAAAGTGTAATTATCGCCGGGATCTATAGCGTGTGGAAGTGATTGGAATGTTTGATGAATTTAACACGAAAGTTACCGATGGGACTGTAAAGTTACTTTGAAATTAACCCCGGGGACTGCGCACTGATCACGAAAGCCGCTGTCTAGAATTACTAGAATTGTGGTAAGACTAAGCAGAACGCCACCATCAGTTGGCGCAGAGCATACCAGAGAATTTTTTAACAAACATACCCCGCTAGATTGCCATAAATAGTCTTCACAGGTTCAACAGTCGCCCTTTGCAATCCTGCAACGAATCTCATGCTTAAAGCTGGAATGTAAGTTAAAACTTTGTCAACTGTGTGTCAAATATTTAACTGTCACTGCAAAAAAAAATATTGTTTAAGCGATATTTTTGCATTCATGAATATTCATATCCATTCCCATTGGTCTGTTTCATTTAAAGTAATAGTGCTTGACGGCTAGGCTTTCTAGGAAAGTCTGCATTTTGAAGAGCCAACAAAAATATGGAAACAATTTTCATAATCAAATATCTGGAAAGTGAATGCATAGTTCATTTTCAGATTTTGTGACAGGTAATCGTTTCCCATCATTTCTCTCCCTTGAAACACTGACGAAATACGAAGATCCCCCCCCCCCCCCGCAACTCGTTGCGATTTGAGTGCAATTGCAATTTTCTTTAAAAAAAAAAAATCAGTTTATTCCTCTAGAAGTACTCAGTGAAACGATATTTTTTCGGTTATAATCCATTGTACCTCCAAGAATGAGATTCTTAGACTTTCTTTAGTCCTCAAGTGAACGTGAAACCGCAATCTTTAAGTATTATGGTATTACTGGAAGGGGAGTGCATCTCCTGATTTTGTCAGATGAACTCTTTCGGAAAGTAGGTCAATGGAGTTATGCTTACCCCACTAGCATGGTTAGTTTCAACTTGCTGGGAAAGGTTGTTCTTCCAAATTACGCAAATAGTCTTTGGAAAGTGGTTGATTAAACTTTCGAAATACTCACGGACTGTGTAACAAGCGGAGGGTGCATTTCCGTGTAGGGCAATCTATAATACCGTCGCATCACTCAGAAAAATCTTACGGCAGACCAATCGCTTGACAGGTAACCGATAAATGGCTGACATCATAGGGACATGGGCGTCAGCAGGTTTCAGAAAGTGAAGGGGACACTATACTATCTAAGCGGAGCGCCACCATTGGTTGGCGCGTAGCGTACCAGAAATTTTGGGTACATAAGACCGCCTAGATCCCAGGAGACGGCCTTCCTGAGTCGTTTTTAGTTACATCAGAACAAGATCTGTGAGAAGAAATTTTGTCTCACAAACCTAAATTCCTACAGGAAGTACTGGTAGAAAGATGCCGTTCTGACACCAAGAGAGACGAATTACACAGCGTCCATCTCAAACGAAATATTGAAAATGTGGTGCCGTCATCTCCGGGATGAGTGGAGTGGTATATATAATACATGCATGTAGGTGCGAGACGTCAGTTGTTATGTACCCAGGTACTTTAATAATAATAATCAGAAAAAGGCACCCAGAGCGTGTATAGCGCCTAGCTGGCACTCAACAACAAAGATCTACCATATCCGGCGAATACATGTAGCCTTAATTACTTAACCCCTACACCCCTTTTCGTCCGTCCAGTCTAAGGGACTGGAGGTAGTGATATGAACATAGTAACTCATCACCATCTACCTGTATGGCTTACCTAATCCCTTGGAACCCATACAAACAACATGTGTGTATGTTCGATACATTTTCGAATAGTCTCCCCCCCCCCCCTCCCCACCCGAACGAAATAAATGGGCAAATTTAGGATATTGAGAGAATGGGAAATAAATGACGGTGCAAGTGATAGATAGCAGGGGCCCAGGGAGTCCAGATTTCTTGCAGAATATATGTCACTCAGTCACTCGGTGCTTGTCCGAACACCCAACTTAGGAGTATTTACCGCAGTGTCAGAAGT
This sequence comes from Stichopus chloronotus, assembly GCA_021234535.1. Taxonomy (NCBI): domain Eukaryota; kingdom Metazoa; phylum Echinodermata; class Holothuroidea; order Aspidochirotida; family Stichopodidae; genus Stichopus; species Stichopus chloronotus. Next base: position 18,543,886 of record CM037829.1, on the reverse strand, counting down.
TCCCAAAAATCTCTGTACGACTGTCTGATGATCTGATGAACTCTTCTGCGATTCTCTGTGGATTCAACGCCCAAGTTAAATTCTACTTGAATCAGCTTAGCAATTGTGATAGAAAATCGCGCATATGCACGTGATTTGTTTTAATAACTGCTCTGAAAGGTGGTTGGGACAAATTATATCCCCCCGTCCCCCACCTGTTGAACCCCATGCATAGGGAAGTAATAAGGTGTTTTGGAAAGAGACCACGGATTAAGTAATAACCTGCCCAACTGTTCGTATAAGTATCTGTTTATTACCCCATTTCAGCAGGTTGCTATACTTCTCGTGAATACAGAAGAGCAATTACGACTGTTATAGTTCCTCTCTGAAACTGTTTTGCTTCTGAAAAGGGGAGGGCGGGGGGATCGGTACCCGTTAGACCCCTCTCCTGTATCCGCCCAATTAATGACATATTCTTCCTCTGAGGAGACGGAGCGGACTCCCTCCTCGCTTTCTATAGGTACGTTAATAACTTTTACAAAGTATCAAATTTACTTTCTCTTTAGCTGTATCTGTCAAAAGTGCGAGTGTTTTTTTTTTTATCCACTTCTTTAAACACCGAACCTACTGACGGTCACAGTTTCTTGATTTCCATAGCTGCCATCCCACCAACCTTAAAAGTCTAACATATACAGTCAATCCCTTACGTATTAAAGAAAATGGTTGTGATCGTTTGATTACGGACCTAGTGATCATCCTCACAAGATCAGAAAGGAAACTATCTCTAAAGACTGAAAAATTGACAGAAATAAACTATTAATACATACAGCTCGAAACCAATAAACCGACAAATCCGTTCAATTACAACATTACCAAACGCTCACCCTCCATTGTCAACAATGGCGGCATCTGGATTTTAGATTGTGTCGGGAAGGGGTTGGGGTAAATGGAGGGCAGAAGAAACTGTTGGGGAAGGGGGAAAAAATTCGCTCTTAGTGCAAAGTCGAGTGCTAGTCGAGAGCGTAGGGTCCATTGGCCCCTCCTTAGGACCCCTGGTGGGGCGAGGCCCCCGGAAGCTTTGAGATTTTGGCATATCTCAGTGTAAAAAATTAAATCTCAGATAGGTATATTTTTTTCAAAGTGTTTCAAAAAAACACAATGATTCCTAACGATTTTATTTATTTTGGTAATTCGTCTTTTCTAATTTGACAAGATGAAAACCTAGGACCTTCATGGGGTGCAAGGGGCAAGACCCGGATGATTGTCCACCAGATATCTGAGTAGTTTAGCATTCTTCTGGGTGAAAAATTGGGTGTTAGGATAGTATACTTTAATATAAAAATTACGAACACTTGGGTGTCCAGAGACAAAGACTGTTGGGGGTCCAGGGGGCAAAGGGCTCGGAAACTCTCAGGTTATATCATATCTGTGGATGAAAATCAAGTCTCATGGACTTCCCAGAACAGAAAGATATGAATACAACCAGGGAATAGACATATGTAGGTATGCTTTCGCCAGGTCACTTCAGAACCTACAACAACATCCCAGTTTACAGAATTCATACATTGATCAGGCCAGCAGGGATCCATTGCTAGTAGTCGTTGTCTGATCTCTTTTCTTTTTGTCGGTAGGTGACTACAGTATGTCATATGAATCTTTTTCAGAGTTCACTTGTTGATTTCCTAGTCAACACAAATACAGACTTTAAATAAAAGTCGAAATACAAACAACATTCATAACTTATATCTTATCAAAAGTTACGAAAGTAATGCATCTGTTGAAAACTGTAAAATTGCACGTGTGTGGACATGTACAACTTACGAACACGGTATACAGGAAGACACGATAAGACAATGGAATGTAGGGAGGTAACACAAGAGGGCATACAATTTATTATAACAAGGTTTTGAATTGTTTATGCCTTAAGTATTAGCATGCCAATGCTGTTGTTGAATTTTTTTAACGTACGTTTTCCGATATCTGCATTTGGCCTACAAGAGTCTTATACATCTATAATAATGAGAGAATAGTACCAAAGATAAAATGACACAGAGTATCTGAGAGACAAGAACACCCAAACCGTAAGTTTATTCATTAGTTCCTACCACATATTTTCAACATTTATTACCACAGCTATACTAACTTCTGTTCAAATAAAAGAGTAATTTAAATCCAATTTAGCAAGTAGCATTTGTTGGGTTTGTCGTTTGCCATTTCCAGTAGTGACCTACTTCCGAAGGCCTCCTTAAATGAATAACGTAGGCATCCTTAAAGTAACAGTAACTATGGTCCTTTCTGTTCACAATGAAACGATAATTATGTTTCATGTTAACTTTTAGCCTCTCTGCGCAAAGTCCGACGAATGCATCTTCTAAAAATATGTAAGGCATAGTCAGAGAAATTTCAAATATGCGTAGCGGCAGATCTCCAGACATTATGTAACCAATACCACAGAAGTATGGCGGAAAAACGTCTCCGGGATACTCCTCTTTTGAAATGTACCATTTTGACATCTTATCGCGAACGGGTTCACTTCTTAGGTAAAGGTATCCGGTCATGTACATCTCACGGGGGGCTTTTTCCAATAAGCGAATCAAATTCGTAAATGAAATGTAGACGTCATCATCTGTCTTTAAGACATACTTGGCCTGAGGACAGTAAAAACTCGCCCACTTTAGCCCCATCAGTGTCTTTAGAGTAAGATTTCGATATGACTCAAGGAAATCTTCCATTAGGATGTCCCCGTACTTGCCAGCCTCTTCGTATACCTTCTTCGTGATATATGAGTTTTTGGTTTTCCCTAGTAGAAAAACATACTTAACAAGTTTACCTGATATGTTGGATGCACTGAGCAAAGAATTTCTGAGTACATCCCGCCGAGCATATAAATATGGAGACGATATCATCACCACCAGAAGGAATACATCGTCCCGAGATCCATTGCCATCCGACCTACAAATATTAGGCTGATTGATGAGCAGATTGTACGTGTGTGGATTCACCGGCTTTGATTCCTTACTTGACATGTACCACTTGAACGAACCCCAAGGTCCATCTATACTGTCACTGATGTTGGTCAAAATTTGAGGATTTTTTTCTCCAGGGTCAATGATAGACCTCTTACCAGCACGTGAATCGTTTCCAGATATCATTTCCCTTTCATTTGTTTGACGTTGCACTCCAGTAAAACTGGTTGCATTTCTGTCGATGCTCGTTAATTTGGTTTGGATCGCACTTTCCGAAGAACGTTTTCTCATCAGCATTTCTGTTAGCTCTTTAACTGATAGACCGTTCTCTCTGGCAATATGATTCAACAAATCACCAGCTCTGTTTGCCTGAATATCGGTCCCATTCCAAGATGAATAACAGCCGCTTGTATTGGATAACCGAACTAAATTTCGAGGCAACCATATGTACAAGACAATTATTTGGCCTGCGCAGACCAGGATAATACCACAGAAAGACAACAAGACAGTGGCTTTCATCTCGCTAGATCAGTGTCTTCTGTTTATCAGTGCAACTCGAGCCGTATGGACTCCTAGATCCCTGTGGACAAAGGCAGAAAAGGGCAAATGTCGAGAACTTAGTTGAAATCTACGAGGCATGTGATCCTGCCGCAAGTGAACGTGGGAGACAACCAGTGGTACTGCAACTCGGAGGAGATATATTTCACTGCTACCAAGGCCACTAAAATCACACCATGAGCAAGGGAAGCCGAACATCACTGTTGAGGTTATTCGATATCGTTATGTTAAACATTTCACACATAAAACCAAGTAACTATCTTTCACACATGTTGTTGGTATTCTTATGGAAATCAACCTTGGAAACTGTGAAGATCAAACGATGTCTGTGTTAAAAATCCATTTTTATCTCTTCCTAATATTCTGCTGCCGGCTCTCCGAGGTTTAAAAAGTTCTCATCATAGTCTGATAATGACGGATTAGGCATCATTCAAACCATTCAGTTGTATTGTCACGGAATCATGGCGACAGGTAAGAGGGAGAGAGAGAGGTGGAGAGAGGACGAGATAGATGCAATTTTACTTTTTTTCCAACCCAAAAGCTCGGAAATCCTACAGTTTGCAAAGTGTTTCCCTGGAGGAGTATTATGTTTTCTAAATTCTTACCTATAGCCTAGGTGTCTACTTCGTAGCTCCATCCCAGTCACTCCTACATATTGTTTGTTACACTCAATACAGTTTATTAAGTAAATAAGTCCAACCGTATTACAACTAATATCATCACTTAATCTAAACTTCTCACCAAGGTAACTTGTGGAGTCCAGAGGCAAAGTCTGTTTAAGGACCAGGAGAGAAGCCCCCCCCCCCCCAGGCTCTGAGGATATGGCATATCTAGGGGTGAAAATTAAGTCTCATAAACATTTGAGAACGAAAACTAAATGCAAAATTATAAATATAAGCAAGGAACGGACATTTACATACATATGTTTCATGTTACTTCAGCTGTTGGGGAGAAGTAGACAGTTGGGAGAACAAAGGTTATGACAAGGGGAAAATGCCCCCATGCTCCCCTCGAATTGGGTGCTGCCACTGGGTATAAGAGTCCGCAAAGACTGAATGTCATGAAGTAAAAGCTGGACTGTAATCCTTTAACGCTTTATGGGAAACAATCACAAGAAAATTTAAGTATATCTTTGTAATTTGCTATTGCAAGCGAGTTGTCATCATTATGCTAATCGACGTTGGTGGAAGATACTTCGTGCGCATCTCTGCTGCACTTGGCAATTGGAGAAGGTTTCCCCAAAATATGCCATTTCATTTTGAGTATCTCACATTAGAGTGTAGCATCCTCCCTGACTTTAAGACGACCAAGATTGCATTTAACGTTACCTACTTCATGAAACAATTTCTCAAAAAGGAAATAGCGACACCGCTTTTCTTACAACCCTCTCCCCGGCCAACCATCACCGATCTCTTGCTTCCCCCTATCTACTGCATTACATTTTTTCCCTCATCAATGTGGCTATTATTTACAAAAGGTATCAATAAAAGATGTAGCTCTATTTTGTTATCCTTTCAGCTACGGATGTAGCAAACTAAGTATAAATTAAGCTGTAATGGCCAGGAAGTAAAAGTTGTTGGAATAACTGTTTCTGGAACTATAATCTCGGGCCAAAACAAATATGACTGCAATAGATAGATGCAAAATGTTGCAACATTCTTTGTCTAAGGTCACATGTTATGTAAATTTTCTTAAAAAAAAAAACTATTGTCGCTATAGAAAGACAAAACTGTTGAATAAACTTTTCTGAAAATTACCATTTGTCACAACGACACCAAAAAAAAAAAAAATGCAAAAGACGTCAAATATTTCACCAGATTAGGTCTGAGATTACCTGGTAGTTGAAAACTTCTCGAAGGGGGAACAACCTTTGTTAAAAATATGTTGGAGGAACTTATCTGGAGGGATTTCTCATGAAAACAAATGTGACTTCAAAATGGAAATTAGTACATTAAGAGTTGTCTGTAAGTTGTTACCTAGTAGTTAAGAAAATTCTCAAGAAAGGAGGGGACACCCCCCTTTGCATCGATCCCCCTAGGCTGGAGATAACCCATGTCAGGTTGCCCCTCCTTCACCACCACCACCATGAAAGTAGCCTGGAGCCATCCCAGTGCACATGACAACATTCTCATTTACTGCCTTTCTCATTCGGCGCGTTATAAATAAAATGTGCATATTTATTGGTCATGGACGGAACCAATGTAGGGAACCAAAACAGTTAAAAGCTCATCCCTAAAATATTTGCTACGTGCTCAAGGAATGCGTAATTCATTATGGTTCTTAATCTGAACAGATCTGATCTAAATTTCCATATTTTCATAGATTGTTCTTTTTTTTTTCACATGAACTGAGGAACTTCATACTGCAGAGGCTGAATTCATGCAACTTATGTTCATGTTTCTCAACCTCTCATCATTTGACGGACCTCCCTAGGGGGGTCCATCAAATTTGCGTTTGGCTCCCGAAGGCAAAGGGGTGCGGAAGGGGTCCGTGAGAGAAGGGTTCGCAAAGACGAAAAGGTTCCCTTGAAAGTTGTACAAGCGATATAGTGGACATAAGATGTATAGGAATCTATAGTAGACAATATAGGCTAGCTGTATGTAATACAGGCACGTGATCAGGCAGGATCAGCAGTCGAGATCCGCACTGAAAAGAAGTAATCATTATTATTCTTTTTTCCCCGTGGGTTACATTCAGTGGCATATAGATAGGCTACACCCCACCTGAGTGTTGTGTACAACCAAAAACAAATTTAGTGGAAGACTTCATATCAGCTTCTTGGGGTGGGGTGGGCCGCAAGAGTATAGCAGAAAAAATGTTTTCTGAAATTTTCGGTTTCCGGTGATCTGGGAGGTGTTTTGGGCCAGACGTTTTCCTGTTTTTCCGCCTCAACCAGTGGTGGCGCTCCGCTTGTGGCGCCTCGATTGTATATGCAGACGACATGTCTCAGGCCATCAGGAGGAGTTTGATGAACCAAAACTTTTTTGCACGCTATGGGCCAACCAAAGTTTGACGCTCGATTTTCATCCCCCCCCCCCCCCGCCTTTGTTCGAATGTTCCGCCATAATAGTGCCCTCTTAGTGAAGACTTTCTTGGTAAATTCCGGATCGGTCCGTGAAGCGATATCAGCATTCTCCGAAACTGTCGTGGTGGCGTGGCCACTCAGTTAAAAACAAAAACATCTAGCCACCTGGAAATTCCACACACCTGAGGATACAACTCCAGCATACCGCCCTGGGGTATTTATCACTATTTCTCTATTTGATTGTCAGAATCCTCTTTTAGCGTACGATATTTTATTCAGGAATACACTCATGTGAATACAGACATCAGACAATATCATCATATTTCTATTATACCTACCCTTTGATATGTATATTACAAGTTTTCATGCAGTGGTGTTCTTCAGATTTTACCTTTTTAGCCTTGTTTTCCCTTGGATGAGAGACGAAACAATCGAGGACATTTAGTATGGATGGGATGGCAAGTCAATCAAGTATGCCTAAATGGGATTTATGTCTGCTTTTACTGTTACAGTACCGAAGATTCTTCATGTAAGGATGATCAATGTTTCTCCGTTACACATTTTGGAGGGCTATAAAAGGACCAGTGGCAGAAACGTCCTGACAATGTACGAAGGATGTTGGTTTTGGTTTGTCATGAGTTGCAGCCATTCCCACTCTAGGTTGATCTTTCAGGAAAATAACTAAATGCAGTGGAAATACTCACTTTTCTTAGTGTATTAAATTTTCGGTCTGTCCTCGACCATCATCACCTAACGGTTCAAATACAACATTGACAAAGTCAGTTACCGTACAAGTACATACGGGGAGTGGGAAAGAGAACAGCAATAGAACGCAACAATGGGGATCAATGAACAAAAGGAAATCAAACTACTCAACAAAAGGGGAAAATGGACGAAAAACACCAATGCTTAGAGTTTTCAGTCCATCTCAGTGGACTATTTTCCTTTTCTATTTTACAAGGGATGGAGTTCTGCAACACCTTGAGCAATGCACGCTGCCTCCGCAGAGGGTCACAAGCATGGGAGTTAAGGATAAAAAAAATCAACTTCCGAGTCTTCCCCATTGTGGTATTTTAATTTATGGTTATAGAATGCAGGATGTTCTTCATTCTCTTTGGAATAATGTACATTGAATCTTCTACCCAAACTTCTAGCTGTCTTCCCAATATGGATAAAGTCTCCTTTACAATCTGAATACGATATACAACTTTCATTTTCTTACAGATCCCTTTCTTGATAGTGCATAAATTAGAGACAAGATCCATGCAAGCGTTACCAGAAAACTGAAGGAATTAGATTTGCTCATTTGCTTAATGTATCTACAGGTCTTGTATTAGTTTCTTCGACAACGGATACTTCTATACATTTTGGTAGTATAGTTCGCTGTTAGGCGCAGCTTTAACAAGCAACACTGCTTCACTGCATCTCTGAAGTCATTTTTCATTTCTGAATCCGCTGTACTTTTTAAAGGTTGTGTGACATACTTCTAGAAGAGAGCACAATTCATGCAAAAGTTGCAAAGTAAATTCCTGAGTGAAAATCCGTTAAATTTTGTTTATTATATTTATATATTACCGTTTTCGAGTTATGACTTAAAAAGAAAATGCAAAACAGATGACGTGGCGTGTTGCACAGTGTCAGCCTTTCTTTGGTTAACCCTATTCATTTTTCCTCTTAATTACTGGGTTTCACATTGGTAATTGATATCGATATGTATGAAGGAAAAAATACATGCTTCCAAGATAAAACCCTCCTGGCATATGAAAGTCTCAAATGTCCTTGAAATAAAGGTTACCTAAAGAAAGGATTAACATAAGACATATCATGGGAGTCCATCTCTTGACGTCACAAATTTGCATACTTTGCATACTACTTATGTTTATTCATGATACATCTGGGCGACACTAATTTCCTTGTAAATTTGTCAGTCGTTGATGGATGTAGATGGAGTTTGTGACTATTTTTTAACATTTTCAATGCTGAATGCACCCAATTAATACTCCAAAGTGTGATTTTCAATGTCACACGACCTTTAATGATCATTATGACCATTTCTCCTTATCGCGTCTTTCATGTTTCCACGTCAGTGGTCTAAACTTGGAAACTATCCCATCTCTGGTTTTGGTCTATATACAGTGGGTCTATACACAGTAAACTTTTATCATGATAAGTTTTGAGTAAACAGTGTTTTGAATCTTGTTTATCGTTCATGCATAGCCAGATGGTTCAAGAGACACATTCCTCATCAACTTAACAAGACCATTTGTCAGAACGAGTAAACTGACCTTCATACTAAAGGCACCGTCATTGTGGATGGTTTGTTTACTGCTCATAGTTTTACAGTGAGGTATATGCAATAGGAACTGCCACCTTCTGCTCTATTCTCAGTCCAAATATTTCAAATCTAAGACAGGCACTCTCCTGGAGCTGCCATAGGTTTCTTGTATGCCATGGCTATATGGTTTTGGCATGGTTACTTAGCTTACCCATGGTTTTTACATCTGTGTCATACCCATTTTTTTTTTCTTTTTGCCTTCCATTCACACAGAAGATGTCATCAACATATTTCAGGCTGGAATACAGGATGCATAATTTCAGTTGGAAGCTTCTTCTTTCGTTCACATCCCAACAGATGATAAAACTTTGTGTTAGATCCACATGTCAAAGTAACATCAATGGCACCACCGTCCCTCCGTTTGAATAATTTACTGTGCGGTACGGTAGTTTTCATTTTTTAAACTCTTACAAAGGTGACTGTCTTCTGTCATCAGGAATGGTAGACAATGAAACCCAATCGACAACTTTGCTATGATTCGATAATATAACCCTCAGGTTGTTTACAAAAAAACTTATAAAAAAAGAGAAAAATTTATTATACAACTGAGCAAAATAAGGCACAGCATTTCCCCTGACTGGCAGTAGATCGTGAGGGGCTGTTGCGCAATACCGTGGAAAGACTTTGTGTGAGGCAAATTGAACTTTACGGATACACTTTGAATACCTTATATTTTAAATAACACTGCTGAGTACATATGATGTTCAGAAGTAAAAAAAAAACAACTGTCCTCCGTTTATGTTACATGCATAGAAGATTCATTTACATGCATGTCACCTCAATAGCTGGCTCACATGAAACATTTAATTGGCACTGATCGTAAAATGTACTTCCCGAAACGTCATGGACAGATAACCAAAGTTCTTGTCCTCAGTGGCCACGCAGGGGATTTGGATCAGGGATTTTCAATCACCACAGAAGTGAAAGGGTCACGTCTGGGGACCCTGACATGCGTACGAGGGCATGGATGTACCTCCAAAAGTGTGGGAGACTTTTTCATCATTCACAAATCGGCGTCCAGGGGGAGCGGTCTAAAGGGTCTAGGTGAACAAACGTATCAAACTGGAACGTGTCTAAACGGCAAATCGTACCATATTTGGTCAAAATGTACCTTTTAATATGTAGTGTCAATTTCGTAGTCTATATAACATTAATTTAGGTTTCATCATTTCGAAAAAGTGGGGGGGGGGGGGGGACAGAGATAATTTTTGCTCCAATTTATCAAGTTTGTCAGAATTTTGAGCACAGCTTTTACTTTTGCTCCAGTGGCGTCACGAGAGTCGTTTTCAGGGGAGAGGGGTAAAAAGTAAAATGTGATACGGAAATAGAGTAACCCTCTACTACAGTTGGACAATTTGGACTGTAGGGGGATGGAAGTTGCGGTAGACTGAACGGAGCGCTACCTGGATTGAGTTGGAGTTGGATATAAAAAATATCCATTATAGATGGCCGAACCGAAAATCATCCTCCGAAGACTCCACAAGGTTATCTTTGGCCCGTTAATAGGACATAATTTATCCTCTTGTATGTCTCATTCCCCCGGAGGGTCCCGCACTGTTTTTGCCCAAATAGGCAGTGCTTATATACCCCTGCCCCTCACACGGTCTCCTGCGTTTACGCTGGGAAAGGCGATTTTCTAAGTACATGAGTCTCAGAATTTTCTGGTAGAATTTCTTGTTCAATTTTAGTTATCAAGTAAGTAAACATGGGGGCCACCTGAGTGCACCCATCACCCACGTTTTCTTGTCTCAGCCTGGAAGGTTTACACTTAGTTTGTATACTTCTTCCTCCTGTGGCCTACTTGTCTCTTTGTCATTGAATACATTGCTTGTCAGGTTTTTGCATTTCCCGAGGGGCGGTTTTCCAATATTCAACTGCAATGCTTAGTTCCTTCATTACAAAGCTTTCTAGAACAGTTGCGGAACGGTATAACCCCATCTGAAGCAATCTCCTGACCTCATATCCTGACCTTTGAAGGCTGTGAATTACACAGTCAAACCTCGGAAATTTTCATTCTTCATGTGATGTGAGAAAAGTTGGATATTTCTGTCTCAAAGAGATGAGCGCTTCAAACTATTCCCAAGCATTTCTTTAAATGGTGAAATCGCATCTTGACCATGTCGTAGAGCTCATAGGTTTGCGACAAACTGCCTCGAAGTGTCACCATTGTTTCGTTATTCGGAAGATCCTTCGCCACCGTTGAGTAAGATTTCTTCATTCCTTCACGCAGCCGCGGCGACAAACGACGTGAGAAATGGGATGAAGGAAAAGAAAAGACGAACAAGTGCAAATAAATTTTTAAGTTCAAAACATGGATTAGGGAAAGTTATTAAAATAACAAACGACTCGAACGTTGCCACGTATCTAGCGATTGATTATGAAAGAACAATAATCAACATGGTATGAAAATACGCCACCATTACGTACACCAAACTTGCTTAATGCTAATACTTCAAAGTATATTCTATATGTATCAACACACTTTCAAGTGTATGTTAATTATATAATAAAGGTTCGTTGAGAAATTTAGTTGGTCATTAACGCTAAATCCCTAAACTTGAAATTTCCTGTATCCTAGCTCTCCTGACGTGAGTTATATTCAATGTTATTTATTTAGGCTTTGGAGGATCATCAATGGACTTAATGCGATGCAGTCTAAACTCAGTGAAGGAAATTAACTTCGTCTAGGAGAATTTTCACAAGACAAATTTCTCACACCTCATACTTTTATTTCTTAAGGTTCTCCTCAACAAAGCATACTTCGTAAGTAATCATAGTGTTTCACCGACTTATTCTATCAAACCGTTATTACTGTATGGAAAATCCATTCTTCAGAAATGCTATCTTCATAACAAAGGTTACTTTTGGAGGAAAGAAACGGAAACTCTCGTCGGACTACGCCAATTAGGATGTCTCCAAAATCATGAAAATATGAGGAATTCCATTGTTACATAGTGCAAGTAATTCAGCTCTCACAGTAGACTGACTTTAGCACTATTTATGTTTATGGAGAAATAGCTTAATTAATTTATTAATGAACATAGACATACTGCTAACACCGTGGCCACCCCTGCCTCAGTTTCTTTGTTCCAATTTATCTTGATTAGCAAATTCTCCTTAAGAAATGTCGTTTGTCCGGATTACATGAAGATGTTAATGGAATATAAAACGAAACGACAACCTGTTCGCTCAACGAATATTTCAAACAGATGCCTCACTAACTGCAGGAACGTCTAAAATGTAAGTAATCGAGATCTTGAACTGAGGAATGGTCAAGCGCTGAGATACACACGCTCAAGTTACGTATTTCCTCACCTTCACACTTCACTGCCGGATCGCGTCCTAACTCAAGATCACTGCACAGCTTCAGCTGTGCGATTATATTTTAAAAAGGCTCATTGAGTTGTTTAGTGAAACTCAGTAACTTTTACTAGCACTATCAAGTTTCCTTTACGTCCTAATGACAAATGGGTCCAATTAAGAGGATCCCAATACAATACAATACAATACAATACAAAGGATTATTAATGAGTGAGCAATTGACCATTAAATTGGGATTTTGAAAATTTGTGATCATTTTTTTGCATTAGCATCAATTCATATGCACGCAGCCAGTACATGTTAGGGTAAAAAATTCAAAGGTCGAAAGTTTTTCATAACTATTGGATGTGGAACCTGACTAAATATACTTCTTGCAAGCTGTTTGTACCCTTAAAAAAAATCCTCAATTAGCCACGGAATTCTTCTCTAGTTTCACCTCGTATACTTGAGTAATTATTCGTGATCAAAAATTGATGCCACCCAGGTCTGCTTGATTGATGATACATGTACGTGTAATGCATCCATATCTGTTTTTTTTTTCGCAGGCTTTACTTTTGTAAAACCTAGTAAAATGCTAAACTAACTGTTGGTCGATCGTCACAGTAAAATTTCCGTGGCTAGAAGTTCAAGTATACAGTTTATGAGATTTAAATATGTTATTATTTTGTAGTTGTTCACAGTTTGGTGCTGCAATTCTGAAGTTAACTATTTACTTGCTAGCCTTTATGGTATTTTGCATTTCAATACTGCATTTGACCGTTAGCAAAATAGAAGTTTTGTCACGCCAGCTTATACATTATCAGGTTCAAATCTACTTATTTGGGAACTCCGGTGATTAAAGAGGGCCGAGGAAACATATTCGTTATATTACTCGAGATAATTAAAGCTACAGAAGAACATTGGTGCACTTACTTCTTTCACTGCGTTTGTAAGCATTATACATTCCTTTAAATAAATCTGGCAGCAGCTTTTCTAACACTTTGATTGTATCATCCATTTCTTCTGTCAGGCCAACTACAAGAAACTTATCAAGGTTAGACACGGCTTGTTCAAGAGACCACCTGTTCGTCGAGTCACTGAAATGTCAAAGAAAATGAATATATTTTAATTATTTATTCATCAACACAAATAGGTCACGTATATCCCATAAATGTATAGTAACAACCTTTGTATGGTGGGTCAGTTATTACATTCATGGTAACACGATTCTTACATTTGTGGTGGGTATTATATTTATGGTTAAAAATTATTATCACTAATTACATTTGTGGTACGTGTTACATTTATGTTTATTTATTTTTTAACAAAATGGTTTACCCTTAACGAAATATAAATAAGCAGGATAGGTTAATCAGAGGAAAAAGGAAGCCCTTGAAAGTTACTTCGGGGGAGCATAAAGAATAGTTCGACATATATATTCAGCTTATACTAACTATTAATCAAGCTCTCAATTAATTGAACACCCTTACCATTTTAGCCTAATCAAACTTGTACATTGTAATCTGGATCTGTCTGAACCTAAAGTCCGAGCGAGTAATTATAGTCTATTTGAAAACTTAACGCAGCTCTCTCTTTCCATTTGTCGTCTGCTTGGTAGCATATTTATTAGCACTCCTCTCTATCACCACATGCATATATATACACAGGGAGATACAGTTCACTTGACCTTGTGATTGCTTTGTAACAGGTATTTTGCAGCAGGCCAGGCCTTTTTTTTTTCTTTCTTTTTTGAATGCAAAGGGATGACATCAGTTCGGAGGGCTTGTTCAGTGATGAATCTTGTGGTTTTGTGATTTTGAATCTTGTGATTTTTTTCCTTGTAAGCATAGGTTGGATTGTTTCGTGATGTTAGTGTAGGATTTTGAATGTTTTAATATTTTCCATTTTAAATTGCCTTTCGATGTTGTGATCTTAAAGAGACCAGATGTACTTACTAAGTTCAATTGCGTGTCTTTTATGTTGGTGAGTGAATGAGCATTTTGTGACGGAGGCTTGGTAGCCTGACGACCCTTTCTTCTCTACATTTTCCATGAAGGGAGCACTGTTCTTTTATTCTACGATTACATTGTTTGGTTGGGGCTTGTGCTAGACATTGATAACAGATTTATTGTGGACGTGTGTATTTTCCCACACTTAGAGATTCCCTCAAAATCTTGTTGAGTTAAATATACAACACTTGTACTTTAAAGACTAGAAATAGTTGTTTACGTTACATGTGGCTCTCACATCTGGGGGAATACCTGCAATTCGGATGGAATCCACAGAAAAAGGGTAAGTAACCTTTTGGTCGACAGCGATCTGAGAGAACACATTCGTCAATATTTCTTTTCTGTAGCATAATGAAAAAAGGATACGATATAAGATAAACAATAGCTTAAATAACTCTTTTCGTTATAACTTTTCGCTTTAAGTTCGTAGCCAAGAGGAAGGGAAATATGAAAACAGTCAAGTATATCGTTTTTATTTGCATAGACGTGCATATTGAATATATGCCATACAAACTAAATATTTTCGGCCATTAAAATATTTAAAGGTGAAAACCTTAAGTCTCATGTGTCGGTGGATTCTTCCCTCCCCCTTTTTTATTCATTCACCCTCCGAGGAATCTGCTCTGGCTCTGCCTTGTCTCAACATTGTACATAATCTCACTTTCAGATGCCTTCTGTTTTTTTTTTTTATACTGTCTTCTGCAATTCATCAAACATTCCACAAGGGATTTACACGCTGTTTTATTAGAACAGTGAATCCCAACGCTCAGGTTTGCCCACCCTCGGGACGCTGTAGTAACACAAGGGGGGGGGGGTAAATGCTATAGGAAGTGGCTAGCAAAATTGAAAAAGAAATAATAATTCAGACCGTGAAGGGCAGTTATTTTACTGTGCTCAGTTATCACATGCACGAGTATGGAGGAAGCCTGTGGCTTACATATTACAACTTCTCGTCTGTTCAAACTATAGAACTTAACAATTTTTGGGTCCAACTTGATGTCTTCTTTCATAATGTCAGTTCAGAAAAAAAAAAGTAATAAAATAAAAACCATCTACTGTAACCCTCCAGTGATTAAACTCAGAATCGAGGCTCCCGGTTGTTCAGCTTCATTGATTAAAATGCATGCCACCACCCTATATCCACTCTGCCTCAGCACAGGGTATATGAATTTAACGTGGAGCTGTACGAGAAGCAAATGGGTTTACACTACAACCAGTTTTTTAATTTTTTCAATGAAAACTTTTCAATTTTCATTTATGAGTGTGTGTGGGGGGGGGAGGGGGGTAATCACAAGTACCCAGCAAACGCTCTCGGTTATACAAGTTGTAACCCCGTGGAATTTGGAGGGGGGCTTCAAATTTCGTAAGTAGTACCACATTTCTAAATATAGAAATGTCGTGCTACTACGTGATACCAGTTAAAATACATGGGAAAATAGTGCTATTGTTAGAACAACCAGACAGTATTTTATTAAGAACATATACCGAAAACTAGTCAGGGAAGGTGCCTCTACTGACAAATTTGACTGACAGGGTGTATAAATCGGTGATCACAAACTAGTCAGAGGGTTAGTCCGTGTGGCTCCGCTTACATCAACTGACTAGCTTGTGATCACTGACTAATCCACAGATTAAGCATCTCCTAGTCCGTCAAATTTGTCAGTGGAAGCGCGATCCTGATTTTAATAGCATTGGAAAACTGCGGGGTTCCTGACTAGTGGCTTTAGAACACTGCCAGGGCAGTTTACCAATGCCATTCTCTGAAGAGGACGCTGAACTGAAAAAAAAAAAAGATGGGGAACCGCCTTTTTTTGTCAGTCCGCAAGCCACCACTCTTTTCGTTATTCCCATTGTCCCTTTTCTGTGACGTAGACGTTTTACATCGTGACTTTATCTTTCTAATACACTAACCTTTAGACCGTTTTTCTTGGCCATGTTGTTAGAATCACCGTACCAACTGTAATACAGATGTGAAATATATCGCTGAACTGGATCTCGTATTATGTTGATGTAGACGTACTGCCTGAAAAGTTCACAATGAAACGAAAAGATGTGAGCAAATGATCAGATACAATGTTAAAGCAAGTCATACATTACAGGATCGAAAGCTACAAGTATACCATTACTTTCCTTCCATAACAAAATGAAGATTCAAATTCTACGAACAAGTTGTTTAAGACTTACTTTACTCAAACGCAACTTATTCAAAAGCTTACCTTTTCTCTTTGGAAAAGGTCTTGGCTTCTTGGAGTTATTAAAATCTTTCACTCGGTTTGAGGTTGTTGTAGAATAGGACCGAACATTTGACAGAATCTGTTACTCAATGTAAGGAAGTTAATGTACCGGGTTAAGTTGTATTATTAATTGAATTTCTTTGTATTGTCTTCTGCTATCTTGTCAGCTCTTGTCCTGTGTGGCACCTGTCTTGGCACATGCTTGTACTTTATTATGTTGAAGTTTGTGTATGGATATATGTCGATAACATAATGCATGTCTTGATTATGTAGAAAGTTGCACTTTGCTGTATTTCTCTGAGTTTTTACTTAGTCGTTGACCGGAGAAGCAAGCTAAATGAATGTTTTTTTCTCCGCACGTGAAATCGCTGCATGTTTAATGAAATCTCTCCGTCCTCTCGCTTCCTGTGACCAACTAGGCAGACGTTACTCGAACTTGTTCGATGAGAATGAACCGAAAAAATAAACCAGGCACTTAGGTCATGTATACAGCACATGCACAAAACACTACAGGAAACATGAAGCTAATCTTAGCACATGGAACGGACAGTATCAATTAATATAGCCAAGAATGTATTTTCGCAACCATCTGTATACAACAAAGTTCATTTGTCTATCTTGAGAATTCAGGAAATCAAATGTGTCTAGGCTATGATGCGCTAGTCGACTGTTGTAACGATAGATGCTTCCGAAGTTTCCTCTGAACTCGTTGGTTGTCAACTAATCTACCACTGGGAGGCCTCAACAACAAAGCAATGACATGGACACTACAACATGGTATTGTCTCATGACATCCCGTGCAATTTTACCTCCCAAGTAGAAAGACCATCGGGTTTGAAATTTAGCTTCGACTTTTCATTTTCAAGTTTCATCCATGTGACCGCAGCATCAGTTGCTTTCCTTGTTTCTTTGACACTCTCAGAAACAACTTTCAAGATTTTTTTTTTTGTTACACCGTCTTAGAAATTTGTTTGAACACCATTCACGAAACATGTTACACGAGTGCCCTTTGTAATCACATCCGCGGTATAGTTAACTTACTTTCCACTCATTTGAGTGAAGTGACTATGCCCTCTCATGATGACTGGCCCTGACTTGTGCCTGCTGAAGAATCTCTTCAGTTTGGGCTCGTCTCTGTATAGATCGTACTTCAAAGTATCACAGCAACAAAAAAGAAGAAAAAAAAAACAAAGGATCAAAATAAAATAACACTTGTACATGTGTAGAGTATGAAGATTAAAAAGGAATGAGGCTTCGACGTTGAAATTAATTGCAAATAATACAACCAAGCGCAAGAACAGCATGCACTATCCTGTATTTTTTTTTTTTTGGTGTTTTTTTTTTGGGGGGGGTGTAAATTTAAAATTATTACTCCAATTTTTAAATGTGTTTCACTTCTGTCGGTTGTGTTTGCATACACACACTCCAACGTGAGAAGAAAGGGCGACAGCCATTTATCTTCAAAAGACATGTAAATAAGCGCTGCCGGTGCATATTTGGTACACTTATTGTGGTTTCCCTCCATTACGCAGAGAATCTGAAAATATCTGGCAAAGCAATCCCCATAAAAACTAAGAAATGGATTCAACGGGAAATACTGTGTTTACAATGCACTTACATGGCATAGAAAGCGAAGGGTTTTACTCAGTGTTAAAACCATTGACTTGTCATAACATAAACAAACTAGCTCCATCTCCTCAAAACATGAGAAAAAAGAGTTATGGAAGAAGCATCATTTGAAGTTTTTTGAGTGAACAAATTATTTTTGAGCAACTAACAACTAAATTTCTACCTGTGAGAAATTTATGTCTTGAAAAGAAGGTCACTGCTCTTCCTTTTTTTGAATATTTAACATTCTGTGTCAGTAAATATTGACTGAAATATGATTGTTTCTTTCGATGAAATCGTTACCTTTGTAACTACCCGACGGTGTCAGTGTATGTGTGTATGTATGTGTTTCTTACGCCTACATTGCATGCACGATATCTCAACAAGGGAAGCTTGGACAGACTTCATATTTGCTACATATGAGCACCACATTAAGAACAAAAACCTTATTGTTTTCGGTGGAGCTCAAAGGTCATTTGGCGTCAAGAGGGGTCAAATTGTGAAAACCTTGTAAATACGATATCTTGGACAAATGTAGTATGTCTTATGTTGGTGTAACACATTTAGCACAAGATCCCTTGATCCCCTAAGATCCCATAATATCCCCACCCAAAGATTGACTTTGGTTGCGGTCAAAGGTCATTTGAGGTCAACAGGTGTCAAATTGTGAGAACCTTGTAAATACGATATCTCAAGAGGGGAAGCTTGGACAAATGTAGTATGTCTTATGTTGGTGTAACACATTGCGCACAAGATCCCTTGATCCCCTAAGATCCCATAATATCCCCACCCAAAGATTGACTTTGGTTGCGGTCAAAGGTCATTTGAGGTCAACAGGTGTCAAATTGTGAGAACCTTGTAAACGCGATATCTCAAGAGGGGAAGCTTGGACAAATGTTGTACGTCTTATGTTGGTGTACCACACTAAGTACAACATATCTACTGATTCTGATGGAAGTCAAACGTCATTTAAGGTCAAGAATGGTCAAACTGGGAAAACATTGTAAACACTATATTTCGAAAACGGAAGCTTGGAAAAATGTCATATGTGGTATGTAAGTGTACCACATTTATTACAAGATCCCTTTCGACTTTGGCGGAGGTCAAAGTCATTTGAGGTCAACAGGCTCACATTATGAAATTCTTGTAAACGTCATACCTCAAGAAGGGAAGCTTTGACAAATGTCATATTCAGTATCTCATTGAGTACAAGAAAAATTTGGCCTTAAATAGAGGTCAAAGTTCATTCGATGTCAGCAAGGGTCAACTTATGAAAACCTGGTAGACATGATCTCAAGAAAGGAAGATTGTACATATCTCATATTTGATAAGCAGCACAGGTAGCTTTTGACACTTACTATGCTACAATGTCAGATTAAAATAAAATGCTCATAATCAGATCATCGAGACCACAATGCATTTGTTCCTTTTGCCTTTTTTTCTGTAAAAGAAACGCCTTATTTCCCCTTTAATTAGATCACTATGTGTAATCTTGTAAGATGGTAGTTTCAAGTCCCCTTGCGGTAGGAGATATTGTTTATTTATTTATTTATTTTTTTTTTGTCGTGTATATGTGTGTTTGGGTGTTGGTATTTTTCTTGTAACGATATACTGTTGTCTATACCGTATCCATCTAGCTGGTACTGTGATGCCATTACAACCACATGAACTTTGCACGAAACATATACGCTGTGAAGGGTGGCGCTATTAATCAACAGAATCATCACAATGCTTTTTCTACCACAACTTTTGCTGTAAGGATTTCTTTGTCCATGGTGGTCGAATTCCTTCTGTTCTTGGAATAAATTATGGTAATCTCGGTAACGGTTTATGTTCAACCAACACAGTAGTAAATTGCTGAGGTTGGTTACTTTCTTCTTTGAGCCGGTTATGTTCTCCCTCTCCTCTCCCCCCCCCCCCCCACCTTCCGATACTATCATCTGTAATGGCACGTAGACCTCACAAAACTGTCATAAAATTATACCACAATCAGTTCAGAGGTTTAAGATTGCCTAAAAATTTGTAAACGGTTTGTAACTGTGTGTACTAGTTGTGTTACCTTTCCATTTCTTTTTTGGTTACTTAGAAGACACATATCCCATGGGGTTTTACAGTGATATCACTAAAGAAGCTGATACCCTTGCACCGACTTTCAAATGACTTAGTAATATCTATCTTAAACAATTTTTTTTTCAAATTTGTAATTTTTTTCACTGATACGTGCAGGCTGCTATTTTTTATTAGTTTGGATTATCGGTCGAAATCTTGGATTTTTCGTTTATTAGACATTCGCCTAGAACAGAAAAAGACATTGGCCTAAAAAAAGTACTTGAGACAGCTCATAAACTCACTACGTCACCCCATGCGTAGTGCAGTTCATGTTAGTTCATTAGGAACACATCCACTGGCTGTGAATATCATTTGCCCATGCTATAGTTTTGGGTTTTTTTCCCATTCTCGGGTATTTCTTTGGCTTCATTGCCATTACGCAACTCCATAAACACGGCCTATACATGTGAATTAACCAGAAAAGCGGAATAAAGTGATGTCACATTCATATACATAATTGTAAACAATATATTCCAAAATCCAATAACAATCGGTTAACGGACATTGTATTCCTTGAAAACGAAGATAATTTTGTTTCTGTGTCAACAGTTCATTTTTTTTGTATGTTTTTGAAGCATGCGCTCAGTGACATAGTTGGACATATAAGCAAATGCTAAAGTTAAAAGAGTTACATCACCATAAATATTTTCTCACAAAATTTCTTTCCACAGTAAATCAAATACAAAGCCCTACGATAAGGAGCTATGTATTACAGAATATATCCTTATGCTATAACGACCGTCATCTTTGCACAGTCGACAACGCAAAATTCCGGGGCGATATGTTCTTTTTTTTTTTGGTAATGATTCAATAGAAATAGGTAAATTTAATACGGTCAATTTTGATAAGTTAAGGCAATAAAATAAGGGATGAAACATCTAGACCAGGATAAGTCGTACAGCAACGGGCACGCTGCTATATACGTATAAAAAATAATGACGTTATCCATTTGGTTCCGTTCAGTTAATTTGATTGAGGGAAGCCTGATCTAAACTGAAGTAAAGTAACGTTACTGGAATGAAAAGTGATTTCCCTCTTCGGTCACGATGTTGACTAAACAACCTTCTCGCTAAAGATGAGATGGTACGGCTGCCTGACTTTGGTACAGCGTTGTACACTATTACGTAATCCTGAAAGATATCATTGAACAGAAACAAAGACAAGTAAGACACTTGAAATGATGATTGGAAATTTCACATGTAACGATAGAATACATAATATAATCATGACAAACAAAATTAGAGATGTACATATATGGCAAACTTTCAAGATATTACTGTACTGTGTAATTTTGAGCATACATACACAACTGAACTGGGCAGGGTGTACTTGGGAACTGAAAAAAAGAAAAAGAAATGATCACATAAGCTACCCCTTACGATCCAACAACAAAAGATGCAACTGCCTTGCAGACAAATACTACACACTCTGTTCCTAAACCAAAAGGCAATTATCCGAGTGCAGACACCAAAAACAGATTCCTCCTGAATGCAGTGATAAACTTTGCTACCCTCACTACCCTTGTAGAGGAAAGTTTGGAAGTCGTCGAGTGTCCTATAGAGCAGTGGTTCTCGACCTGGGGTTCACGGACCCTCTGCAGGGGTTCGTGAAGCCCTCTCGGGACAAAGGTGTCCGTGGGAAAAATAGGCGTCCACAGAAAAATTAGGGGTTCGCGAAAGCTAAAGTGCTTTGAAATATTCGGACGAAAAGTTGTAGGCGTAAGTTAAAATTATAAATCATACAGCAATGAGTACTCCTAAACTAGTAATCGGTCTCGTGGATGGTCTAATTTTTCTTAGTCAAAGCAGTACACAAAGTCATGTTTGATTCAGCGATTGTTACAATAGAACAGACTTCAAAGAAGTTGTGCTGCTACGGACTAATCACATTCGATTTTGAACTTCGTCGCCGTTTACGAATAGGGTCAGTGAGGCTTTAATACTCGCATCACGTTTTTTTTTTCAGTTTCAACACCGACAAGATACAAAAGCGAAGTAAAGTTTACACGTTTTTCATTAATTTTGTTGTTTCGTTAATTCTATGTGAGACAAGGACCCAGATACCTTTTTTACACCCCAAGTCATAACTTGATGACACTTAATTTTGCATGACACATTCCATGATGGGGAGATAATATTTTCATAAAATAAACGTAAAGTGATAATAAATTTTGCAACAGTTTCTCTTTTCATTCAATTTCAATTTCTTAAAGTTTGAGTAAAACCATTCGTTTCCCATAAGTTGTATCTCAATTAAGATTACCTTTGCAGGGGTCCTTGGTCATTTACGACAAGGGGCCCTCAAAAAATATGGAACATCCTAAGGAGTCCGGGTATGGTTGAGAACCTAGGATATCGAACACTGATGAATACAAGACAGCACACATATATATCACGGAAGCTTAAAATTGCCGTCAAGATAAGAATATCTTCGTCCCCATAAGTTGACAATTTTTAACTATCGCTTCCGTCCGGAGGTTTTTGTGTGTGTTTCCATGGCGACACGTACAGACGATACCTCACTGTTATTGCCTCATCATTGATTGTTGTCCATGTATGGGGTGGGGGAACAATTGGAAACCAATGGGACGGGGAGGGGAAGACAGTTGCATCCATGTCTCACAACATTTTCTGCATCTGAATGCATTCAGATACAGAAAATCCCAATCAGATTGGTGGGCAAACTCATTCTGAGACCCCTCACCTCATATTGCTGTATCTCCAGTTTGCCAGTGCCCCCTTTGGAACAAGTTCCTGGATCCACCAGTGGATCAGGCTAAATATTTGCCCTTAGATGGTTATGCTTACCAATCCTCGAAGAATCATTCCTTGGCACCATGATCGATTAAAAGTGTCGCTTCGTAAAGATGTTACGGTCGGAAGAATGGCATGATCCGGTGAAGAATTATAAGCGGGATACCCTGATGGATAAGACAAAGAGATTAATCTAACTTGATTGGTTACATCGACTGTAATATTATCATACCCTTATCTATGGATCTACATATAAAAGAAAATGTATTTGATCTTCATTAGTGAACGCCAGTCAGGTAAAGTCTTAATTGAAACTGCTTTGTACAAGGGCATACTTGTTTCTTTTTTTTTTTCTTCATTGTTTTCAGTTTGTGCAAATAGACTTCTCTTTTCTAAGACTAACACTAGCTGTCATGTAAGTTGGTTCTACTTCTGTCGTTCGACAGGCTTTACACTCACTCTCTATGCATTTCCGACGGAAGTTTAGCTGTCACTGGTTTATTTTATAAATTGTTCTTGAAACAAATTCCAAGAGCTTAAGGACAAGTGCAATAGGCCTACAATCCAACGCTTTTCCCGGTAATGCGATGATGAATCAAGTAAAGAAAGACTAAAATACATCTCTTTACTCTCATGGTTACATACGTGAAGTGTACCATCATTTATTTTACGTATGTGCCAATGTTGTTGATATCATGAATGTGTATTCTGCTATATTTACCCTCTCTCCCCTCGGACCATGTCGTCATTTTTTTTTAATACGTTGTGGCTATTTACCCGATCGTCGGGTAAGGATGGCGTTCTTGCTCATTTACCTGATCAAGGAAAGCCAGTATGTGCACGCGTGAGGCTTGAGATAAGACCAACTATACTCCTGAATCCTCGCGTTAGGTCTGTGTAGTTTATCAAGGAGTGCCTGACTATTTAGATGGCATTGTTGCATAAAAGGCAATGCAATCTTCACATGTAACGTGCAATTTTTCTGTTGTGGATGGCATTATAATCTACTGTATGAACATATTCACACATTGCGTCCTGTTACTACATTTGCAGCTTTTGGAGAAAAAAATAAATAACACTGGCATTGTGTAATACATAAGACACCAATTTAAGTTCTGAGCAGTCTGTGTGAATAAATCTACGACCAGAAGTCGTTTTAAAATAGCCAAGCGTGGTGATATGTGTAGCATTATGACACATTTCAGGGAATAGCCCGGCATTTCAAGGACACTTTAAGAGCGCCATCGACGATCGAGTGCACAGCCCCAAGACTCACTTAGCCGACGATCAGATGACTATGCCTTTCAGCTGGGCAGGCACTGCCGGGGGTAGCGAGTTGTTTCACCCCCCCCCCCCCTGCTCCAACCCGATTTTGTATAGAAGCATCCCCCTTTGACGAAAAAAAAGACTAATGATATAATTCCACGTATATTGTTTTACAGTAGCTCCTTTTGGGGATATCTAATCCCCCAAGTGTGAGAGGTTGTTCCCTTTCAGACATTTTCACCCCTCAAACGTAAGAGGATGCTGCATTTTATGTGCTATCAGCCATCGGTAAATGTGCACATAAACAATGCTCGTGGGTGTTGATTTGTTATTGAAAGTTTGGGGCGATCCACATCCGGCCAAAACTTTATTTCTCCTAACAGTCGCGTGGGCATGGCGGAAAAAAAAATATTTGCATCGGCCCGTGTGGAGGGTAGGTAATACTTGGTTTCCCAAACACCCCTGACTGGAAACGGCAATGCCCGGGTGTTTCGCGCTTGGTACATGTACCCACCTTGAAATGAGGATCTTATGTCTGCAATTTTGCAATAATGAGGGGAAAATCAATCTTAAAAAGAATATTGATATATATCAGATAGGTTGATATGATACAAGAGCCATAATTGAATTATGCATTTACTTTCATTTTTTTATCTCGATGCATTTGACGAAAATTTGAGGCTAAACCCCTTTTAACCCATTGTGAACCCACTGGCCTAAGCGGCGGGTGTGAGCAAAGGGTCGATGTGGGGGAAAAAGAAAGCGTAATGGCTCCACCCGGATCGTATTTTGTTTTCTACATGGACCGTCATCAAAGTACAGCGCCGTGCACCATCAGTTGGCGCATAGAGTACCGTCCGACGAAAAAGTAATTGACAAAAGTACCCTTTAGATTGCAAGAAATGGCACTTCCCAGTCTCGCCTTATTGATTTCAGCTAAATTTGCATGAATTTAGAACACAACAAGTTTCTGAGGAAATTTATCTCGAAAGGGGAGGGGACAAATTTGTAAGTCTCCTCTCCTGTTAAGAGACGTGAGGAACATGTGACGCCAAATCGACGGGCATGACAATCAGGGCCTTATCTAACAATCTGGACGATCCATTAAATAAGCCAACATCGATTTATCTGACTGACAATTGCGTAAATAAGCACAGAGCCAAAGCGTATATAGCCGACTGACGATCGGCTAAATGAGCCTAACGTCAAGGCTCATTTGAGGCCAACAATCATTTAAATAAGCACCGCCAAAACCCTTATTTAGCGGAAAGTCCGTCCGTCGGGTAAGTACCATCGAAACGCATATTTCACCGGCGATCTATTGAACGAGCACAAGCTTATACATCTGACTGACGATCGGGTAAGCACCCCAAAACGCTAATTTAACCGACGATCGTAACAATAAGAAGATCGTCAACTCTTATTAAACCGACGATCGGGTAAATAAGCAATACTGCCCTCACTATTAGCCCGACCATCGGGTGAATAGCTTCCACGTTATTAATAACATCAGAAATATACATATTTTTGTTGCCACAATATATATCTGATGTAAGGCTTTCGAACCGCTGTGTCGAGGTGGCAACATAAACAAGCGTCTTGTGGCCACTCCGATCCACAAACTCTTTTATTTTACGTATGATAATAACTATATTAAATATTCATTTGTACTATTTTAAAAGAAATTGAAATATAGTCCGTTGAATTGAATCAAATTTTCTTTTAATTTTATCCTTGGCTTGTCTGCTTTTGGGTTCGACGTGTGAGTGGGGTTGGGAACCTGAATATGGTGGGGGGGGGGGGGGTCAAGGGGTAACAGTTGGCGTGAGAGAGTTATTTCTAACCTGAGTATGACATCGCAACATGGCATACAGCAAACCCCCCCCCCCCAAAAAAAAAGAAAAAACTAATCCATGACGTTATTATCGTGCTAAAACCATGCTAAAGCGTTCAACAGACCCTCTTTCATGCTCGATTACACATGTATTACGATAAACATGACACCTAATACCCCTTGCCAGGCAGCTCAAGAAAGCCTAGACATTGGATTGACACCCCTGAATTACTTTAGGAGAACGATGTTTAATTGACCATGTGGATTATCACAGCATGGGGTGATAAAACTGACCTAAGGCCATGACAATTTGGAAGAAGTTGAACATCAGTAGAACAAAAGAAGACTGAGGTTGAAGTCAATCCTATTTTGAAGGGAAATAGGGCGTTTAGAATACACCAACATGACATACAAAAGAAACAGCTTTAGTCATTGTTATACCATTCAGTCGCATCAATAAACACCTGCCAAAGCTTCATCTCCTCAAAACATTATGCATGTGATGAGTAACAGAAGATGCATCATTTGAATTTTGAAAAGTTTGGATGAACAAATTGGTGTTGAGCAACAAATAACTGAGTTTCTATCTGTGAGAAACTTATTTCTTGAAAAGAAGGCTACTGTCCTTCCTTATTTCGAATAATCTATCATTCTGCCTCCACAAACATTGGTTTAAATAATATGGATGGATGTTTTCTGTAAAACAAACGCCCTATTTCCCTTTAACGTACGAATAACGGCATGCATCTTACTACATTGAGCACAGTGTTCCTGTGTAACATAACGATCGGAAACAATGTTTACATTAAAAGACAAATATTCAGTTTGTGCAGTAGTCTAGTGGTAGTTCGCAAAATGACTTCCTACGCTGTGGAAGTTGTATAGTAGTCTAATAGTAGCTAGCAAAAATGACTTCCTAAGCTATGGTGGTTGTCTATTTGTCTTATCTTGTTTCATCCCCCGTGAATAAACTGTATATCATATACTAATACATGAAAGACCATGGAAGTGTGTATGTATAATACATTGCTGTCTGGCGCTGGGGGACATCCCTATGTTCCGACATCTCTATGTTCCGACAACCCTATATTTCGACGTTTCAATATTCCGACATCTCTATGTTTCGACGTCTCTATATTCCGACAAAAAATGTACTTTGGTGCCGATTTGTCGGAACATAGAGATGTCGGAACAAAGAGATGTCGAAACATAGAGATGTAACCCTGGCGCTGAGCATACGTAGTTTGCTTAAAGTTATTATCCAGCCTTTGCATCGACTGCTGTTACCAGCAAAAACCATATCTTGTTACATTTTATGTGATATCATCTTATACCTCAGGCAGCCCTGAAAATAACCAAAGGAAATGGCGTTTTGGTTTATAAATCTCAAATTTCACTGGGAGCGTACGGTGTACTGTGCAGTGAAGTTGTGTACAGTGACACCATGAACGCAAAAGTCTCACTTGCATTTTATTATGTCGTGTCAGGGTAAATGTTGGTACACCATCTTCCCTGTTAACGGAACTCTTCAGATAGAATATCGCCAGTTTCCTAACTGGCAAGAATGGCAAAGTTTCGGGTGCGCAGCTAGCTGTAGTTCAGACCTGAAACTTTGGAAAGCAAGCACAACCGCAAACGATTATATTATACAGTATAAGCATAATTTAACATATGAGAACCGTTCAATGATGATGTAAGACAATATTCAACTATACATAACAGCTTTTCCTATCAATTGAAAATTGAGACAAGTGATGCCTATGCAGTGAGAAAATCATTCAATATTTAGCAAGTTATCATTTACGTTTGATTTGGATTTGGCAGAATGTGTAAAGCTACATCGGAAAGGTAGGCAGCATTATAACGACATTAGGGGTAAGGGTCCATCATGGTCTGTCGGGAGGAGAAAAATGAGGACAAAATTCATGTGGCAAAAGTAAAGCATACACGCTGTGAATTACCCGCCACTACAGAGTTAAAAAATTATCCCTCAATAACGGATGGGAACTTTAGGATCACTTACTATTGGATCCGAAGATTATCAGGATCATATTTCTGTGTCAGGCGATGGCCTGCAAGGACCCAGAATAACACGATTGTAAACCAAGTTTCTCCCATTCCCATTGCTATTTGAACTCTTATATCCAGTCTGATTCACTCTGCCACTTACAACCAAAGATAAGCGCACAGGAGAGGGGAGATGGGGTGTGGGCTCTCGGTTTGAAACAAAAAATCTGTGAATAGTTTTCGAGTAGACAATTATAATTTAAACAAAAGGGCAATCCACGGAGTTGCGTCCCATCCCTATCGTTGTTAATAATCAGTCGCTGTATGTATACATATAGGAGATCGAGAGTTAGATCGAACACCCAGCGCTTTACATTGTACACAGTACTTAAGTACACGAAACTAGTGGCAGCAATCTTGGTCATGGATGTGTAAGGAATAACCAAGTGTTATGTGAATGTAGAAGTCACGTCATAGTACATTCCCATGCAGATCGCGTGGGCGTCAATGTAATCCTTCGATTTCCTTTATTTCTCAAATCAGCGCCGCCACTCTGGGAGTGTTGTAATAGTTCTAAGAAAACGTAACAATTATTTGCATAACTCAATTTCTTTTCCCGCCAAAACGTACTGTAAACTACTCAGTTCCTTGTGCATGACATGTAACAGTAACATATAGCCTACAGACTGAGTAGAGGTATTACCAAAAGCATTGAAGATGACATTGTAATGAGATGTAATCCCTCAGTCCAAACATGATTACATAGGTTCACATATACGTTCAAATAGTATGGAAAAGCAAAGATCTAATAAATTATGTTGCGCATTGTACCTACCGTACCGTATTATGTGTCCTATTGTTTTATGGCATCACGGTTCAGGTGTCCAAAGACCAAGTTAGAACTTCATTAGATTTACTGTCTAGACGGAAGTCGCGACCGGCACACTTTTCCAAAGCATTTTGCCGATTAGAGATTTGACCTGTGACCTGTCGCCTTTGACTCTGACCTTAAATTTTGACAGGAGACACAACTTCAGACCATGGGTCACCTATCTGCCAATTTTGACCATCATCGG
Organism: Stichopus chloronotus; assembly: GCA_021234535.1. Classification (NCBI taxonomy): domain Eukaryota; kingdom Metazoa; phylum Echinodermata; class Holothuroidea; order Aspidochirotida; family Stichopodidae; genus Stichopus; species Stichopus chloronotus. The sequence continues at coordinate 18,514,827 of CM037829.1, read as the reverse complement.
GTTTGCGGTCGAGGAGGAGTTTTGGACCCAAACTTTTCCGTGCCAAATTTGACCTTTGTCCCCTGAACGTGACCTTTGACCTCAGAACACATAAAAACATGAAGTTTAGATAAAATCTTGTATACCTGTCGTATAATTGAAGGTTCCGTGTATAAAGCCATTTTGAATTGAGAAATACAGCAAAAATCCCTCATCGGCTCTGCGGTCTAGGAGGAGTAGCGGACACAACCTTTTGAAATTGAAATTTTCGCACTCAAGCACAGACACACGGACACAAGCACACATGTTTACACATTTTGACCTCTACCCTTATGGGGGGGGGAGGGTTCCAGGTTACCTTAAGTACCGTACCACTTTAGGCCCCCCTTGCCTCGTATATCAACCGTACATAATGTTACTTTGGCAACTGTTGCTATGGCAAATGAGAGAGCCATAAAACATTCTAGCGTTCCAAAGAAACTGCAATATATCATCCCGTACTTCACATGTATAGTGGTGAGATAAAAAATAGGCCAACTGTACGGTTCTGGTTAATTTAGGTAAGATAAATCTTTATCTCAAACTCGCTCAAACGTGCATGAAAGCATAGCATGTAAAGTCACTGTGTCAATTGTAACTATTCAACTTCCACATCTCCTTGTCCCCATAGAGTTGCAAAGTTGGACGTATCAATTTTTGGGCAGATGTTACTCTTCTCATTCAAACAGAAGCGTTCCCATTTGCCTGTGCGCATGATCCTACCCTCCGTGGGTCTCTTTGCGTGTCCGAAAGGTTCTCTGTGTGTTTACATCTTCCTGAGTAGATCTATTTAATAGACGGTACCTGTACATCACGCCAATCGAAACTAGAAATCTGGATTTTCATGGCAATTCGACGTAGCCTCGGTCGGCGAGATAGAGGCGTTAAATAAAACAAACTGAAGTTGGGTAAATCCCCCTATGACGTTTGCCGATAATTCTTAGTATAATCCAGGAAACCACTTTAGTAAACCAGGTAGATATGTCAAACTTGAAAGAGGACATTGATAAAAAAAAAAACTTCCGAAAACAATCAAGTGATAAAGTATGTGAAAGAAAACAATATTCGTGTACCCCACGTCCAATGTTTTGTGGGAACAGATTGAACGTTTGTGATTTTATGTCGATTTTGAAAGTCCTAGACCCCTCAGGAATTCGCAATTAGTATGATCTGTTATATGACCTACAGTCACTTAGCAATTGACCTACTTACGGGTATTAATGACATTTCGCCATGATGATAACCGCAAACCAGTCAAATCAAAAGTCACATGAACAGTCAAACTTTACAATCAGATGTTCATGACCCAGTCTCTAATTAACAAAAGACAAGACAACTTGCATAAAAGTGTGATTACCAAGTGATTATCATATCGATATAGATTTGTATAACTGTACGAACATAATTCATTTTTTTATCCAGAGTCTGTGGATAACATAAACTATTCTTACCTATCTTTTTCAAGTAGGGTATGTAGGCCTAAGAAAAAATGTGTTTCACGGCAGGCAAGAGTGCAATAAAACTTTATGACATAACCGACTTAGGCCTACTGACTTAGGTATTTTTCTGTACTAGGCTAAACCTAGCAGTTGACCATGTAAAATCGTTCTTGTGATATGATGGGCCTACTCTAAATTGACAGTTAATCATACGACTTGACACAAGGCTTTAGTTCTATGATGCCTGCACATGTTAAAAGCTTCTATAGAAAATCGACATCACAGTGACTCCCAGTTTTTCAAGGCCGCCGTATGTTTAGTTCTATGTTAAGGTATTGCCTCCACTGGAAGTACTTTTTGAAAATTATGATATTACAAAAAAAAGGAAAGTTTGAAAATGGAAGTGGTGGATGGTTGACCTCCTTCTCCCTTAACAATAGGAAGTCGTGATCTCACTCTCCACTTATTTATGGTATACCAGTTCTTTCCAGTTTGAATGATGATTGACGTTCATGCATGGGCAGTCAATTTCATATTGAAAGTAAGGGGGGGGGGGGGACATCCCCTGGCCTAGAAACACGATTGAAATCCTCTAGTTTTCCCGCTGCCCTTGGTGTACCTTATATATTATATAAATATTATTATTATTATTGTTATTATTATTATCGTTGTTATTATTATTATTATGATGATGATTATTATTAGTAGTAGTATTAGTATTACTATTATTATTATAAGTATTATTATTATTACTATTATTTCTATTATTATTACTATTAGTATTATTATTACTGTTACTAATACTATTATTATATTGTTATTGCTATTATTATTACTATTATTATTATTATTAAATCTGATAATTACCATGCCTGGCATTGACGTCATCGGGGTATTTCAGCTGGACTGGTTTCCTCCGTTCTTTCTTTGGTAACATCCTGGTCATAATCACCATGGATACCAAGGTGCAAGTTGTAAGGATAATGAGAAGGCAACGAAGGCAAGGAATAGATTGTGACAGACTGGCACCCATATCTCTTCGAGAAAAGAAGAACACAAGTCTTCCAAAATGCGATTTATGTATATGACATAATAATAGGGTGATCAAACCCACTATAGGTACTCGTTCCTGATCGGTCCTTTCATTTTTTTTTTTTTTTTTTTGCTGTCCGATGGATTAATTTTCACGTTTGTAATAGTTTCTAATCAAAGACTAAACAATAAACTTATCTGCTTGCTGCTGCGATCACAGTCAGTTCTGTAGGTTACACAGATAAATGTTTTTTTCTGTCGCAATCGACATGCATTGTGTTTACATATGTGTGTTCAGAGGTCTCCTCTGTATCCGCAGGTAAAATGATATGTAGGCTGCCATATGAATAACGTATGTTCTGGTAGCCTATACATGCACATGCGACATGACCGCCGTCATGGACATGTATACTGAATTTTGACATCCATGATCCGATGTATCGAGTCGTGATCAACCAATTCAAATGTCAATATAACGCAACACATATAGTAACGCGAGAATCCATTGTCCTATGAAATCACAACACACATATGAATTCAACCCTTCAACGCGGTCACCCGTGGGCAGAGTGACCGGCCCAGAGTGAGTCCGCTTTGTATATCGAATGTGGTCAAGTTACCGACTGTCCTTACACCATTACCTTAAAGAAACGTCTTTAGCTAAGCCTCAAAGAACAATATCCGAATTTTGTGATTGCACTGTACTTCAGTAGGACTTTTCTTCGGTTGCATATGAGATTGCTGTAGTTTCACACTACGAGAGTAAAAAGAACCAGATTTGCCGTTCAAATAGCACTCTTTATAGCCAATATACACTGACTGCCAATAGGAATTACTGTGTTTATATTATTTAAACAAATCGTAATGTGTACAGCGTTTGGTGTCCTCTGTAACGCATGGGTGCTTTCTGAGAGACTCGTACCATGACACGTAGACTAAAACTCAAAGAAAATTAGTTTTTCTCTATATTTGGACAAAATGGTATCCAAAACTGCCTGGTGTTCTTGGGACGTCTTTCAATGTTATGCAATCAAAGTTTTAACTTTCACAGTTCAAGTTCCTTCTTGAAAAATTCTTCTTTTTTTTTTTTCTACAAGTCAGATTATATCATATTAGGAACCCTTTTGTGCACACACACAATAATTCAAAATGCTTCTACGTGCAAATGCCTCACTGGAATTGCTTCAAACTTCCACACAATCTCTCTTGTGGTCTGGACCATTCGGGGTGTCCAGGAAGGTTTGTTCCAAGGTCCAACGTGGTCCCTATGGTCTATTTTATGAAATTCTGCAGGATGCTTCTTTTCCTACAGATTATCTTTTACGATGTTGATGCTTTGTCATATTGACCCTCGGGTGTTCGGGAAGTTTGTTTCCAAATCTCAAGATGGGTCCGGGGATCAATCCAGTTGTGTATTACTGCAAAGTACTTCCTTCTTTCCTTTAATGATTCATGTTAAACAGAGTTGAGAGCGTCGTATAGACAGTCATGTACAATATTAAGGATTTGTCATAATGATTCTTTGTTAGTGATCTGTTTATGGTATTAAAGAAGTTTTTGTCCATGGTACAGTGTAGATCCATTTTAAGCAATTCTGCAAATTGCTTATATATCGATGGTTTGTTCATCATGATACTCCGTTAGTGGCACCTTAAACATGTACATAAATTTTGAATCTACGGTGTCACTGGCAGAGTACCATTATGCCAAATCATCAGCTTTGTACACGAGAATCTGCTGGAGAACGCCTTTTTGCAGAATTTCATGAAATGGGCTACAGGCGCATTCTCTTGGATAAAAATTCATAAACACCCTGAAGGTAACACTTAAATCCTAAATATCCCAAATGGTCCACTACCTTATAAACATTGTGTGCAAATTTCAAACAAATCCAGGAAAGCATGTGCAAGTAAAAGCATTTTCAATTATTGTGGAGAGATGGCTCATGCATGAATCTGCTCCTTCTATGACATCATTTGACGTCATACACAAACAAAGATTTTTCAAAGGGACGCCTCCAACTGTGAAACTTAAAACTTTGATTGCATAACGTTGGATGATGTCACAAGTACACTAAAGACAGCTTTGGATATCATGTCCAAATATGTAGAAAAACTAGTTTTTACAGCGTTTTAGTCTACATGTCACGACCTCTTGAAGGTCACTGAATTTATATAAACTTGCCAAAATGGCTTGAAAATTGTTGCGGAGAATTTGAAGCTAAAAGTAAACAATCCAAGAAGTGTTTTTCAATGTCTAATTAAGTTCTGGTCAGCAATGTATAAACTATTAAGCTCCGTTGCAGTCAAACCATTATCTCATGTTATTCTGCTGTACACTAGTAATGTGGAAGGCCTCATTAATTGTTACCAATACCATAATAGGCAAACCTATGACCAATGGGTTTATGCTTCTTCAAGTGCCATTCATCCCAGCCCTGTTTCGTGTACTTCCAAAACGGTTTGCATGAGTTTTAGGATACATCAGTGATTCAAATTAGTGTGGATACAAGTGCTGAACATCCAGCATTATTGAGTGAGTTAATGAACTGTCACCGTCAAAAGGAGCAAATTTTTCCATGCCAAGAAATCTCGTCGGAGCCAACGTATTCTTCAGAGCTGCACTCGCCATCACTCTGAGTAATATGATAAGCTTATGCTCAAAGATATGCTCAAAGAAGCTCGTCTTGTCTATGATTCATTTTTTTTTCAAATACATACACATCAGTTCCTTGGCTTAGTATATACAGGATTTACGAGTCTGAAACATAGTCTGACTGAATGCTACCAATTCACGATAAATGACACAATCAAACACTCACTTACTAGACCTAAACATTCACCCAAACACATAGTTGCCTAGGTTGTAATAATAGAAAAGGAGAATGTAATAAGTGAATACTATGTTTTTTACCAGCACTAGATTATCATACTGTATTATCTACAACCGTGACCCTTGAACTTGAGGAATGATATGCAGTTTTACCTATTACGTAATCAGACGATATCAATTAATGGTTGACAGTTTCTCCATCAAAACTGCTGACTTGCTTCATAAGTAATAAGGTTATGCAAAGAATCCAAACTTCTCAACAAAAAGTAAAAAGGACTTAGCTTGTTCAGTGTATTTTACTGAAGTTCCCTTGATGTGGTGACTCTTCTTAAAGGGAAGTAGGGCGTTTGTTTACAGAAAACAACCATATTTTTAAACCAATATTTGTGAACATAGAATGATAAGTTGTTCAAACTAAGGAAGGTCAGTAGTCATCTTTTCAAGAAATAAGTTCCTCGTAGGTAGAAATTTAGTTATTTGTAGCCCAACACAAATTTGTTCAAATGATGCATCTTCCATTACTCATCACATTCACGAGGATTTGAGGAGGTCGAGTGTTGGTAGATGTTTATTGATGAGACTGAAATCGCTTAACAATGATTATAAATATTTTTTGTATGTCACGTTGTTGTATTCTAAACACCATATTTCCCTTTAAGTATTTACAAATAAAAGGATGGATCCAGGGTTACTTTGGATCGTTCTAGGGTGGTTTTGACCGTCAAGCATCGGCAATGATTTATGGAAGGGTTGCGCTTCGAAATATGGTATAAGTCTGAGATTGTGAAGCCTTTCAATTTTCTCTCAAAGATGATCCATTGGAGTTTGGTTCTGTTCTGTTTTATTATCTCATACCTATAAGTAGAATACAGGGAGGAGCTATTGTACTTGGTAGAGCGGGTTAAGTCGTAAAAAATGACACTAAAAGGGTAGGGCACCTTGCATTCCATGTGGTATCCAACAGAACCTTGGTGGGTCAGTAGTTTGTATATGGGGTACCTCATGGTGTACATATGACATGGATCGAGAGTACAAATTGGAGTTGGGTGGATGATGGGGTCTGTCCAAATGTACATATGTGTGTGTGTGGTTATAGTTGCTCACAGCCTACGCTACCTTAGGAGGTGTCGCTCGCTTGAGAGAGCCTCGCAAGTCCTTCCTCGCTTAAGCGCGAAGCTCGTAACTGATGTAGCTGCCCGAAAATTCCGACTCTGAGAGGAGGTCTGTCACCTGATATGTCTTTATGGGACGTCTTCACGGGGAACTGCCTGCAGTCCCCTAAGTCACTGAGTTCGAGTTAACATAGATGGAAAGTAGAGTCCCCTAAGTCACTGAGTTCGAGTTAACATAGATGGAAAGTAGATATTACATATTTTTTGAAAAGTATTGACGATGTCCAAAGGTCAAAGGTTACGTGTTTAAGGGTTAAGTAGGCAATGATGTTCTGCATATGTGTCACGATCTCCTCCTAGACGGGAAGTGGAATAAGCTTCAAGCTTGGTGGGTAGGTGTCTGGGTGTGTGGCAAAGTGTCCGCCGGCCCGTCTTAAATCAAAATGTCAAAGGTCACTGGTCATAAAAGCGAAGAACACATTTTAGGACATGACCTAGGATTATAACACTAACGTATACGTAAAACCATTGTATAGGAATTTCTTGAAGTATTGATGACGTCACGAGGTCGAAGGTCACGTGATAAAAGGTTAAATTGGCAACAATGCTCTGAAAAATTGAGTCACGATCGCCTTCCAGACTGTAAGTCAGATAAAGCGCAAACTTAGTGGGTAGGTTCCTGGGTATGTGATGTAGTGTCCGTCCAACCGATGACGTCATAGAGCAAGGTCAATTGTCACGTACGTTGTAGCGCATAAACACAGTGTGTCAGGTGACGTTTTACATTTTTGCGTTTCCATGAATGTGACTTGGAATCTCGACCTATGCGACATTGTTTTGGACTGAGTGATTATGGCTGATAGCAATGTAATTTTCCATGGGTTGGTTTCCATGGGTTGGTAGTACTTTCACTCAGTATATTTTTACAACATATGATCTTTGACCCTACCAGAGTATTACGCAATTGCACAAGAACTCGAGAAGAAAATACTGAACCGCGCAAGCACAACGCTCTTTTCGTGGCATTCAAAACATATAGAGTGACGGCGCTTTCGGATCTGGGGAATACTTTGACTATAACGTATTTCTGGGAATACTTGTAACGCACACTCGATTTCTATAGGCAATGTGTACTCGTTTGCAGGTATTTGTGCCGTTCGGCGCATACACGATGTACATATACCAGTAAGTAATTTAAATTGCCACACTTTTATCCACAACAAGCAATATGAATTACTGATGAGGTGCACAGCTCAGAATACATTGGGAGTATATGGAATGATGGGTATCGAATGGCCATATAAAACGATAGGGATGGGATTTGCAGCTCCGTGGATTGTCTACTTGTTCTGTTTGTGGAACGCACCAATTAAGTTTTTAAGTTCAAGATTGTGAATAATTATTAGTGTAGAGATTATTCTTTGGAGTTTGATTCCTATTGTGTTTGTGGGAAACACCAGCTTTCTCGTTTTGAAACGCTCTTTAAGTTTGAGTAACCGTCAACAAACAAGGCGAACTTTTCTTGAAGTTGTCTTCTGATTACTTCTATCAAACCTCTCTCACTCATCCGATTGCAGATAGACCCTGGGATGGTCTCTTCCTTTTTGGTACCTCCTATTAATCTCTTCTTCGTCATTTACAACGCATACAGAATTCGGCAGCCAGGTCTATTACAGTAATCAAACCGTCTTAGCGGTCACCAATCTTGGCCAACCTATATTGATTGTCTGTTGAACAGAGAGTCACATACAAGACAGCTCGTTTTAAAGTTTTTAAAAACGCTTCCCCCGTGTATTTTTTGTTCCTGTTGTATCACCTTACAGACTCCATCCGCCTGCGAGCACTCCGTTCATCAAACAAAAATCTACTTCAGGATAATCCAATGATCAGTGGGGTCATCCCTTTCTTGGGCAGCTACATGAGCGTTGAATAAATTACCTCCATCAGTTATATACCATGATGAAACTGCCCATCTTAAAGTCTGTTACATGTTCCTTCTCTTCTTAATTACACATTACCCGGGGGGGGGGGGGGATAAGGCACACTGCCACCTTAACGTCTAACACAACCCCAGTTATTTGAGGAGGTTTCTGCTCAATGGAGCATTTGCTAGTTAATCATTTGTGCATCGTGGGCAGAATGAATGCCAAAACACTGGAGTGGTACGGTTCAGGTGACAAGTCTGACATCTAATCTTACCCCACACTCACTCTGATGTAGTGGGGTCTATATGTAGATTTTTCTAGAAGAACAGTCACTTCATGACAAAGCTACTGATAGGTGTAAGGCACATACTCAATGATAGCATCTAGGTGACGTCAGGATAAAAATAAAAATAACTTTATATTTCTCACGACTGAGGCACGTTCTGTCAGAATTTGCCATGTGTTATTTGACACAAATCTATTAAGGAGATATGCGTATATCCGATTGGAGAATGAAAGGGCAAAGAAGTATGTAAAATATATGTCACAACCACCTATCCTCCATTAAAATCACAAAGGGCCCTGAGCTCCTATATTAAGTGTCCATTATTATTTTATATGATAATTCCAGTTCTCTCACACATTTATACATGCAGATGGTGGCCTATGACGGGTGAACACCGCATCTCTTATCAAGCCGGCACCAGTCTGTGTAACTGATATTATCGTCAAGGAGGTATTTTCTTGACATAATCGATGTACACACACACACACACACACACACGTACATATCCCCTATATTTGCACCTTTCATTACCTTAATAGCCTAACCTCAATCTTAAATCACAACCCTTGACATTTGTTACCTGTGAGGTGTATCCACCATCATCTTTTTTTTCTTCTCGTTTGTTTACCATCCAGCCGGCCCTAATTGACATGGTCCAGCAGTGCCTCACATCTGAGGACATGCCGCTCACTCCTTTAGTTGCTCTCTAGTTGATTGCTTGGGCCATGCACCTGTTTATCTTCTCCCTCAAGTTCCGAATTCTTTCTTGTTTGTTACTCTCCCTGTCCATTGGATGTCCTTCATCTTTCTCCACACCAACTTCTCAGCCTAGAACTGCCTAGTTGATGAGAGAGTCTTTATGAAGCTGTTGGTAGGCTTTGTGAACCGTTTTGTACGCTTTGTGAAGTTGTTTGTACACATTTTATTGTTCATGCTTGTCATCACTAATAGCAACAAAAAAAAAAAAAGGAAACCCCCAAGGTCGGAAATTGTTCTACGTGAACACAGAGATATTAAGAGACCAAAGTCGCCTTTTGGGAGGGGTAGCACACCACAATTAGGTAATATGATGTTGAAGTGACCAAAGTTGATTCATGAAAATTGCTTAAATGTATGTTTTTCGGGTATCGTCATCAAGGTGGGATGTTAATTTCTTGTTCAGTTTTAAAGTTCAAATGGTGTACGTACTTCATTCACACTCACGTCTACACGTCTGGCCTAAAGTTCAGGTAGTTGAAGGAGTACATTAGGAGCTTAAAGATAGAAACCATTGCTTAAGGAATTCCCTTCGAGATTCCCCCAAGAGATTTGGGAAGACCAGCTTCTAACATGTCACACCTTCTAGTTCAAGTTATGCGTGTTCGAAATGAAGAAATATCAAATGTACCCTGCGTGCGAACATAGGGTCAACATGGTGACAATACAATGGCGTAAAGTATATGTATACCAGCAGTAGAAGTGTCAGTAACAAAGAAGAATTGTTGGGCTATCAGACAATATCTTTTGAGTGGATGAGGAGGTAACATACACTTTATATAAAATGAAGTTAGACCAATGTTTACGTATATGAGCCTAGTGAAGATATATGCGTCGGTGTGTCTGCTTTGCTTCCACATACTTTGTGTTTACAAAGTGTTTGAAGCCATTACTGTGACGAGAATTCCCTCCATTCACAAAGAGGAAACTAGGTCCATTAAAAGCGCGTAATGTGTTGTTTTTACAGTGTGCATTAAAGATTTATGCATGTAACCAAAATTTTTAACAGTGACGAAACGCGTCTTTAAAAATGGGGTTGAGAGTTCGTTTGAGTGCACACTTTACGCTATATTGTCCACGCCATTGCTAACAGATAGGTTATTGTCACACAATCACACCATCACATCGATGCTGCCTTATATGAAATCACTAACAATCCCATCAGACATAACACGACAATGTTGACACTATGAAGGAAGTAATCTTTGTGGACGTGCACCAAAAACAACATTTTTGCTAATGTGAGTTGTCCACCGTCAGTTTTGTTTGAGAGAAAAACATAAAGAGAAATCTAACATTGCTTAGAATTTCCCTTCATGCCTTTTATATCAAAAACCTCCTGTAATGATCATCGTCCCCTTAGTATTTGATGATCCTTTACAATGCTCTTGACTTCCTCCTATTGTTGTGCATGCCCGCTATCGCAGCATTATCTGCGAAGTCATAGTAATTTCAGGAGTACGTGAGAGGTCCCAACGGGGTCATTCTGCTTACTACGATATGACTTACAGGTCCTCCAAGAATTAAAAGAGCGCGTTTAACACAATTAAGCTTCTGTGGTTATTCTAGTCGAATGCTATATAGACACGGATGTTGAATAATAATCTCTCAGCAATACTATTATAACATGTGTTATTTAGCGTTGATGGAGGATAAAATAAAACAGACGATGCACGCTCTCTCACGTTTTATTTACCTCTTAAAAGCAAAGCAACATTCGAACATGCGTAAGTAGATGCGATACACAACGTTCCCCGCATGAAACACCATAAGAAACACCGCATTTAAGACTGCAAACACGTTTTCCACGTATCGGAGTCAGTATTATCTTAAAGCTAGGCAATTCAATAAGTATGGACATGAATGCGGAGACGCGTCTAACACTGAGTTTCTACGTGTCTGATTCTATCTGTGCTGATGCGTTCCTGGAACCGGTTAACGCGGTAAACTCGATCGCTACATGTAACCATCGAGACACTGCAATTTGGATGTTATCCGCGTCCGACGAACAGGTAGTGTGACGTCATTACATGTACGGGTGCTCACGGTGCGACCATTTTTACTCGGTCGTAAACTCAAAATGTCGAAAGGCAAACACATTTTGTGTGTTATAGAAATCGAAAAGCTATTCGAACTGGTAAGTCAACATCTAGCTCTATATGATGAATGGTTTGCGTACTAATTCAAGATACTCTGGTAAAGCATTGAAAATATCATGACGAAAAGAGACATTAACTGTACTTGTGTAGCCAACGTAACCTTGGGTATGGCTGTATGCATGTGTGTAGTATCAGGATTGCGATTTCACACAGCTTAGGTCTTACGTTATACCTGTGGCGGTGACCGGTAGTCTTTCAAATTCCGAGACAGCCTCGATCCTACGGTTGTCCCGGAAATGCGGGGCCCGATAAATATTAGGAATCTGTTTTTATCTTTATAAGGATGGCTATCCAGATAGGCCAAGTTTCAAATGACGTAGGGTCTAGGCTAGGTGTATGAAACGTTTTCCAACCTTAGTGTTACTCGTTCGTTGCCGTATTCGCATTTATGGAATCACAAATTTCTCCAACCGGACAACGCAATCACACCCGGCCGGTCACCGCATTCCGCATCAGTACCCGTATACTTATGGAATCCTCACTTAAGGTTGTTTTATCCACTTCATTCATATCAGGTAGTTATAATGGTGTTGCAGCTTGGAAAAATGTCACTTCATCCGTTTTATAAGTTATAAGGTAACTGAAACAAAAGCTAACTGTACACTGACTAAATTTTCTGCTACGTGCGAAACGCTGTAGTGCACGTTGGACAAGAATCAAACAAAAATGATCAAGCTTCAATTCATTATAACAAAATTAAAATACACCCTATTGCAAGTTTCCACAGATCATCAGACTATAGAATAAAAGTATTAAAATTCAATTCATATCCCATCAGAGTGTGATCTTATATTTCACATTCCGTCTGAATTGATCACTGAGATATTATGAAGAAATTGACCAATCGACCCATTCGACCAGTAAAACGTCAGGCGAAAATTATCTATAACACACAGTTATTAAGTTAATGGCATGAATTCGTTGAATTAGCTGAAATACTATAATTCAGGGTTTTGCCGTCTTTCGTGCAAACTTCTGACACGACGATTAAGTGACCGCTGGCTCTTCATCTTATCTATGATGTTACCGCTACAACGTTACATGTATTGTAGCAAATGCCTCATATGCATAACTGTACGTGTGTCATTTGTATTCATGATAATACGATGACCTGTGATAACGAAACACAGTATGCACTTTCCTCGGACATCCAAGTGGAACCAACGGGTATGGCATGGCATGAAATACCAAACATTGTAGCAATATACACCAACCAGCTCAAACATGAAGTTTTCCTTTCTGAATCTTAATTTGGTTATTGCCGTCTTCAAACTCCATGTTACTTCTCGGACTCCTTAGGAAATTCAGAAGTAATAAATATATTGCACTAATTTAAAATGAGCTGTTGATAATTCTTGTGTAGGCTGTCGGTAATTTTTGTCAGGCACTGAATAGATCCACTACGCACATAACCATAATTATAGACACCTTTTCAGGAGCTGAAACCGTTCCTTGGCAAAGTTGTAGAATTTGTACATCAGCTGAACATCCGGTCGTTCTAGAAGGATTCTAATCGTCTCTTTTGAAGGTTCTTGTTTCGCTTTGGTTCGAGTTTGATTATGGAGAACTGAAAAGGAAAAAAGTTGAAAAAGAAAACATTTTTTTTTGCAAAAAGGACTGAAGACAATATGTTTGGTATTGAGTCTAAACCATATCATATAAAGATAATGAAACTTAAGAAGGCGAATCTATACACCGTGAAAAAATGAAATCATTCCTTTCAAAGAATTGTCTGTTGTTGTTTTTTTTTTTTTCAGAAAAGTAACCTTTCACATGCAGGCATCGTTTATACACTTGTCACAGGTTTTTGCCATCCTTTTACTAGGGTTGGAGGCACATACTTTTTAATTTCATTTGGAAAGAGTCTTTAATGTTTTTCGTACGTTTTGTAAATTGCTTATTCATACATACATTCAATAAATAATGGCCGAACATGATTGACAAAAATGCTTAATTGGGCAAATTTCTAACTCACGTATCTCTAACAGTTTTTTTTAAGTTTCCGGAAAAACCTTCCCACATGTATTCACTACCATGCTATTGCTTGATGTAATTTTCGACACACAGTGAAAAGTAACACCTCATTATTTACGAATTAAAAGTGTGTTCATTACCAATTTCATTTCAGAAACTTTGCAATAAAACTTTTAAAATAAACCAGTGAAGTGAAACAAAATGAGTGCACATCACAAAAGTTGTTCTTTCGAAAGGAGTGATGGTGAAAATAACGTTTACAGTCACTATTTCGCAATTTGAAATTAAATGAATATAAAGGAATGATTTAATCTTATGAGATGAACAAAAAGGGGGAAAAACTGTTGAGAAATTTCAAAAGAGGGTACAGGTGCAGTTGAAAGGGAGCCTAAATTGTTTAGCAATGGTTTTGGACCTCGAACGATTTGAATGAGTGTTGCCCCTATGGTTTTATCTGTGCCCAACGTATTTACACAGAAGGATGATCACGATTCAGATCTTATTCTTTCTTTCTGGTAAAGTTTTTTTTACGTTTTTTTTTCCTTAGTAAAGCTTCGGTGATATTTTCAGATACCATACTACTGTCCTAAGTTTCAAGGCACTTCCAGTTTACTGCTCACCTCCATCACCAGGCTTTTTTTTTTACAAAACACAGCCATGTTTTAATAACTCTGATTTTCCCTACTCTAGGCTTTTAATAATCCAATATAATATTTTAATTGACTGGACTTCTTGCTTGGAATAACGTACGAGGCTGACTTTACCAGAATGATCCGTTTGTGGATGGGGGGGGGGGGGGGGGTGGCTGGTGGAGAAAGGGCGGGGTGTTGGTGTTTTTTGTATTCTCTGGTCTAGCTTTTGTTCTATTTGGCTTTCTTTTTTTAAGTTTTCATTTATTTGCCCCAATTGACATCTGGGGCTCTACTTCTTTGCAAGCTTTGAGTAGCTTCCTAGTTGGACTCTTGAACTATATCTTTTCACTTTATTATTATGCTTACAGTCTCATGTAATTGGACATTTTACGCCTTGATATGGTTCTAATAAAGTTTCCTGAAATGACTTTCCCAAAAATTTACCACCACTGGTACACCACATGTCAACTTTACCGTGACGTGTTTGACACTTTCTAGGTTACCGAAAAGCCCATTTTTGGCAGAGAAAGTGATCTAAAGCAAGATACAGATGAAAGCAATGAAGCTGATATACACCTGGAAGCATTACATAACGCAGATCAAAGTTTAGTTCATTGGATATGCTATTTGTGGTTAATGACATAGGTTATTGTCTTATTGGATATTGTATACATCGGTTACCACAAATTTGTTTTGCTGCAATGTCTGCCTATCGTTGCAATATGCACTTAATATTGTCTACTTTCGGTAGTATTCATTAGTTGTTTAATTGCATTTAAAAAAAGACCCATATCAACAGTGTTAGCTATTGGGATGAGAAATGAGTAAGTGAACTGAAATCCATCGGTGGCATGTGGGATTATGACCAAATGATGCTTCGTTGCCTCTGGTAGGTCGTCATTTTCACGAAATCAAAGAGTCAACACTGAACAATGCGACCGGAATTTTAAAAGTAACTTACTTTCTAAAGTTTCTTCATATTTTCTGAAGATTCCGTGGCACAGATCTGGTAAAAACTTTTCGACCAATTGAATAAACGCTCCAAAGTCCTCTGTCAAACCGATCACGAGGAATGAATCGAAATTAGCCTGAGATATCCTCAACGCTTCCTCGGTTCTAGAGAATAGTATAAAACGAATGGGACAAATCGCAGCATAGCAGTACCGATAACGATAATTTTATTATTGACGCCGTCATCTTGGAGTCATAGAAGAATTATGAAAACGACTCACCTACATAACTGACTGTCCCCGCAAAAATATCTAAGGTAATTGAAAACGTCTGGTACACACGTGGAGAGGTTTCTTTTTATGCAGTCATCGAAGCTACAGTCCTGTAAGATGGAATGATTTGAATTCATGAAGGAAATTTGGCATAAACTCCAGATGCATTGCTCAAAAAAAAAAAAAAATCGAATAGGGATTAAAATTTATTAATTTGTATACCTACGTCGGTTTCTTGACTCAGCGGTACGTTTTCGTCTCCATTTTTCATGTAGTAGTAGAAGGAAACTATCCACGGTATTGGTTCTCTGACCGTGTTCAGATAGATAAGGTTACTGTAAAAAAAAAAACAAGAAGGTTACAAACGTCCTTCAATTTTAATAAGACATAAGACCTTATCTTTATGCTATAATACCGATATTTCGACTGATGCCCCCCTTTTTTCGGTTTGTTAGTGAAATACCTACTTTATAGCTGAATATCAAATATAATTTGGATTGCATCATTTCTGATCTCTGTGCAGGTATTTAAGTGAAACATATACTTATGGTTGAGATCATAAACCTTGCAAATGCGTTACAGTGTGGGCGCATGGTGTACAGTATCTTTGCGGTTTTCGTTGTACGTATATACAAGGAGTTGTTTTTCAGATCTTGCTAAACTGGATTTGTTATGTTAGTACTATTACACATCCACTGACTACTTTTTTGATTAGGCACACCACTTTTTTTGTCGTAAATTATCAATTTACGAAATTGAGACTCATGGGCCAAAAAAAAAGTCATTTTTCATCCCATATTTACGTAATTTAGAGAGGATTAATACTTGTAGCCACAAATACATGTCCAAGGCTAAACGAGTGTCTTCGAACTACGTGTCATAGGTAGCAGGTGGACAATTGGTTTAAGATCCTTATTTTTATATTTATTTTTTTATATTTATTTATTTTTATTTTAATGGGCAAGACGTGGCGCATTATTTTGGGGAATTAAATGAATTGTGAGTACACAAAATTCTAAAATGGTGAAAAATCATTTGTTTTAGAATAAAAATCGACATTTCATGAGTTTTTTACACCTATGCATTTCAAAGCATAACCGATGAAGCTTACCTTAATGGTAACAATTAAGAAATTTGAATGTAAAAGGGGCTAATGATGGTCTTGTTTACATAACTTTTCGATATGTATTGCGAACTAGCATTGCTACAAAAAAATGATCATCCCACCAGAAATTTGGGATGGTTTTAACTGAACCCATTCTTTGAACAAGGAATACACTATCTTGCTTTCATAGCTCACTGAGTTGGTCCACACTATCAGGTGACAGGTTGGAAGTTCGACACATGACACAAGAGTTGCTAGGATATGATTTAAAATAACGAGAATCTTCACAAGTTGTAATTGTGCTGACGTGTTCCAATCGAAATAAGATAAACTAGAATGACCGTCCGTCACAACTCACACAATTTACAAATGAAGAGGGATAATAATAGGCGGAGTCTCACGCGGTAAGGCATGAAGGCGAATTATCATAGATTGAATGCAAAACAGCTGACATTTCAACATTAGCCACACTTAAAGGGAAATAGGGCGTTTAGAATATACCACCATGGCATACGACGAAAATAGCCTTAATCTCTGTTAAACCATTCAGTCTCATCAATAAACATCTGCAAAAGCTTCATCTCCTCAAAACATTATGCATGCGTTGAATAACGGAAGATGCATCATTTGAATTTTGAAAAGTTTGGGTGAACAAATTATCGAAGAGCAACAAATAACTGAATTTCTATCTGTGAGAAACTTAGTTCTTGAAAAGAAGGCTACTGCCCTTCCTTATTTTGAATAACCTATCATTCTATGTCCACAAACATTTGTTTTGAAATTATGTTTGTTTTACTTGAAACAAACGCCTTATTTCCCTTTAATGCACGTACGGCCCAAGAGTTTGCTCGTTCGATATCTAACTACATGTTTGGGGGAAGTAAATGCAAACGTTTGCTTTTCGAGATAACTTGATAATATGAAGGGAAACAGCCTTCAGACATTGAGCTGTTTGGGAGTTATCCTAAAATTTCATTCGGATTTGTGTTACTCTGTGTCATGAAGGCCCTTTTCTTTTTCTTTGGCTTCACATACTGTTTTTTGACTTCATTTTCGTTTATCGCGTATATCCAATATCAGTGTCTCTGCCTCGTCAGCAATCTTTGGAAATGAGGCACTCGTCTCCCTTGTATGAACACATTGGATTGGAAACTATTAGACTTTTCATATTAATGATCGATTTAAAAGCAGTATGCCCTCACAGTGGTGGACTTAACGTTTATATCTCAAACACATGTATTTACTTACTCTTCAAAATGCGGAACGAAAACGTTATGTCCTCTTACTACAACTGCCTTACGACTCGACGATTTATAGAATTCTCGAAGTAACGAGGAATTTCTTCGAAACTGTTTATCCTGGAAATAATAGTATGAAAAAGTACAGTAAGAAAATGAATGTGTTTCTTTTCTATTTAAAAGGGGAGGGGGGTGGGCAAGCTTACATTAGTTAAAAATCAAAATGTGATAGTTATTTCTCTCAGTTGATTTTTATTTGTCTAAGTAATTTACCTTTGGCGTAAGTAAGATAGGTCTTCTCTCAGATGATTTTTTGGTGATTCTGTGCATTAAGCCTGTGAAAGTGCGACTCCCAGTTTTCGGCATTACGTTGTAAATTATACTGTAATTCTAAAGGAAATACATATATACATTGAGATCATATAAGTGATTACTTCAAATTGTAATTAAGACATTTCAGAAAAATTGAACAATGCAAATCTATAATACACAACGCCAGGTTGTTCCCTATATAGACCCGGAACGATTAGATGTAGAGCTGAAGGCAGAAAGTTTGAGGCTATAGCCTGTATTGAAACGTTCGAATTTGTAACCTGGATTTTGATACTCTTAAAGCAATCTTCCGCAGACAAACGTCTTACTTAGATCACCTGAAACGTGAAACTCGGAGTTGCAACTAACAATTACTTTCCACTGCTGTGGTGGAGTGAATGCATCTTTCCTAGGGGAGGGGGGGTCAATTGACCCCAGTATCACTCACATTGCGTTAACTAGAATTGAGGGCAAGAATGTTCAAGCGGAATGCAAGCGTTTGTTGACCCGAAGGATACCAGAAATTTCCTTGGGGGACGAAAATACCTCCTAGTGGCCGAAAATTGCCCACACGGGCTCCAAATGGCACCCTTTCGTTCTTGTGGCGCCCCCGCAATAAAAAAATGCTGCTGCCTAACAATCCTGTCACTGTAGTTTCAACTAGCATATACTAGCGTCTGACTTGGCATTTGTAACAGCTAGTATACTTTTAGGAATTTTCGTTCTCTTTTATGTTTCAGTTCCTTAGTTCTATTCATGCATGCATTTGATTATGAGCGTCAAACAATACTCGTACCTATAGACATAACAACGTTTAACAACAATATGATTTTCCAGGTTTTTTAAGTGTTGAATTGCATAACTTCTACGGAGTGCCAAGTGTACCATAAATACAGAAAAAAAGTAGAGTATCAGAAATAATTTCAATACATCAGAAAAAATCCAGTATATCAGAAAAAAAATCAGTGTATCAGAAAAAAAAAAACAGTCTATCAAAAATAAATTTAGCATGTTAGAAAAGAAATCAGCTTGTTTAAAAACAAACTTGCACGCCCAATCACCGAAGTTTGATGTGCTGATTTCATCGTGTCTTTTTTGATACACAACGGCAAGACAGTGATGTGCGGGGTGTAACAAAAATCAAACTCGAAATCAGGGTATCAGAAAAGATCGCGATACACGGTAATCTGTGTCTATGTATCGCGGTATCGTAGCTCCCCACTTGCTCAGCAATGCATGAGCATGAGGCAGGCCCGGCTGTGTCAGAAGACACTATACAGTACAGGTACTGTAGGCCTAACTGTCATATGTACAGTACAGCACTGATTCTGAACTGATTTCTGTTATAATCCACAATTAAAATACGGTCGTGAGTTGGACTTCACCCGGGAAAGTGATGGATCACTTAGTCGTGGGGGAAGTTTTCTCGGCAATTCCAAATCTTGCTAGAGAGATAAAACGGATTATACTTGAAACGGACGTGACTACCAACGTATGTTGAGACGAGTGGAAGACACGGTGCAGTTGCTCAACCAGATCTTGAGCTGTCTTCAGCTTGACCATACCGTCCGTTCTGGTGTCAACCAAGTTCTTCTTTATGCCATAAATTGCGAAAGAATTACATTAGTACTAAATTACATTAGTACTTAACTTAGGCCTTAGAGGCCTATAGGCTGGCTCTCAAAGGCTGAAGTAAAAAATGACAGTTGTGGCAACCGGATTTAGCCTGGTATTACTACCTCAAACACCACTTCAATGACGGTTAAAGACAACAACAATTACCGCATCTGTCCAGATTCATCAAGGACTTGCTCTCAATTGTCGGTGGTAGGCAGCCTTAGTTCTACTGCAAGGGTGACTGTTGTTTCCTGTGATGTATGTGCCGAGTGTTTCGTGCAGGTGTGATGGAGCTCGCGCCAAATAAAATGGCATACAAAAAAGCTGTGTATACTTTGCCGATACCGTACTTCTCACGCTATACCACGATGCTAGTTCAAGACAGATATCGCGATGTCAATATCACTGTAGACCAGTTTCTGATACCCTGATTATGCTTTTGACGTGCTGATTTTTTCTTTGATACATTTGGCACATCAGTCTCACCGTAGAGTATGAAAAACTACACGATGAAATCAGCATATCATACATGTATGATTGGACTTCATGATTTGGTTTTTAACAAGCTGATTTCTTTTCTAACATGCTAAATTTATTTCTGATATACTGGATATATTTCTGATACACTGGATTTGTTTCTGATACACTGGATTTGTTTCTGATGTACTGGATTTTTTTCTGATACCCTACTTTCTTTTTCTGTATTTATGATACACTTGGCACTCCGTAAACTTCAGCAACCCTTTGTGCATGGTCATGGTGACACAAATATTATTTTGTCTAGAACTTACCATTCCTCTGTGCACTTTGGTGGAGCAGTTCAGTTGCCCGACTGTGTTTAGCGACTCTTTTGCTATGTATAGTAGAGGACAAATAATTTAGCATTTTTGTCATCAATTTACATGGAAAATATATAAAAGCTAAAAACAAAATAAATTAAGGTTAATAAAGTAGCAGTACATAGTTACACTTATTGTTTTTGTATCACCAGACCATTTGGTGAGAAAAAGCGGCGTAAAAAGACTACATATCCCAGTACCTAATGCACATAGAACACACGCATACACGTATGTGTTGAGTAATGTAATTCTATTGAACGGACCCACTTACATACATACATACATACATACGTACATACATACCGCTTTGATCACATACATGATAGATATAAATATCCGTAAAATGCATACATTCCTATAAAATGAAGTTTCGTTTAAATTTTAAACCAAAAGACCGACATGATAATAATCCAAGAAGAGCAACTCACCAGTATTGCTAGCTGGTTCGGTACCTCGAAGACTGTTTGAGTACTGAAGCCCTGTCGCACTCATTTTGCTTTTCGATCGACTCTCTCCCGATTTTGGTATGACGTGGCGTTTACTCAACAGTAACAAATAGACGAGCGTAAAAATCACTAATATTTTAAAGAATTCTCGAAATGTAAAATCCATCCCAACAATCTGTGAACGTTTCTGCCTCCAATTTGTACTCTTAAGAAGTTATGGAATAGTTGGATAACTCTCCTACATCTTACTTGCCACTAGAGACCCGCTTGTTTGTATTTGATAATCACGCCGAAGCTTTGGTAGTGAGTTCGTTTGCAAAGGGAAAAAAAATCTCTGACGGTTTTAAGAGGGCGCAAGCACGATTTGAGATACTTGCAAACATTCACAGAATCCGTTGGGTAACACAAAACCGCCACTGGTTTACATATCCCAGGGGATACAAAGTGCACAGTTTCAGATATTCAATGCCTATCATGTGATAACTAACCACCTGGTCCATTATGACATTAACAAAGTCAAGTTTGCCTTTGTCGACCATTCAGATTTTGAGCTAGGCGTGATGGAAATCTTAAAATGATGATTTCTCTCCCACACTTGACGAGACAACTTGGACCTAAATATCACCATGACATCTTCGATTTTCCAGGACTATCTAAATCTCCTCAAGTATCTTGAGTTCGAATTTATTCCATGTAAACCGCTTGGCTCTGATCAAAAGTTAGACAGGCCTGTGGACGTCTGTTCACTCAGCAGAGATAGTAGAACCTGGGCTTTCTCTCCAGTTTTGTTACCACTGATGAGACTAAATATGATGGTAGAATGGTTTCCATTGTGGACACGACGAGGTAAAGCAAAGAACAGGGGACGAAAAATCACTTACATTCTTTAAAATCTTTGTTGAGTCAAACCGTGAAAATCTTTCTGCTGTTAAGTAAATGTTTGCACAAAAGTTAGCTACTTGCATAGGTATTCGATGCAGATGCATTGGCAACCACTATAAAATAAAACCATTTCCTTTAAGTTCGTAGAAAGTTCAAGATGGAAGGGCTGAATTCATTAAAAACAATAAAAATACACATTTTAGAATTGTGTAGAAAGTCAAAATTAATACAGATTTGTTTTTGCTTGCTTTGTGTACGTACATTTGTATACATTCAGTCTTACGATTTGCTGCTCCTAAAGTGCTGTTTAAATACAGCTGTAATACTTATCTTTGACATTTTGTAGTCCTGGCATAGTTTTGGTTAAAATGATTCGGTTGAATTGTATAAGATTATGCTGGTGGAAAAAAAAATATTCTGAGTACCCCATTGCGATAGTCTATCATGCTTGGAATATTTATATACCAATTGCACAATTCTATTTGTAAAGATCCCTAAATCCTAGCTAATAATGATTGCATCTTAAAAAGAAATAACTAAAGTAGTCTACTCTTTTCACAAAATGCTTTTGGATTCTTAGTTTAAGTTTAATTAAGGCCATAACAAACCGGGGGGGGGGGTGATCACTTCCGTTTTATCAACAAACGATTGCTCTTATAAAGTTATCGTTAAAACTAATTTTGTAAACATGCTACTGAATGTAGAAGTTTCCTTTTTTGACTAGCCTATGCACTTAACTTGTTTTTGTTTTTTTTACAGATATAAACAACTCTGCAATGTATACTATCTTTCTCAAATTACAGACTATTTACAGATAACCACATAAAACGATTCATATATTAGGCGTTTAAAAAGTTTCCCAGCATGCTCAGGTGCGTATCATGATCTAGTTTTACTTCATCAAAGTCTGTTCGGTGTACGTTCAAATGTTAGCCATAATAATTGGCAGATATTCAATTGATAGGTCTTCTTTTAAGTTTGTAAGATTTACATCGTTTTATCATTTATTTATTTTCGTTGCTTAGCAATAGCAAATAAACATAACGCTGTTGAGTTAACGTAACATAATGACGGATTTAATTGACAAGTAAATCATGCACGCACAAACATCTATGATTAAAAATACTGTGGCGGAGACCTGATAAAAATCAACGATTATCAATTAGAACTGAACACCTGTACAGAGAGGGAAGAAAAGAAGAAGCAAGTGCACAAAATCTTTTGCCTTCATTTACTAGCCATTCAAAACAGAAAAAAAAACAGTTCCTTGGTGTGTATCTAATCTAAAGTAGAAGAGAATACAAAACAAAAAGACTCAGTCCAGACATTGGCTGTAAGAAGCGTGTGAGCACATATTTTTCGTTATGGATTCAAATTTGTATTACTTCAGTTGTTAATTATTGTGGGGCTAGCCGATTTACATAGATACAGACAACATGTTGGGGCTTTAAAGGACTTAAAAAACAAATGCAAATAAAACAAACAAATCAAATCAATGGCATATTTTTAGATAATTGTTCAACGCCGATAGAGATTATTGTTTTCACAATAATGAATCGTATTAAAGCTGTAGTAAAACACTTATTCAACACTCAATGACAGAGCAGACTGTCAGCACGATTTTATTTACACAAATCGTCAAACCGTATCTGCTACTGGACATGAACTTGAAAAAAATAGTTCCACCAGTACCAAGTGGACATATCCCTTTAATCATCTCATCACAAATTACAGGCACTTTTTGAGGAGATGAAACTTTTCCTTTGCGTAGTCGTAGAACTCATACATCGTCTGCATTCCTGGTTGTGTTTTTAGAGCTTTGATCGCTTTCTCTGAAGGCGCTTCCTTTAGATTCGTTTTGGTGTTTCTTTTAAGCTCTATCAAAGTGCCATGGAAAACAAAGGAAAAGAAAAAAAAAGATTTCTGTTAATGAACTATTAAGTCTGAAAGCCGTCGTCATAAATCAGAGGCAATGCATGTGAAATGGGAGCACCACTGACCCAATACCATGACAGATGATTTAATTAATAAAACTGAGACATCTGAGCGACTTACAAAAACCGATCCATCACGTCGCATGCTATTCTCTAACAAACAATGTGCATGTGTTTGTTAGTAATTTTGTTACAAAACTGCTCAGAGAGCTTTCAAATACCTGTTTTAGCATTTTGTTTTCGCTCTTTTGTGGGAGATACCTTACGTAAAAGATCCTCAAAACTGAATTGAAAGAATAGGATAAAAAGTATTGGGAAAGATTGATTAGTCCAAACTACTGTAATAAATTTGAACAGTGTCTGCATTCCAGTTTTTTTTTTTTACTACGAAGCATGTACGTTGGTATGACTGATTTTATAAGATGAGCACAATAACAATATGTAACAAGTTGATCCATGCTTGGAAACAATAATCACAGATAGAAAAAATTGTAATAATTATATTGTAATTGAATATCAACGACAAATGTACACAAATGTAAGATTAATCTATTCACTTGTTGTTTGTGCTTACTTGGTACTCTACCAGAGAAATGATCCATAATGTTTAATGTCTTCTATATTTTCTTGCAAAGTATATGACAAAAGTTTACGTCCGTTCTTTGAATTTCTTATGTGAATGCATTGCTCGTTTTCTGCAATTGGAGAGTTCACAAAGATATAAACCGTCCAATTTATCATTCCCTACGACTTGATGAATTGTGTCACAGTTTGATATCGAATGAAGTTTGCTTTCTTATCATATGACAACTGGCGAAGAGAAAGTGACTGATGGTATTTTAAAAGCAACCTTTTTTTTACAGACACTTACGTTCTACTTCTTTTCTGTATAATATATTGAGCCCTCGGTAAAGGCTTGGTAAAAACTTCTCTACTAATAGAATGAATGATTCATACTCTTCAGTTAAACCGACGATCAAATATGAATCTAAATTTGTTTTAGAGATCCTCAATGCTTCATCAGTTCTGAAAAACAAAATGATGAATAAAATAGGAAAGATGTGTTATCATACAGTCATTAACAATGCATGTCATCATGGCTTTTCATTTTCAGAAACACAATTGACACAAGACGTTCTTTAAAACCAGTGTTATTCATCTTTATTGTGTGAAGCCACAATGACTGTATCTTGGATTTAGAGGTTCTTTGATATCAAGATTTGCCGAAATCAGAAAAAACGAAACCAAAGAAGATAAAACAGAGAATGCATTCCGTCATCACTGTGATACTCATTACCGGGGAGCTGCTAAATAACAGCTGTCATTACCATGTAGAATTGTGGAAATCGACGTCATTATACTGAATGCTAAGTACCACAAAATATAAAAAAACAAACAAACAAGAGGGCAATCCACGGAGTTGCGTATCTCATCGCCAACATGCATTGAGTTCAAGACAGGGCCTGATTTGTAATAGTTTACCTCAACCACATGTCACAGAGACCTAGTTCCGGGCACTGGTTTTAATAAGAGCCAAATATTCTTCAAACATAAAATGGTGGAAAGCAGAAGAACCGAACATAAGATGACAATATTGATATCTACTGTAAGGTAGCAAGCTTAAGCCTATAGCCTGGTGCCACTATAGTTAGGCTAAAGTAACGATAACAATATCGGTTCAAAAACTATGTGTGCACATTACGCAACATAACACAAATTATAACTTTGGGTTATTCCACATAGGCTAGCATTAGTGGCTACAGGTAGGGCAGGATATAAGAGCATCTCTCAATGGGTTATTTGCACATGTTTAATGTGCAAATAACTTGTTATTTTTATTATCTCATCTTAGCCCCTATGGGGCGATGAGATAATAAAAATAACAAGTAGGCAATTCAGGGAGTTGCAAATCTCATCCCTATCGTATTGCATATCCATTCTCCCAAAGTACTGTGAGCTGTTATTATCTCACCGCCTTAAAGGGGCTAGATGAGATATTGTAGTCACTTGACTGGTGGAGCTATATTTTGTACTGTGCACCCATGGGAGAATGGTTGCCATGGAAACGCTTGGAGTGGATGAGTAGCGACACCCAGGGGTACCCCATGGTAAAGTGACCATGGGTACAGGAGGGTCCTGTTGGGTGGTATAAATGAAAACGTGTCCGTGCCAATGTGCGTGTGTGTGCGTGTGTGTGTGCGTCCGGACCTGTCCAAATTGTAGTTTTTCGAGAATAGTTTGAAAAGCATATGAGCGATTAAGTTAAACTTGGTAAGGTTGTACATGATGCCAACACCTGGAAGATGTATTAGTTGTATAGTAATCCGAGTCAAATTTGCTGATTTTTGAGAAAAAAGTCTATTTTGCCCAAAAATTGCTATTTTCAGCATATCTTGAAAAGTATTTGAGCACTTAATACAAAATTTTGCAAAAAGTTACCTGAGAATGAAAAATGTCAAGGTATATCACTTTTGTAGTAAAAAGAGAGTGAAATTTGCTGATTTTTTAGAAAAAAAAGCCAATTTTGCCCCAAAATTTGTATTTCCAGCATATCTTGAGAACTATTTGATCAATTAACTTACGGTTTTGTAAGAACTTACCTGAGAACACATTGTTCAACATAATATTACTATAATGGTAAATCGAGTCAAA
This sequence comes from Stichopus chloronotus, assembly GCA_021234535.1. Lineage (NCBI taxonomy): Eukaryota > Metazoa > Echinodermata > Holothuroidea > Aspidochirotida > Stichopodidae > Stichopus > Stichopus chloronotus. The sequence goes on along the minus strand of CM037829.1, from coordinate 18,488,414 downwards.
TTTGCTGATTTTTGAGAGAAAAAGCCAATTCTGCCCCAAAATTGCTATTTCCAGCATATTTTGAGAAATATTTGAGCATTTAATGCAAAATTTTGTAAAAACTTACATGAGAATGAAATATTCAAGGTATATCACTTTTGTAGTAGAGAGAGTGAAATTTGCTGATTTTTTAGAAAAAAAAAGCCAATTTTGCCCCAAAATTTGTATTTCCAGCATATCTTGAGAACTATCAAACCAATTAACTTAAAGTTTTGTAAGTACGGAGCAATAAACTGTTACAAATTTCCATGTGCAGGCCATCTATTGAAATCAATGTGCATGTTGGCGATAAGATACGCAACTCCGTGGATTGCCCTCTTGTTTCATCAGTGATTCAGGTTGCTCGTTATAGATAGAAGTGTTGAATATCCAAGTTACAGTACTGCAATACACCGTGTAAGCGTCAAATGGCACAAATATTTGCATGCTCGTACACATGTGCCTAGAAATCAAGCGTGCGTCAAAAGTATTTCCAGAAAATGCGTGCGCGTCACTATTCCTCATATCCGCACGTCCCGTCACCGTGGGTCCTTTGAGTGCCCTGAAAAGCACGTTATGCGTGGTTTAAATATTTTCTTCACAGTTCGTACGTAACCCGAGTTCTAAGTTGAACAATTGTGCAGTCGATCTACATATGTATACGTTGTAAACACATACTGAGTGAAGGTATTGTCAACGTACGGGAAATGGCATTGCTACCAGACGTAAACACTCAGCCCAGAACATGGTTGAATAGGTTGAAATACTGTGTCAAATTCATGGAAAGACAAATATGTTAAAGTTACGTTGACATCATGCACTAGCAGTACCTAACACCGTATTATGCGTTACAGTAATCATGGCCTTTGCCCTTGACCTATGACGTAATCAGTCGGGCGGACACTACACTTCATACTTAGGCACCCACCCACCAAGTTTGAAGTTCATCCGACTTATCGTCTAGGAGGAGATCGTGACACACTTTTTCAGAACATTTTGCGGATTTGACTTTTAACAACGTGACCTTTGACCTCGTGACGCCATCAACATTTTTAAATAAATTCTTGTATCTTCTACTCTCTATATATGACAGTTTTACAACTCGTAGGAAATTCACACATAGAGAAAATAAATAAAAATATATTGCATTTTCATGACCTGTGACCCTTGACCTTTGCGTATGACGTCATCAGTAGGGCGAAAACTATACCACACACCCTGGCTCCTATGCACCAAGTTTGAAGTTCATCTGAGTAACCATCTCTAAGAGGAGATCGTGTAACACTTTCTAGACCCCTTTTGCCGATTTGACCTTTAATCACGTGACCTTTGGCCTGGTAACGTCATCAGTAGTTTAAAAAAAATCTCGTATTGTCTACTTTCCATATATGGTTGGGTTATACCTCTAGGATATTCGCATATTGACATTCGCTAACAAGTGTTTTTCGTTTTCATGACGTATGATCTTTGACCTATGGCGATATCGGTTTGATGGACACTATACTTCATACTTAGGCACCTACCTACCAAGTTTGAGGTTCATCCGACTAACCGTCTAGGAGGGGATCGTAACACTAGTTTCTGTTGTACACCCAAGCCCACCCACACACACACACATTTTGACACCCCTTTTCACCCTTACCCCAGTGGGTAATCCCTATCCATGCCATTAGCATACTATGAGGTACTGTACCCCAACATAAGGACTACTGACCCACCAAGTTTCGATTGAATACTTCTAGGGGTAAAGGATGGGCTACCATTTAAGTTTAATTTTTGATGACATAAACCGCTCAATTAAGTACAATATCTCCTCCCTGTATACAACGTATAGGGATGAAATAATATGAAAACGAAGGAAAATAATGCAACTAACCTACACAATGGACTATCTCCACAAAAGTATCTAAGGTAACCGTGAGGACGAGCTTTACAGCTTGAAAAATTTTTCAAAACGCAGTCACTGAAGCTGGTAATCTACGAGAAGAAGAGGAAGAAATGCTCAAGTACGAGTCAGGAACATACACTTACAGGGAAAAACTTTCTGTATACTTAAACTACTGTTTTTCTGTAATATTCGTCCGATGGTATTAACGCATGTGGCCTGCAAGACGCTGTGCACATTGAACAGTGTTAAATTACGAGATGCGTATAACGTAAGGGTTAAACTGTCAAGTAGGGGTTTTACTTGGGGTCAGTCAGCCTCGGTTTTGACGGCCCCTTCGACACCCTGGACGCTAAAGATAACAGAAAGATTACCAGCTACATGGCGAGAGAAAGAGATCTTTGATTTTACGATCAGAGTTTCATTTATTTGCTGATTAGACTGGCACACTAATGAAGTAAAGTCAAGGTTCGCTGATGAAAGATGGTTCAAGATCATTTGCATAATGCTGACGTAAGAGCGCAAGAAACGGAGAAGTTACAATCGGTGACACAGGCCTGTGACATATTGTAACAACAGATATACAGTGAACTTTGACAGTTCAACTACACGATTTCTAGTCAGGAAACATGCTTGGCGACTACTCAAGCACACTATAGTACAGTTGAGGGTCAGGGGTCACTAATCATGCGAACCAATCAGAGTATAGAAACCCGTTATGCAAATCTTTTCTGCCTGTAGTTAACCAATCTTGCAATTATTACGAAAGTCTTTCCCCTGTACAGATCAATGTCTCACACATTCTAAGTCTAATTCTAACTAATGGATATATTTCTTCGGCCTACTAACTGACGGAAGGAAAATAAAATACAAGGTAAATAAATTGGCGTGAGAAGACCGTATATTGACCTACTTGCGCTCCAAAGATACGTAAGTTTGCAATGAACCTCTTATATGCAACAAAAAAGAAGCGAAAAAATTGTGGAAACACATTCCAGCGCAAAGTTTGAAAAACTTATCAACATATGCCCACAACATCTGGGTCGTCTGCAGCTGTAGATTTGCCTAATTCGTCCCAGACCTGACTTGCTTCGTGTGCTAGTTTTGCATTTTTGCCCTATGTGTCCCATAGGGAGGTTGTTATAACACAGTCATATCCCACATATCATGACATATGCCAGTTTGTCGTACGTGTAGCTGATACCTGGGTAATTAATACAATTGCACTGAAACAATTTAAACATTTACTGGCCATTTTATTTTCCTTATTCGTTTTAAATAGACAGTAAATATAAACTAAGCACGTGTACTACTCTGAGCAGGACAGCCATGGTGTTAACATTCCTCAAGGTGTGTGGGGAGAATTTTGTTAAATAAATCGGAAAAGAAAATACGAATTTCTGAAATCTTTTTAATTTCATTAAATAAATGCAATTAGATTGACAACGCATTCGGGCAATGTCACTCTTAATGACCTTTAATTAAATTTCCTCTCTTTTTTTTGTTCAAATAAAGAAACAATTGTAGTGATCACCTTGTCATTAGAGTACAAAACCTTTCCTTTTCCAGGTGTTACCAGAAAGCTGTCTAAAAGAAGTTACATTACAATGTCAATCATAAGAATCTCTTTGCTAAATCTGAAAAGTACTGGCAAAGGCCAGTTCGGTGACCAAGCCGGATGTGTGAGAGTAGGAACTGGACACTTCTTGAGAAAAAAGTCCACGAGCGTGTTTCCAGTACCTCGTACATTTATCCAATATAATTAAATCGAGCCGTTGTTAAACCACTCAGTTTTTATTCATATAGAAGGGAAATGTCATCTCCTATCCATTGATACCAGTATAGCACCAGGAAAATTTGTAAATCAGTCCGGTAGGTCGGCAAATCCAAGACGAATCAATTCGATCCTTTACACACGTACGTACTAGGATTCTACGCGAAATGGAACGATGGCAAGTTTGCGGTCAGTAGGGGGTACACGTATGCGTATGCAGTATATTCAAAATGTGCGGTAAAATCGCCGTATCCTAAATTGTTGATTATAGGTGATTGTGTAACTTAAACTTGGTAACTTTGGTGTCAACTTAAAGCTGATATGTTCTCATACGCAAAACACCAACTGAAAAAAAAAAAATTCGAAGTGAATCACTAAATGAGTCTGATACTGGCAAAGTTTGAAGACAATGTAAACAATGAAAACTTTAGAAATAAAAATAAAAAATAAATAAAAAACAAATGCTTTCTCTTAAATATCCTACATTTAAGTGGGTAATGGGGGATTTATTAAGTAATTTAGTGATCTCGGTAAGCTGTGTTTCACCCATTATTGCCCTTTTGTTTTTACTTTCTTATACTTTTAGTAGTCCTGAATTTGTTTTAGTTCATCTGGTCCTGTCTACATCTTCCTAACTTTCATGAATTTAGTAAGGCAATTTAGTGTCGGTTATTGTTTGCCACTTTACTGCGAACAACCTTTGGTGGATGTAATCATAATGATGATGAAGTGTACTTTACTACTCAATATTTGCACTGATGAGTATAATTTAGAGATGTAATGGTCTCATCTTTTGCAGAGAGGGAGTACATAAAAATCACGAAGAAGACGGTGACGAAACTTACAAAGATGTTGAGAAGAAGTGGCTAACTTAGTGCCTGCGATAGGAACGGAGGCAAGAGAGAGAGAGACGCATGCTTTTTTTTTATCTCATATGTAAAAGCTTGGGTTAATGTCAAATTTGTCATGTGTGTGTACAACATGGATTACAAGGACACAAAAAAAGTCAGTAGAGTTCACGTTGTGAAACCTTTGAAAAACAAAAAGGCTGGGTTGCTTCATCGAAATTCTTTTCTGGTATGACGACAAGACAAGTTTAATGTTAGATTATGCTGATCAGTCAAATCTATTGTTGGTCTAGTAACAATACAGGTAAAGTAAACATAAGATTCATTGCATTGAGTGTAAGGCAAGTCCCTTGTACCAACTAATGAATTGATGTAAAGAAACAATTGTTTACAGTCACGGCTCTAACAGGTATTTCATAAAACTGTTAAACCCAGCATTGTAAGCCTACTTACAGATAAATAGTTTGTATTCTTCCATTGAAGCATTGATCTCTGCAATTCAAAGTTTCATAATGTTTCAACATCAGAGATAGGTAACTTACATACTTAACTGGTACGTTGTGTTACAGGTGACTTCGCTGCATGAGTTTCCGTCTATGGATGACGCATGTTGTCTTGGTCCTGCAATGTAGCGTGTTTTTGTGAAATTTGTTTGAGATACTTTTACCAGTATAACTTTTTCTTCTACAAAGAGCTGTTGTTATAAGCCTAGGAAGCAATTATGCGCCGGAATAAGACCAAACATTTGAGAACAAACGTGAGCTTTAGATTCCTTGCCGAAGGCTGAAGGAATCTACGCCATCGCGATGTCGTGTGTGCGCGTGTGTGGGTGTGTATGTGTGTGTGACCCTGCCTGCAAACACGATAAATCAAGAAGGGTATACTTGACTAATTTCTTATTTGATGTGCAGGTTGGCCATACTGAGTAGATGATCCCTATTGCTTTTAATGAAGGTCAAAGGTCATTTGAGGTCACCAGAGGTCAAAGTGTTAAAACATTGTAAGCAGAATATCTCCAGAATCGTAACCTTGACTGATTACATACTGAATGTGTGGGTTGGCTGTACTGAGTAGACGATTCCTGTTTTTTGGTGGAGGTCAAAGGTCATATGGGTCACCGGAGGTCAACATGTGAAAACCTTGTAAGCATAATATCTCTAGAAGGGTAAACTTGACTGATCTCATAATTTGTGTGTTTGACCATACTAAGGAGATCATCGCTCTTGAAGGGATCCCTCTGGTGGAGGTCAAATGTCATTTGAGGTTATCAGAGGTCAAGCTGCAAAAACCTTGTGAACAAGATATCTTCCGAAGGGTGGCCTTGACTGATGTCATACTTTATGTATGGCTTGGCCATACTAAGTAGATGATCCCTATTGTTTTTTATGGAATTCAAAGGTCATTTGAGGTCAACAGAACACAAACTGCAAAAGACTTGTAAATACAATACCCCCAGAAGGGTAACCTTGGCTCATCTTGTACTAACTGTGTGGGTTAACCATTGTACGTAGATGTTCCCTAATGTTCTTCGTGGAGGTCAAAAGTCATTTGAGGTTACCGGAGGTCAAAGTGTGAAAACCTTGTAAGCACGATATTTGGAGATGAATAACCTTGACTGATATCACACTTAGTGTTGAAATTGACCATTCTGAGTAGACAATTTCTAGAGCTCTTGGTGGAGGTCAAAGGTCATTTGACGACACCAGCGGTATAACTGTGAAAACGTTGCAAATACAATATTTCAAGCAGTTTATTCCTGACTGATCTCATATTTAGTGTGTGTGTTAGCTATACCAAGAAAATGATCCATCTTGATTTGATGGCGGTCAAAGGTTATTTGAGGTTAATGATCTTTGCCCTCCACCAAAACCAAATTACAGTCAATGATCTCTTTTATTTTTGGTGGAAGTGAAAGATTATTTAGAGTTACCAGAGGTCAAAGAGTCAAAATTATGTAAACTACCGTATTTCCTCAAAAAGAGAAATGGTGAGAGATCTCATACTTTGCATGTCTATTGCTCATATTCAGTGGTTGCACCCTATTGTTTTTGGTTGAGGTCAAAGGTCATTTGATATCACCACAAGTCAAAATCTTTTAAACACTTTATATAACTCAAGGAGGGAAACTGTGAGAGATTTCATACTTAGCATGTGCATTGCCAATAGGGGATTTCTATTATTTTTGCACCTGTTGTTTTGAGAGAAGGTGATAGGTCATGTGGGCTTAAAGCGTGTTACCATGATGTTTCAAGAAGAATAAAGTGTAATGGATCTCATACTTGTCATGTGGGTAATTCATGTTTGTTATAATATAACTATATGGTAAGGAATCACTATGCTTTTTGGCTTTCTGATTAATAAAGAAATTTAGCTTTAAATAAAGAAGAGCACAAAGTACTGTAATTGTTTGTTAACTTTGTGGTTCTTGTTGCAGATGTTCCTGTCTCCATAGTACCTGACTTTGATATGTTTATGCTAAGAAACGTCAGCCATATCGTAGGGTATTATTTCACACTGTCTCATTTAGAGGGTATAGTATTACCTGCGCTGCCAAATATGGGCCCCATTCCCTTTCCCTGTTTGTGTCTAATTTGGGGCATGTTAGTGCCACTTATGGGCTATCTCTAAGTATTTCCAATTCACCATGTGATCCAGATCTGACAAGCCCTATGCCTCATCTGGGTGGTCAGATATGCCGCAACTGGCAAGGATATAGCTTGCTATAAATGGCCCTTCAGATTTACCGTAGATTGCCGAATGTGTCCAGGATGTGTGCGCTTCGTCAGTGTAGCTAATTGGAGTGGAACTCTCTCAGGCTGGGGTTTTTGGACTGAGGGACAGAATTGAAGAACAATGGCTTGATTCAGATCGCGCAAGGAACTATTTAGTTAAAAAATATCTCCTAGATAGCTGGAAATTGCTCTCCCAAGGCTCCCCAAGTTTAGCCATGGCAGCAAGAAGGAGAAAATACATTTTCTCCTATGTCTTGTTTGCCCGAATGGAGCCACTATTTTTGTACGAACTGGGGCTGCTAAACACCCCCCCCCCCCACTTACCGCCTTGTACGATTATGCCTAAAATACTAAAATAATATTCATTCCTAGATATTTTTTGCAAACTTATCTTTCAATACTTAGCAAACGGCAATGAAACAGGTAATGATTAATACGTTAATGAAAACTCACTTCTTTCTTCTTATCCTTAACTACGTTGTGATCTCCATATCTGGAATAGTAGTACAGGGAATTCATCCACTCTATCGGATCTCTAATGGTGTTTAGCAACAATACGTTACTGAAAATTTGGAAGTATAGATAAAAGAAACATATATTAGTTGATCAGAAGAAAAACAGTGACTTTGCAGATATTACTTTTTACAATGTATTGCATTTCTTTAGTAAGATGATCACGTTAGAGTATATTGAAATTTAAAGTAAAGACCTGATGAGAGATGCTTGAAACATTGCCCAAATTAAAGACAATGGATTGTCTCATTAATCATGTGCCTCCGTCTTTACGTCACTTCCGTCTTTTCGTTTGCCCGTATTGATTGATCACTTTGACTTGATGGAGTTGTCAAGAGAGTTAGTGTCCGTGATCGGTTGTCATAGAGTCCTCTGACGACAATAACCCGTAGCCTTGACGAGGGAGGATTTCGAGGGCCGATGAGCTGGTAGTGGCGTATAATATGTAACGTGTATTTTGAGTGGTACCACAGCTCTGTATTCGCATGGTGCAAATACGCGAAGGCTGAGAACACAGCTTATAACGTAGTTCCTTAAAGCCGTATGTTTCGTGATGAAGAGGAAAGTTTAGCAGATGAACCACTTCCTAAAAAGAAAAGGAGACCAGCACGACGTAGCCAAGCGTCGATCGAACCAAACAGGAGGGTTGCCAGACTTTATTTACCCGGAAGTCGATCGATCTTGAGGGCAGCAAACTTAGAGCGAATTTGTGAATTCAAACGCAACTGAAGATGGTGGAGATAGCAATGCGTCAAATATGAGTTTCCGGGCCATCTCCCGAAACATCACATGTTTCGACCGAGTTGCACATGGAAAAGATTGGACGACTTTCAAGCGTAACAACTGACACTTGTATACCTTGGGTTTTTCTTTTTAAACAAAGTCCACCTCCCCCCCCCCCTTTCTTTTTTGAAAGACAGAGGGGGACAGGGCTATGCCTCACATGGTGTTATGGCCATGATAAACTGAATTTCATACGGTGCTTTTCCAACAGTAAGCCTAGGCCTATAGATTAGGAGTAAGTTCATCAACCTGGCACTTCTCTCTTCGTACGAAAACTCTAACAACTCAGCGACAGAGGAATGGCATCTTCATCGAATTTATAATAAAACAACAGAAACACCGATAAACGTCAAATTAGTGAAAGCTAGACCAGGCATTTAGCTTTTCAACTTTTGAGAAATCATGCTACCAGTAACATCTTGAGCCGTAAAGTAACGTGATTTAAGCAGTGGTAGGCCTATCTAACCTTTGTGGAAGAATTAAATCCCCGCTTTAATGTGTCTTTAATATGTGTAGTTCCTTAAAGATGGTATGATCAGAGAGCTGTTCCCTGGTATATGACGAACCAGAGATATATTCCGCTGTTCTCCTAGAAATAGGCAAAAGTTGGCCTCACGGTGGCTGTGTCACTGACGTAGATATATCCCCAAATTAACACATTTAATTATTAATTAATTAATTAACACATTTTATCAGTAGTGCGTGGGTAAGCAGACTGTCATGACAGGCAGGTGCAGGTTATATTTGTTCCTCAAGTTTTGTTTTCAACTGATGTGGGTCTCTGGATTAAGCATTCTGTGGGGTGTGAAGCAGCATCGACTTCTAGCAATACCGAAGAAGTCTTTGAGTCTTTGTAGCCAGTTTTTAAAGGAGTACAGGGAGATGTAAAATACGTCTTACACACGTTTTTTGGACTTTCTTTCTCTAAATCGAACAGAAGCACACCTATTTAACAATCTGCTTACGACAATTTCTGTTAGAGAGCGCCCCCGGTAGGGAGGAAAAACGGTTAATATTTGAATTTTCTTATGTTGTGGATAAGTTAATATTCATGAGTAGGTCTTTTATACCCTCCCCCCCCCCCCTAGCTTGCACATGGATTGTTGTTTGGTCGAATGTTATCAGTGTTTACTTGGACCCTGCAGGTATAGACATTGATGATTACCACCTGTCCAGTGATAATTGCACAAAGAAGCAAAAGATTTTGGGATCCTTCAAACGTGGCAGGTTTCTTCCCTTGGCAAGTAGCAGGGCACTCACACGACATGGGTTCCGATACACAACTAATCCGTGCGATATTCTATATCCCGAACCTTTCTTTATCTGTGCATGTCTGATTGTCAAGTAGTTTACTGTAAAGTAGATACTGTAGGCTACGTTACAGCTTCTCAGTCCACTCTGAAACATGTGGACGTACTTTGATAGTTTTGAAGTTGGACGGGCCAACCAAATGATCCGGTTATTATACATATATTTTACTCTAGTATTTTTATTTTTGATATTTACGGTTGATGGCAGTGCGAGGTGCAAGGAAATATACGTGAAAACGTGGATTTGAAAACTTGAATAGATCACCGCAGTTATTTTAGGCCTACCTTGACCACCGAGGAACGAACACGTTATGTCCTCTGATGAGAATGACTTTATGGAAAGATTCCTCATAGAAGTTCCTCAGTAAAGTGGAGTTACTCCGCAGAGTAGAATTCTAAATAAAAAAAAGGGGAAATCTGAAAATTGAAATGGTGTGTATGAAAGAATGTTTGCTTTTTAAGATAAAAAGCAAAAGTCTGCTTTTGAGGAGCTATAGTATATTAGAAGCCCTATAAAGTAAAATAAACATACCGATGGCGTGAGTAATGCAGCTTGTTTCGCTGATCTTTTTTTGCTGACTTTACGTATCAAAGCAGTGAACGTTCGACTTCCGGTTTTCGGCATGACGTTGTAAACAATTGAGTAATTCTAGACGAAGGAAAAAGGAAGAAAAGCCAGGAGTTTTTTCTAACGCACAGATCGAAGGTTCAAAATAGGCAAAGTCCGCAAGTGAGTGGATGTGTTACGACAAAATAGACGCCAGGTCAGATGACCGTCACACGTGATCCGTAGGTGTCCAAAAATGGACAAAAGAAGGTCAATCAGACACAATTAACAGGCACAGTTTTCCAGTCGCTCAACATTTTGACGAACCTTCTGACATACCATCGATACCATTTGATAATCGATACCGTCAATAATTGCATATTTTGTTAGTACTTTAACTCCCTGCAATCCATATGACAACATTGCTGTACAAGGCACTGTATCTGTTTTCTTATTTCTCAATTATTTGATGATATCAGCAAATAATTGCTGATAACACCAATTCATTTGATGATATCATTAATTCATTTGCTAATATCATCAAATGATTTGCTGATATCACCAAAAAGTTGTTAATATCAACAAATATTTGATGATGTCTGGAATTATTTGATAATATCTCCAAATATCGAATAAAAAGTAAAACGGCGTGTCATACAATAGTCGGACGCTTTGACCGCCCGGCCGACTTGTTGAACGGTTGTACTTGATCTAGCTTTCAACGCACATTCTAGAATAGCCTTCTCAGAGATTTAGCCGTGGCTTGCGGTGCGTTTTATTATCTCATCCCCGTAATGTACAGGATGAGATATTGTAGTTGCTTTGGGATGCTAGAATGTATTGTCTCTCTCAGTTGCCATAGCAACAGTTGCCATGGTAAGATTATTTACGGTTGATATATGGAAAATTAGAGTATACGGGATCGCTGATCTACATACCTGGATGTCAGGCGGTGCGATAAAAGTGAAGCAACACAGCCGCCATATTGTGTGTGGCAAAAAAGTTGCAACAGCGCCACACTCTACATATTTGAATAGGCAATGATGCGCTGGCTTGATGAAGATTTCATGTGATGGTTTGAAATGAAACCAAAAATACCGAGGATTCTGTGCGCGTTTTAGCCAGGAAATGCCCAATACTTTGAAAACTGAACAAAATTATGTTACAGTGAAGGCGAAGTCTCAATTAGTGCCGTGATGAATTGAAGGTCAACTAGCGTTTCTGCCTCTCTCAACGCGACCGTGCAATTTCAAGTTCAGAAAAAGTAACGACACTGGAATGTGCGCCCAACTTCGGTTGTCAAACCAGCAGGCGTCAATGTTTCCTAGCAGGGAAGGACCTGTAGGAGGGGAGTCGATCGGGGTAGTGTAGAGTAGTTCTGTATGAAGGACGGGGACCGGGAAACTTCATTGGTGTCTTACACTATGGGATGATACAGTAATATAGGCTATGCCTTAAATATTATTCTATGAGCTACCAGTAACTCCATGATTATTCCCAGTGGGTAAAAATAACACTGGGGTTCAATGGTACTTTATCAACCCAAGTCAATTACCATGATCATGAAGAGTTAACTTTGACGGGACAAAAACATAATTTATCAGTTATGCTCAAATGCAGCCTATTCTTAATTTCTCTGCAGACCATGGGAACAATAACATACTTTAACACAATATTACTCGACTGTTTCAGCTATTTTATTTTTTCTAATTGCTCAAATACGTACACCACCATGACTAACTGTGGAATGCCTTTTTTGGATTAACAGTTAATGATAAAACACTGAATTTACTCTAAGTAAATATTATATTTCATCCTGCTTGTTTGAGCTCTGCCACTTGGCTCTATCTTAAGACTCAGTCAAGCCAAGTGTTCATAGAAGATAAATAAAAACAAAGAAAAACCGAAAAGTTATAAAACGATACACTAAAACCGTCACTTTACTTTGAGTGTTAGAAGCCTGGACCTTAAACACACCCAACACGTTAGTGAGCTTTGATATTTTACTGGTGTTTGAAAAGAAGTTAGTTTAGACATACTTTTTCTCGCATTTTTGTTTTTTTCTAAGGCTGTGGTCTGTTTTCCCAAGTGATACAGTTTGATTTTGGAATAGCAATGGGATACAAGTGTCACAAGCTGATGTTTGTGGTTGTCAGTAACACATGTGTCGAACTGATGGTCTTTTAACTCTCCAAACAGATTCATATTTGCACTGTTTGATAGAACAACACTTGAAATGATTCTAGAAACTCCGAAACCCTGTGGGAGTTTACCATCAGAAGTTTTCAACATGCGTTGAAAGCATTTTTCACTTTCCAAACAGACCGAAACAACACTTGCTGATGGTTTCAGTAAACCCCCACGATCTTTTAATTTAATCAGTGGGTGAACATTGGCATCACCAGAAGTGGTCAGTGCATTGTTGCATTCCCTGCACTTAAGTCTGCCCTGGACCATCTTAACAACAGCCCCTGCTATGTAGTGTATGGCAGCATTTTTGTACTCTGAAATGGTTTCCAAATTTCGGGTATCTGCATAATCACGATCATTTTGGATCGGTTCTCTCACAATCAAGTCATATTTGCGCTCTATGCTAACACTTGACTGCTAACACTTGTACTGCTGTCAAGCACTGTGGTATCATCTAGTACAAGACAGTTACCAGAGTCAAACTTAACTTTGTTGCCTTATAAGAAGTCGCTTGTATGCGCCTTTAAACTGAATTGCAGTTGAATCCACCTTTGGCCCTGACTGCTGCAAAAAAAAAAAGTTCCAGATGATCTTGACTGAACTTATAGGTCAGCAAGTAAGACATGGGAGTATGTGGAGAAAGAACTAACTCTTCATACAATTGTATGATACTCCTTATGCTAGCAACAAAACCCAAAAAGCCTTTTCTCTATTTTTAGCCTCATCTCTGTTGGTGCAATTAAAGGCAGCACACGATCTGGGCATTTCTGTTGTTTCTATTTTGAAGATGCACCAGTTTTCTACAAGTTTCGGTCAGAAATAAAGAAACTGAGCTGAATTACAGTTCGTCTGTTGTCATTCAGTGCATACGAACAGTGTACAGTTTGTGCCTCGAATGAGAGCACGGCTGCAAGTTTTTGCCACCAGCAAAATGGCCACTGCAACACTTCCGGTTGCTTCAATTTGTGATTTCACAGTTACGTACGCACCTGACATCCAGGTATGTAGATCAGTGTACGGGAGTCCAGGCGCACAGACGCAATTCACACTGCTGCCGTGCTAAAAGGCCTGCCTTTTGTTTTAATCAAACTCCAAACTTTGTAAAGAGGTGATAAGCTAGGTTTTAAAAATCGTTAAATTGATTATTCCTATAATATTTCAAACCTAAAAAATAAAGATAGTATTTGCTTGATTTTCATGTTCAGGGACCTTGGACACGCATATCACTTGGTTCTGAGTACATTAGTGGCCTTAAGTTAGGCCTAGTCTTAACTGGCCTACACTACAACATTTTTGCTTCAGCTCTCTGACGTATTACAAGGCACTCTAAATTAACTTTACTAGGCTTATGCAATTTATTTGCGGAGATTGCTAACATGACTAAAATCTGCATCCATTTCTAATCCCCGAAATTCACACACTAGTCTGTGATGAGTCATTTCTGTCTGCAAATTGAGGCAAAGATCTATAGCACTTTATCTTTGATAGATGTTACCTGACTACTTAAGCCTTTATAGGACTGTAGACCTAACTTTAGAATTCCCCACATAAACAGAACTATCTAAGCGGTGCACCACCATCGGATGGTGCGGAACGTATACCAGAAAATTTGGACTTTACAAACCCCTCACCCTCAGCCTTGCAATAGGGATCTCATGTCTGCAATTTCTCAATTAATGAGAAAAACATCATCCTATCGAAAATGGTAATAATTTGGATTGGCAATCTCAATTTCCAGAAAAATTAATTCAACATTTTTTGCTAGCGATAACAATACTTAGCTTTTTCTTTTTCAGAAATTATCCACCTCCTGTTGTAAGCCGCGTACAGTAGATGCAATCTATAAAGTGCAAAATTTGGCCTTTTTTAAGTCGTAAATGTGCTAGGTTGAGATGTACAAAATTCCAACAGTTCAGATGTACTGAGAAATTTGTTTTAAATTACCAGTTAATCTTAGACACAGTCTAGTGCAATATTTGGCATTTCTACATGACAGAATATGTGCTAAACTGAGATATAGGTATTTTACATTTTGGGACTATCGTCGCTCTGACCATTTTGCCATTCGTGGAGGGGGGGGGGGGGGGGGTCGCGACGGCTTTGATTGTAGGTATAATTACAGTATGTTTAGTAGTTAAAAAAACAATGAAAAGCATTGGACCTAAAGCTTGTGCTCTCTATTAAATTTGTACATTTATTTCAGTCTCCTAACAAACCAGTGTTTGTGTTATGAGCCATGCAAATAAATATTGATTTACCTTTTTGTTATCCCTGAAATTCACAGAAGCTTTAAATTTTACTAATCAACGTATTCAACAATATTTTATTTACTATTTTTTCATGTATACCTTGAACTTGTAGCTTTATGAAAGATAAACCTATGCACTTCTTAGCAGCTTCAACAGTTTTCCAGTATAGTAGGGCTATGAAGAAGAAAAATTATTCATTTCCAATGTGTGCGTTCATCTAAAATGTTGTAGGAAATATTGGTTTGAAGAAGATTTTGTCCTTCACAAATTTTAGGCCACTTATTAAATACCAGGAAATAAATTGTTGCTGCCTTGTGCAAAAGTGAAGTCGCTTTGCTGCTAACACTTACAACAAGTATTTGTACTTTTTAATCTATAAGTGCAACCAACAATATCAAATTTTACATACATACTGTTTTTGTTGGTGATGAAAAGCTGGTCACCTTCACCGCACATTTATGGGTAAGGTTTTTGCTCTTCGTCGATAAGTGCAAGGGCGGTGGGCCCTGCAGGTTCCGAAAAATTGGGGAGAGAAAGGGGAATGAGTGCCACTATGAAAGTGGGCACTTGGGGATGGCACGTGCGCACGTTATGTAATAAATAATTATATCACAGAGGGCGCGAAAGCGGGCGAAAAATAAAATTTACTGTCATTTTCTTTGTTAAAATATGATTTTCTGGCTACTAACGCTCCAATTGCTAAAAAATGTGCACCACACACAACCAACTATAAAGAAATTTCATAGCTAATTGAAAAGAAACGTGTAATAAGGTAACCGTCCTTTTATAAAGTGTTAACGTTAACAAGAGGGGAGGTCCAAGCTATTCTATCCCATGAAGGCAATTTTCAAACTTTCCACCTCGCATGTGTCATTTTAGAGAGGAGTAGTTGAAGTTTTTTATTTTAATATTTCTGATAAGATGTTGTTTTAACTAGCAAAATACCTTAGAAGAGGATGTTAAAACACTAGAAATCAGTTTTTCACAGAATATCTCTCTGTGGACAATTTGTCCCGTACGTCACATGTCCCGTATGTCACACTGATTTTTTTACCAAACTTCACGAAAGATACTCCCTTGATATTTTTCCATATTACATACACGTTTTTGGACTACACATCAGTGGTATAATCATATTTGTGTGACTTTTCCAGAGAATTTTTTATATATAATTTAAAGTGAGAAAGAAAAACGTATTTGTTTGTTGTCCCGTACGGTACGTCACGGTGAACAATTAATTTAAGATATTCCCTAACTAATGTAACCTTTAAATTTCGTTGTTGCTTGTAACAAAGTAGTTTGTAATAAAGTAGCAATAAAGTTAGTACAATAAAAAATGAACACCAAAATAAATAATTTCTCTTTCGTCACAAGCTAGCGACACTTTTCAATCTCTGAAGTTTACCTTACCCCCTCGGTGCGCATAGCTTCGACCTGCCCAAACGCACTACTTGCAAAGTGATTTTCGTTGCCATTGTGAAACTCGAGTTTCTCTTGCGGGTTTGATCAAACTTTTTTTTTTCAGACTTTACCTATAGATACTAGTTAACTTAAAAAAATTCCTTAAAGAAAAATAACACCTTCACTCAGACCTACCCACAGAATAATTGCGATCAATAAGTAACACATCAATGAATCATGGGTCGGTTCGGGTGAAAAATTCCCCGACCGGTCTCAAGACTGCAGTCCGCCCCTGATCGAGTTCATCTGCTAACTACTGTCACCTTTAAGTACAATCACCTTAAACTAATTCCTAATCTAAGCCCTAACACTGAAAGCCTTGTGACTATAGCCCGGAGAGGAGGTGTCTCACTCGGTAAGGTAGCTCTGCTTCAACATTTGCCGAATATAATGCACGTACGCGCCCCCCAAATTTGTTCATTTGATAGGCCTATCTATAGCTACATCTTTGGGGAAAACAGAAGAAGGCCTATAGGTGCGACCGTTTGATATTTCTTTTTAGATAAACCTGATAATATGCAGGAAAAGCTGAAAGTCTGAACGTTTTAGTATTTGCAAGTTACCGTATGCCTATATATACACTATTCAAAATTTCCGTTGCATTTCTATTACGCGGTCTCCTGAAAACGTCTTTTGCCATTCAGAATTTGGGCTTCTCATACCGCTCCAGGAGGTTACTCTCATTTATCTATTCCCCTGGTCCGTTGCAGATTTCAGATGATAACGTCTGCACACTTCAGAAAAAAACAGTCTGTATCCTTGTTTTAAAATTACCAAACTAAGGTGAAGATAAATCAACGCTCCCCCCCCCCCCCCCCCGGCATTTGTTTTTCTTTGCAAATGAAACAAACACCAAAAGAAAACTTCTGCAATTCAAAATTTCTGCAAGTTTTAACTCTCAGATTATCGATGTCCACACACGGACAGAGGAATCAAGCTTAGCTTAGGTTTTCTTCGCTCACAGGTAATATTGCGTTTAGATCAGACGAATGACCACCTGATCGAACAGTTGATAGCCATTGGTTGATATGTCGTTATCTTGGTATTTTTGAACAATGTTGCCTGTTTTCTGAAGAAAAAAATAAGGTGCAAGAAAAAGGTCCAACAGTTTATTACACTTACCTTTCCTCTATGCACTTTGTTGTGGCAATTCAACGTTTGCGAGCCACTGGTGTGTGATTGTACTACTGTAAAGAGGACAATATGGTGGATTATACGGTTAGTGCACCGACTTAACTTGTTAACTGAGCTATGAAATAAAAATGAATGACAATTCAACAGAGTGTAAGTACATATTGAGCACAGATTATTGCTAGCTTTGACTTTGCCCGGGCCGATAGTCTTATGTTTACATGTACATTTGTACAAACCTACGTATAAATAATACACATATTCAATAGATCGGCTCGTATTCTTTACTTGGCTGTGTTATTTTCTTGGATGAAACACGTCTCATTGTGCTTTCCTGGCCATGACAATTGAAAGAATAAACTCACCGCTTAAGGTGACTGGTAAAACGTCGTCGATATCGCGTAAATAATCAGATCGCGATTGACTCATGTTAGCAGTTAAATGAACTACTTTCGAGGTTGGGTAAAAGTTAACTATGCTAAACAGCAAAATAATCACGAACGTTAAAGCGAGTGTCAATGAAAACAAATCCCGGAATGTGGCCGCCATCGCTGGAATGCAAAAGTGGTTTCCCCCAATCCGCACTTGTGGAATAAGCTCTCTTGGATGGATGTTAATCTGCGCAGAATTGAATCACAGTGCACCAAATAACCTTTTTTAAACCACGACTCAGTGCACACTGCACACCAAAGCATTGGTTCTGTCACCTCAATAATGCGAGTATAGTCCTCATCTTTGAAGGTTGAACAAGCGCCAGCTACTTTAACATGTGAGTGTTATTGTTCCGAGTCCAGATGAAACCACTGTTAGTAGCCCTTGTGACGTTTCCTCGCTGGACTACCAATCACCGTGTAATGGTAACTTGAAGAAGAAACCTCCGCCTCCTCCTTAAATGAAGCCCAAAATTGTGTATGTGAGACAAGCATTTTGCCCAAAATTTTGCAAATCAAACACAGAAAAAAAAAAAAAAGGTTTTTAAGAAGACAGTAAGTCAACTCCAGAAGGCGCTTTAACTTGTTCATGACCAACGACATTATAGCGCCGTAAGGCGAAAGACCGGTTACTCTACTTATAAAGCCGTAGTACGTCCGTGGGGCGAAACAACCGCCATTATGGTAAGCAAACTAAACATCGGCGCTGATGTGATACGATGAACTGTCTGTACGTACATCCGATCGGGTTGTTATCGATTTCCACGTTATGGCGTTGGGGAAGAAGAGTTTAGCTCACTGTTCTTCAATAAATTGACGAATTCGCTAAAGTAAAAGACCTAACTTATCATTTTTTTTAGATTCCCCAATAACAAGGAGAGGTATGAAGATGCTTTATAAGCTATACCATAGCATACAATACATCAAAGTTGCTCACTAAAATGGCGGACGCTCTGCTCCAATTGCATACTACGCGCAGTTGTGTACAATTTCGTGTGAGTAACCGGTCTTGCGCCTTACGGCGCTATATACTGTCTTTGTTCATGACTGTCAGACCAGCCCATGAAGAAACAGTCCACTTGCGATCAATTGGAAGAATACCTGCAATGAATGCCCTTTTGTTTCATCTCTGAATGCACCTACTTAAATTACCCAACGATTGTACAGACTGCAGTGCGTCAGATACCGTTTAATTTGCTAAACGTTTAAAAGGGAAATCAGGGTTTATTTTCACAATTTATTTCACTACAATTCCCATCGGTGTCGTACAATGAGTTATAACAAACAAATATGATCAAGATTATCTGAAAACATGTGGACAAATTTCGAGAAACGAGTCAAATTCGCAAAAAATCGGTGAAGAATTCCCAAAGTCTGTAATATCCATATTCATCGAATTAATTATGAATATTCAATACTATTGCCTTTTCAAGGTATGAGGAGGTGGGACTGAAAATTTTCATACGTAGCCTACGTGTGCTCTATGTATCATCAACTATCACTAAAATCTTGTTTGCCATCATAGCGCAATGCACGAACAGCATGGGAACTGTAAACATTCGGTTATGGTTTCTCATATAACGTCATCTCAGTCTTACGCTGTGATTGGTCATGGTATAGAGGAGGCTGTCTTGTCTTGTACATGAACGTTAATTTTTTGTACCCGACAAATATTAAGAGTTCTCATCCAACAGTATCTAACGCAGTAATTACCGTTTCTTCTACCTTCAAACACCTCCCAAATGTCTCTATATTTCGGTGAACAATCAGTTTAGGAAGAAAAATCAACTAAAGATGAATTTTTCACCCAGATTTCCCCTTTAAACGGTCGGAATAAACGTTCGCATACCGTCTGATCAGTTTTTATAGATACATCATTTTGCCATACC
Source organism: Stichopus chloronotus (assembly GCA_021234535.1). NCBI lineage: Eukaryota > Metazoa > Echinodermata > Holothuroidea > Aspidochirotida > Stichopodidae > Stichopus > Stichopus chloronotus. The sequence goes on along the minus strand of CM037829.1, from coordinate 18,468,653 downwards.
ACCCTACCGAATTACACTGATTGTTTCGATCACATCTAGCATCAAATTTAAGCCTAGAACTAAAGGCTACTGTCTTGTGTTAAAGCAAATGTGCTTGATCTGTATATTTTAAGTCGTACTAAGTCACTTGAGAACGAATTTATGCAGCAGGTTGTGCAGTCAAGACAGCGTCACAAAGTTGGTTGGATATTCCGTCCCCCCCCCCCCTTGGTCCAAAAACTGGGACATGGGTAGTAGTTTCTCCACACCTAGAAGTCGAGATGCAATTAACACCGGATGCCAGCTTTATCTCAAGAGGAAAATGTCACACGGAGAACTAGTCACACAAGAATCCAGAGGTAGTCGTCACGTGGACATTTCCATTATTTTCCATCCAATCAGATGCCACAGGTTGCTACCAGACAGGACATGAGATTCGGAACTGCGTGTTTACTCACTTGTAGAATTCAGCCCGTGAAGCATGTCCGATCCCTTTCTACAGAAGATGGTAACAAACCTCCACATTGCCGATTGACGTACGCAATAAATTGTAAAAGTAATTGATCTTCGAATTTGAAGTCTATGGAAAGCTCACATTTTGACCATTAATGGCGCTTTCAAGTTTCCGTACCCATATTTTTATTTTCATCTTAAGACTAACAAAGTTCTCGACGTGACTAAATAGACATTAGTACATTTTCTTTTCATCTGCCAGACTAAACTTTCTTAGAAGACCATACTATCGTTAAGATTACATCAATTGCCTTAATTTTTATACTACGTACCCTTCAACCAACAAATAACCTCAACTTATTTGATAAAATATCCAAAAAAGATCGATTTTTAGGCTTTCAAAGACTGTGAACACTTGATCACTTGAGGAGAAATCCCTAAACTGCTGTATAGGGTATGCTATTCACGTGTCGAAACTAAGAGTGATGTAACTCGAAGAAAACTAAAACAACTCCGATGACAAACACCTCTTGTTCATTTCATAGATTATAGCGCTGACTCTTAAAGGAGGGACGTGATTTCCTTAAAGGAGAAGGAAATCCTGGGAATATATTTATGAAAATGAAGCAAATGTGATTGACAAACATCTCCCCAAAGTAAGAAATATTGTTTCCTATCCAAGTTACACACTTTTGAAATTCAACGAAGGATGCCGCCATTTTGAATGTAAACCCACTTGAGTAAGTCGAATTATGATGTCACGTAGCGGAAATTTCAATGTATTTCTTTGTTTTCTTTACCTATAATTTCCATAAATCTGCGCACACAGTTGTACACATTTTTCGTTGAATTACTGACGTGTATCATGCAATAGTCAAATTATTAATGCTCTGATGAATACCCTTTAAAAAATATTTGGCAAAAATGCATGAAGAAAAAGAAAGCTTTTCAGTCACATGTGGCGAGGTTTTGTCATCAAAATCTCAGAATTGCAGCTTCCTGATAAAATTTTATGAAAAGTCAAATTGCTATATCTTTGGAAGTAAACAACATATTTAAATGAAATTTGGTGATGGTTCTCACCGTATGTTAGTCAGGCTCTCAATCGCCATTGTCAAATGTCCTGACTTTCCTTCTTCTTTAACATTAGCATTACATGTGTTGGCGTAAAATGTGTACTTGTGTTCCGTTAGAATGTTATTTTCTGGTCAATTCAGATAGAGATGATACTCAAGGAATGATACAGGGGAGGGGTCCAAGGGGTCCTGACCCTTCTTCCTTGTCAGGAGCAACAATTATTTTTCAGAGGGACATTACGACAGTCGTGTAGTTGCTCCTTCCGTGTTCACTAGAAGTAATAGCCGTCTGGAATAGAGAAATAATCAGAAACTTATACGAAAACTTTGGCGAGTTCTTACTTAATTTGAAGCCTCTTTCCAAGACACTTATTGCTTTCTCATGATGATGTAAGCAAATTATCAGTGATGCAATGGTTAAAGGTTGCGGTACACGGACACGGAACCTTTGCCAGTCATGTTACACGGTGAGTATACTTTTCGAAGGTCTTAGCGACCAAGAACCAAAGCATTATTTGCATGATTGAAAAGAACAGCCTTTCCCCAACAGGTTGAGCTAACCATTCTAGGAGAGTAAACATAACTCCATTGAGCAATAATTCCAATAACAGAGAAGTGTTTCCCTTTTCACTTTTCAGACAAAATTTTTATGACAACCTTGCCAAAAACAACTTGGAGTAGGTAAACAGGTTTCGCTCTGATATTCATGAGATTACTCTCTACGTTAGCAGTGTTGCCCTAGTGATGGGAATGAAAGCCAATAATAAATGCCCTCAGCCCAGAATTGACCAGAAGTTACGATAATAGCGAATCGGTGTTTATCTCCTTTTAAAAATTACTATTTAAAATCACCGCCAGGTCAAATAACACAATGACATCCTTTTTTAATTTGCTGACGTCTTTGGACCTATTATAGTCCTGTTGTTGCAAAAGCAAACATTTGACATATATACTCATCCGTTCTGACATTTTTTTTTTTTTTGACAGTCGCACCGCAATAGGTCGCCCGTCGAAATGTTCAGTGACGATCAGTAATATCGCAATACTTAAAAATGTAGGTTTCACGTTCAATCTTTCTTCAGTCCTCAAATGAACGTGAAACCAGATCCAAGGGGGCTGCTGGGCCTAATATTTCCAAAGTTGGGCCAAAAATATTGTGTCGGTGAATATAAATTAAGGAATAAACTGTATGAGACCTCTCTTTCAAGGCTGATTACATGAATGCAGCTTAAAACACTTGGGAAGGGCTGCTTCCAGCCATTGGGGGGAGGGGACTTGTGAGGCCAAAGTTTTTCTTGTTGTGTTTAGCGCCAACTGACGATGGCGCTAAAGTTATAGATAGTACATGTGACTTATCACGTCGAACCTCCTCTTTAAAATGCTACGTCTGCCTGAAAATCCTAGATCTGCCTCTGGTAGCATCGGAGTAATAATAGTCGCCAACGGTACAGAACAAAATTCACCAATTAATGGTATCCCTGTTTTCCGTACACCCGCCGTTAAATGATTCATCACTGGCTGCCTCTCTTTGAGACTACGGTTTTCCACAGAAGTACAGGGTGTATACCGAGAAGAGGGAGAGTGCACTGTTTTGCATTTATGAAGGAAAGTAAAAAAAAACAAGAAAAACAAAATAAACTAAGAAAAGGTTTAGGTATATAAAAAATAAAAGATGGTAATTTATTCTCGTTTTCAAAATAATACCTTAAAAAAAAAATCCAAAATATTTACGTTTATTGTGGAATTTTTGACCGTCTTTTTCTTCAGATTTTTACACTAGCGAAATCTTCGAACTGGGACATACGTCGTGCATGCATATGCTACAGTCGCTGGAAGTTAGCTAAAAGTGTTGTATGACTATATCGGTAGCCTTTGCTTTTGCATTCACATTTCAGGTGAAAATATTAAAGGAACTGTACTAAAGAGCTTCAATCAACGTTACTGTGAATATCATGCTGCAAGTACAGGTAGCCTAGGTCTCCCTACTGTTGTATTCATGCAGTTAGATAGAGCAACTAGTATACTGTGTACGTTAACGGAAAAGGCAGTAGTTTTGCAGATCACACAAGCTAGTGTCACATACCACAGGCTTTCTATAGTGAAAAGCACTACCCATCTCAGTTAGAAAAAGGGACTCTATGAAGTTCATACATTCAATCGAGAAAAAAAAAATTGTTAACCCTTTTTGTGCTCATTTTGTATATTCTATTTGTTAGCATTAAAGTAGAGATTTGGCATAGTTTTCTCATGTAACAGAGTCGCAATCCATTAGCCCCACATTTCAGTCTAATATAGCCCACTCGCCTCTCGAAAGGAATAATTGACACAGTGAAAGTGTAGAAGGAAAGTCATCCATGACAACGTAATTCAGTAGACTTTCTCACAATAGCTAATGTATTTGCCATCCATACGGTTGCCATGAAGTGCAGCAAATAAGTTCCACTCTGAAGAACGCAGGGAGACAATTTAGCAGCTTACAATTAAATGGGGCAGTGGGGCCACCTGTGAACTTTGGATATTTCACTGATACCTGAGTGCTGTACCGAGAGGTGTAAAAGAGGTGTTTGAAAGTGAACAAACTGCATTCTAAATTTCGACTAATTGTACTGCGCACTCAGCCACGACCTCTCAAGAGTGTCATCTCGAACCAGAGCATATAGTGTGTGTTCTCAACAATCGGAGCGTGAAGAGCGAGAGTAGTAATTGGCAACATTCATTAAGAAAACCTTCAGACGGTATGCGAACTTCTAAAGGTTACGAGTGAGTTGCAGCAACTTATTCATTTTGACAGTTTACAACGACATGTACCACAGAGCTTTGATAGATGTAACCTTCCAATGAAAGCGAGGGGTATAAAATTGGTCATCTTTGTTGCATAGTCTATAATGACGAAACGAAAAGCTGCAGTTCATTATTCTTTGAAGTAAAGTTTCTTTTAATGATATTTGTTTTTGCAAAACATTTAGGCGGCAGCCGCTAAACAAAGAGCGCTAGAGACCGCGCGAGTATTTCATTTACATATGAAAGGGGGACAGAAAACAAACATGGCGGCTGGGATTCCCTCTACATTAATGACTTATTTGATCCACACTTGCTAAATTGACAAGACTCCGATTGAATCAATATGTATTTAAATTAAACAACCCTATCAAAAGAAATCGGATGTTTGTATACTGCCCCGAAACTCCCCTCAGTATTTTTTTACGATTTGACCAATATCTTGATTCAATTTGTCATGATGCTAAGGAACCTACATTGGCAGCATACTTAAGTTGTAAGTGCTACAACCTATACTTGAATCTAAGGGTGTTAACTATGTAGAGACCTAATGATGTAAGTACTCTATGTCAATAAGAACAATTAAATACAGATCATGCGAGGATAACTGAAGCACCAGTACCACCAGAGACTTAATCAACCAAAATTTTGGTACTAAAACGGGAATTTCCCAACTTTTCTTCTTAGTGATCACTTTTATCTCATCCCTATATACGAAGTGTTCAGAAGGAGAAAAGCAAACCCGGCTTGAATGTTGTAGAGGAGATATTGTACTTCCTTGAGCCGTTAAGTCCCAAACTACGAACCACACTTAAATTTGGAGCCCACCTTACACCCCCTTGGACCCCCTTCTCAACCCCTCAACCCCAGTAAGAAATCCCGACCCATGTCATTTGTATACCATGAGGTACTGACCCACCAAGTTTCGGTTGAATACCACCAGGGGTGTAAGGCGAAAAACCATTCAAGTGTGGATTTAACAAGCTCAACGAAGTACAATATCTCCTCGCTGTTGAAGGATGAGAAAATAATATATACAGCTCAGCGCACATGAAATCATGGATATTGAATGACCATGCAAGACGACAGGGATGAGATTTGCAACTCCGCGGATCGCCTAGTTGTTTTATCTTTTTTTACGTTTTATCTTAAGTCGTTTGCAATGCTTGCTTTACTTATTGAAGTAATTGCATAATTTAACATCAGCTTTACGAAGTTTGATAAGGAACTTTTTTCAACGTATGGAGTCTATTTACTGTTGGTGTGCTTTTAGTCATGATGATGCTCACACAGCTTTAGATATTTAACACTCACTATTTGTGCAGGCCTTTGCAAAGCATGCCCCCCCCCCCCATGTTAGAAAAAGATTAAATTCCAGTAGAATGGGTGAACATGCATGGGGTAATCACGAGATAAACCAATTACTGTATGATAGATAGATATTACTATGAAACGTTATCAAGGAAAAGGAAAGTCAGCTCCTTATTGTTTTTGTTTTGTTTTTTTTCAAAATCCACCGCATCATTTTACTAGTAAAATCAGATTACATTTAATTTTATATGGAGTAAATTAATCAATCGACACACTGGTAAACTCATTAACTCGGTGGCTTAAATATTTCACCTGCATTTGTTCGTAGAAGACTCAAAATGTACATAGATTGCCCGTTACAGTAACGATAGCCCAGGTTACCTAAAACTCTTGTTTGATGATTCTTTTAATCAGTTCGCAGTTATTAATAAACTGGGCAATTGCAAGTTCATTCATACCTCTTGTTGGATGGGATGTACAGTCTTAATATAAAATAAATGCCATCAGGGCGATATTTAATACAAGAGTGTAAAATTTCTCTTTGGTATGCAATGTAGTTTACAGTAAGGTATCAAGCATATTAACATACGAATATTAATATACGAAGAAGTAAGACCGACTTTGAATGAAGAGTGATGCAACATGGCCAAAGTCATATGAAAAGCCAGGAGTTGAGGTTAGCAATTCCTAGCACATAGTTTGCATGCAAATTTCCAGCGCATTATACATTGCTGAATTAACAGCCTTGCAAGATCACAAACTTTATAACTTGGTTAGTCAGCCTGGATACCCCATGCACACGGTTGGCACCTGAACCAGTCTCTCTGTATCATTTACTGTGATGACTACCCTCCGAACGGGATCCATCAATAGTGACTAGTTATAATAAATTTGTACCCTACTTTGGTTCACTTTACGGAAATCATGCCAACTTGTTACTGGAATTTGGACAAAGACTGGAATTGTTTAGTCAAGGTTAAATTGTCAAAGTTTTAATATCTGCTATCCACCGACAAAGTTGATTTTAATCAACAGTACGTCGAGTGTAAATTTAACACCTTCCTGAATGCGCTTTGTTGTGGCAATTCAACCTTTCCGAGTCAGTGGTGTGTGACTGTACTACTCTATTGAGGGCAATGTCAAAGACAATGATAAAATTATTTGGTTAGTGCTCCGTCTGACATAATTGCTAACTTAGCTACTTATCTGAAAATGAATGAGTGAAACAGGACAAAAAAGCAGATTGTAGACAAGCCTATATATATATATATATATATATATATATATATATATATATATATATATATATATATATATATATATATATATATATATATATATATATATATATATATATATATATATATATATATATATATATATATATATATATATAATATGTGAAAATTCACGTATGCTCCATTTGATATAAATATAAATATGTTAACAAATATGACAATTTTGAAGCACAAAAATTTTTACAAGAAAAGGTGTATATTTCGGACACGCCTGTGTCCTTCTTCAGCACAAACTAGTATTGAAAACGATAGTAAATGGTAAAAATGGTACTGTAACTACGGATGTCCGTTGACAAGTTCTTCCTGGAGGACTAAACAGTCACATAGAAATAATAAAACTGTTTGTCCTTGTGCTTCGATAGGCCTATAAGTAATGGTAAAGATGCCTCTCCTTGTCCATAGATGATAAAATAGCTGATTAAGCTGATTATGCAGGAAGTCACAAAACAAGACTTAGAAATATTTCTCCCTTGAACCCATGGCTGTTTGTGTTGAGCAATACACTGGTCGTATACAAACCAACTCTTTACAAGAGCTTTCTGTCATGTCAACTGCTTGGCTCAAAACCCTCTGCCTCTCTGTTCTCCTAAAACCAAGAGGGAAAACTGTCAATACTTTCGGTCAAGTCATGTGACCCTTCAACCATTGGCTCTGCTTAGCCCTAGCTACTTAAGATGACACCCTGAACCAATCACAAAAGTTTAATAGCCCTCCGGCCAACTGAACCTCAACTATTTTGTACGTTAGCGGAAAAGGCAGTAGTCTTGCACGGCACATAAACTGTAGTAGCAGCATCACATACCACATTGCGTTTTCTGCAGCGAGTAACACTACCTCTTAAACGCAGTTATAACAAATGGGACCCTTTGAAGTTCCTACCTTCAATCGAGAAAAAAAAGAAAAGAAAAAGTCTTGGCAACCCTGAACCCTCTATTGCGTTCCTTTCGTAGGGCTTCCCTCTCTTGCGTTCCTTTAGTAGGGCTTATTTGTAGACATTGAACGTTGCTCAATTAACAATTTTCGGGCCCAGTGCAATTCATAAGGCCCACAGGTCAGTCGATAAACAAAGCCAATAGACTAGTCAATGGGAATGATATTTACGCATGTCAGGGATTATAACTCGAACAGACTTTTCACAGTCGTCAATTTAAGAATAGTACATATAGTCCTATAAATATTGATTTACGTAGGGGGTAGGGCGAAAATTAGGGAGTGGGCTGTAGCAATGTAAAAGATGGGGGTGTTATCAACTGTAGCCATTGTTGTAAACTACCGTTGGGCCATAAGGGTGGGCCACATTCGTATGTTGTTAGACTGGTAATCTTGCTAAGACCATGGTAATGTAGTACCACATGCACCGTGCTTCTTTTGCACGGAGCTAACGGCGCCCTCTTCTGTTCCTCGCCGATTTCTACTTCACACTAAGGTCTTGTACATTTGTAACCAGCTATCTTATTTTTTTATTTATTTTATGGCGTTTTGCTTCGAAATGTGAAGAAACCAAGCAGATTGAGTCATTTAGTTCACACCCTGTTTATTCATGATTTCTTCGAGTAGAACAACCAGTCAGGGTAAAAAGTGAACAAGCACTTTGCTGTGACTGTGTGAGCACTCCTTACACAAGCGACTGTGTTATATGAATAAAGATCAAGTGTTTTGCATATGGTTACGCCACATTGTTGACAAAATGTCCAAGATGTTTGAATTGAACAGATCTTCGGATATGCATAACTCGATTGGGTACGGAGCTCGCGTGTAAACAGCTGACTAACAGGACGCTGTTAGAATAACAACGTGGTGGGTGTGGAAACGCGAAAGAGAAAGGAAATTACAAACGTCTTGACCAAGACTATCGGGCGTGGAAAAGAGTGGATATATGGGGACACACCTCCATTAGCTGTTCCATTGACTTACACACTAAATTACTTCTGTTTCCTACCCCCCACAGCCTTGTCAAAGTTCACAACCCCCGTAAGCTACCCCTCACATGAAAGCCAATAAGTTGGCCTATTATGGCACAACAAATTTACCATAGCATGACCGTTTAGATTTTGAGATACAAGGGGAAGAAATTTAGAGGGTGTACACCTGCTCATATTTATCCGCAAAGTAACGGAAATTAACCCTTTTTCACACCAATTATTGAAACAGACTAAATCACCTCCGATCCATCTAAATTTGCTGTCACTCAGGCATTGACATCTTCCCATTCATATCCATAAAAATCTGCAACAACTGATCATCTTAACATGAGTAATTTACACCTAGAATGGATCTAAAATTGACGGTGTACTCTCGGTACTACTCTTCTCAGGAAGGCAGTACCTCTAACAGAGGTGTGCCCCCATATGGACATGCAACTGCACTTTTTTAAATAGGTGGCGCCATGTCATTTTGTGTTAATCTAGTCACTATACCTATTAGCCTAGACCTATATATTTTTTATCGCTAGGCTAGCATTACCGTGTGTAGTACGAAAGGAACGTATCCTTGTTGTTCGTATGGTTACATTATTGTCTCCTGTTCCGTTGTCTAAAGGAGGTGTTTGGTATTTCCAGGGTTATTTGTATGTGTTTTTCTGTGCTTTTCTGGGTTTTCTTTTTTGTGTTTCCTCTGTGCTTTTTCTTCATTTCTGTCTCTTATTTCATCTTGCCTGTGCTTTGGTTTGCAAGTCAAGTGAATATTCGGTGTTTTTGCTTTTGCAGGCGCTTTGCTAATTTAGTAACGAATAATGATGAGAGAAATCAGAATCTAGTTAAGTGCATTCCTTTAGTTAGTTGCCATCTTTCCATAGAGTGTTCTTGGTCTTGAACGAGCAACAACTCATATCCACGCAGTATAAGGCTACAGTAATTGACTTCATCACACATTCTAGAAAGAACTGTCTTTACCGTAACCAATTATGTTTGATGTTATGTAATCGAATTAATCATTTCTGGAAAATTCTGAAACTAGGTAATTTCAATAGGCCAATATATTGTGCTGTCTGTCCTTGCAGGACTGAATTTGAATCCACTGTTCTGATGAGAGCATCTCCTTTTTGACAAACCCTCTGTAATTGTTCGCCTTGTCAACTGTCGTTATAATCATTGCCTGCAACGCTAGCTTAACTTGGTCCGCAGGCCTACAGCCTACAATGTCTTCAAGGAGGCTTTATTACATCATTTCCATTGCCTATCTGGACACAATGTATATTCAGCTGGCCCCAGCCTCCAACCGTCTGATATTTCGTCTTCTAGTGTTAACTTTGCTGTCAGACACCTAACCATTAATTCTGTGAATTTTATCGCTGTCACCGTTGTACGCAAACATCTGCCTCGCGTTTTCTGTAGTTGGCAGTGTTACTAAGAAGTCTTACAGTTCGAGGTCGAAAAGAAGGCCAGTCCAGGAGCTGCAGCCAGTTACCAGCTTACCAGCGTGTAGTTCATTGCAGTATGAAGTGTAACTGTTAAGCTTTAGTCACTAGCGTACACAGGGGAATGTGAGGGGGGCATGGTCCAATCCCCCCTCACATTCCCCATTTTTTTTAAATACTGCATATCTTGCTGAAAATATCAGAAATAAGCGTGAATTGACATGATTAGTATCAATATAGGCCTACTATATATATATATAGATATATATATATATATAGATATATATAATATATATATAGATATATATATATATATATATATATATATATATATATATATATATACATATATATATATATATATACATATATATACATATATATACATGTATATACATATATATACATATATATACATATATATACATATATATACATATATATACATATATATACATATATATATATATATATATACTATATATATATATATATATATATATATATATATATATATATATATATATATATATATATATATATATATATATATATATATATATATAGGAAACTTGAGGGAATACAGGCCCGTAGCCAGGGGGGGGGGTCGGAGCGTTCGAATGACCCAAGTTGAGGGGGATCCATTTTTTCCAGCCATGTGTTTGAACGGTCAGCTATGAAATATTTTTTTATCTTGACATATCGTTCACTTATAGCAGGAAGAAAAAACCTCTCCACTTATGTCATAAAATGTATACAGGCCCAAACTGAACACAATATATCTTCAATAGATACATATACTATGTGGGGTGATGAGATAATAAGCTAAAAAACGCGCATGCATGGTTATGTCATTGTGGCTGTGGATATCATTGAACTAGATACAATAAAAAGCTCGGGACACAGTGCCACGACAAGCTGCGACACGACGGCGACCACCCACCCCGTCTGCTGTGGTCGTGGCAGTGTGACCGGTTCCCGACTAGAGTTCAGTTGTGTCGTAAGCCGTCGCCGGGCCCGATTAAATATGTTCAATTGTAGTCGGGTGCAGTCGGTGCATTTTAAGCCCTGTTCAAACCGCCACGACTACCAAAGTGTCTACTCAGGAGCGTAGCCAAGGAGGGGCGATGGAGGCGATCCCCCCCCGGCCATATTGTGGTATTTTTTTTTTAGGACTTCGACAGAAATACCCAGGAGCATAGGTATAGCCAGGGAAAGTAGGGCGAACAGGGCGACCCTGCTTGATCTCATTTTCGCTTCTTTTTTTTTTCCCCGCGATATCGCTTAATAGTAATTCCCTCAATTTATGTGGCAGGCCTACCAAGGCAGGGGTGGAATGCAGGGTTGGGAGCATGTATGTCTGCATGTTAAACACCCAGGAAGGGCAGTATTCATCTATCTGAGCGGTTTGTAGAGCCAAACGTTTCTTTGAATGCTCATCTCGGCATTGCTTCATTTTTCACAGACTAATTATTTTCTCAGTAATTGAGAAATTTTAGACATGAGATTTATATTTCAAGGCTGGGTTCATGCAGCTGAAGAAACTTGGGAAGGGCTATTTCCGGCCATCTGGGGGGTTTGTAAAACCCTAAATTTTCTTGTACGCTCCGCGCCAACCGATGGTGGAGCTCCGCTTAGATAGTCTTCACGAGTTTGCACCCCCTCCCCTTGGAAGGTCTTTTAACGTCTTCTTAAATGCTCCAGATTGCAGGAGATCTGCAGATTTCACAATTTTCCGGGGAAAGTATGCCCCCCCCCTCGACCCCATAGCAAAAACTTTCTTCTACGCTCCGCGCCAACCGATCGTGGCGCTACCCTCGGATCTTTCAATTGCAGTAATTCCGGCAGAGGCTACGGCCTCCCCCTCCACAAATTCCTGGGTACGCCACTGGCTTTAGTTCATTGCTTTTCATAATTATCTCAGCCTAATCAAGAAATACTTTGTGCACTGTATTCTTAATCTGTCTGAATCTTAAGTTCGAACAAGAAGTTATGGACATATAGAGTCGCACTCTCGTTTCATCTGTCCTCTGCATATATTTACTTCCATTCGTTTAAGTTGTTACTCCGAGCAAAACCGCACAGCCAGGAAACTTCACAAAACAATACCGATTCGGACATCTCAAACCAAGATAGCCATTTTTATAAAATATAGGTTTTTAGATTGACCCAAAAGGTTCACCATTTCAACAAGTGTATGCAGTGTGAATGTACAGACCCTTGAAGTGGTAATAAATAAATATGTAATGAGATGCAATTTTATAATACCTTACACTGGAAAGAATAAGTAGTCACTTAATATTGGCTCTGCATTTCACAAATATATAAAATATGCAATGTAAACAAATATGCAAATATACAATGTGCAAATATACAATATACCAAGATACAATATTCTAATATACAATAGCTACACAATATATGCTGACGTGTGCCGAAGATATGCTGAAAATATATGCTGTGAGGCGCAAAGCACCTATTAAAAGGAAACATAAGGTTGGTGAAATAAAATACATACAAAACATATAGGAAAAAATAAAAGGTTGGTTAAAAAAAATGGTAAAATAGTTCATAGTCAGAGCAAGAACAAGCTCAACAATGAACGGGTGACCGGAATTGAATAGTACGTATACACATTCGAAGAAGTTCCTCATACCTAACACGTAATCCAGCTATTGTTGTTGACTCAAACAGCTATTAATTTAGTCGTTGAAGAGCACAAGTGATCCATTGAATTTTCCTAACGTACCTGAATTTCATAATATTTCATATTAGATATTTCAAAGATCTAAGAGCCTCGCAGTTTTATCAACTCGCTGACGATAGGTCAAGTGAAGATTGTTGATCACACAGGCATATATAGGGCAATAAACGTCTAAGGTTTCGTGGTAACTTGTAAATTGAGGTCAGCGAAGTCGTAACATGATAGGCACCTATCTCCTACGTTACAAATTTTGTACTTCTATCACTTCACCTATTAAACGATAAATACATTTCCAAACTGATCTATGTATCTTTTCGAGCAGAGGAAGTCTCTACTCTTGTTTTCGCCGTCATATAGCAGTTTATTCACTTTCACTTTCTCCTATGTCGCTATCCTTTTTTACATCTATGTGTTTTTATCACTGTTCTTCAATCGTCATCCTTTAAATGTCATACCGATTTTCTTCTGGATGATCTACTTTACTATTTATCCAACTTATCTTTTTTATCCATTTGACTTTTTTTTTTCATTTCACAATATTTTGTCTTTAACTGGTAATATTGCATTTTCTCTTGGATGAAATAAATACCCGTAATATGAAATAAATAATAAACCAGAACCCGAGCTATGAAACCTGGTTTAAATTTACTCTCCTTTAGTATACAATGTACGTGAAAGCAAGGTCAAAGGAACCAGCATCTATACGAAACGTAAGATAAGCCTTGGATGAAATGTGATACAACTTGACCAAAGCGCATAGGGCAAGGTTTTGAAAAAAAAAGAAGAGACGGACTGTGATTAGGACTATGTGGGATCTGTATGTTATAAGTGTTACTATTATTCGTAAAAAAAAAAACAAAAGAGTGAAAAATAATTGGCATCATATCTGGCTATGCTTACACAGATATTCCAGATAATTTAAATTTGAAATAGAATAAATTGAAAACACAATAGCAAAATTGCACGTAACAGTGATATTAAAATATTGTTTTTAGTTCCCACAAGACTGCATTAAAAGGTTTTGAATGAATTTTTTTCATATAGCTTTTATATTTTAAAATTTGCTTGTATTTATGTCAATCGGACGGTTTTAAAAGACAAAAAAAAATCAAAACTGATGGATTTATAATTAGATCTTACAGGTTTATCGGCTGGTGATGTGCAATAGACTACAAATTTAAAGAGTTTTGCCAATCAGAAGTTCTTTCGGTAGGTCGGCATTGGATTGCCTCGTTAACCTTATTTGAATAAGCAAAGTGTAGTCTGTGGTAAAAATAAAATTTAAAGTTTAAACTTTTGCAAACCTAGCTACCTGAGAAATATTAATTTGTCAGTGACATTGTTAGTCTTACATAATAAAGTGACATATGAGGTAATACCGAGGCCCGTATGTCATGAGGCAAGCAATAACAGTACTTCGGGGTCAAATTGGTTGTGTGTTGTCAGTCACATAGTGGGACGAACAGACTTTAAACTGTTTTACGCTATTTAATTAACACTTACCCTACACTTTACCCTAACACTTATCCTGCATGCACTTTGTTGTGGCAGTTCGAAAGTTGTACGAGCTAATGGTGTGTGAATGGTATACAGTATAGTATTCAGTGTACAGGACTATGAATTATGTGGTTTCTGCACTATCGTCTTGTTAGAACTTAGGAAATGGAAATGATTATCCAACCAATGCTGGAGTATAAGTTCAGCGATGACACGTCAATGATGAAAAAAAAAAATACTTAACACCACGGCATAAAAATTCCACCTCAAAAGCTGCTTTGTCCCTTTTTTGGAACTCACCAAGCAATGGCCTGCCTTCGTCTCATGAATCCCCAACTAGAGGACGAAACGAGTTGTATACCGTCCAACTTTCTGGTGTTGTCCACTAAGTTTCCTATAGTCCATTGTCTATCATCCCAAAGCTCACTCATATCTATGAATATACTTGGCTGGTCTCAATTTGGAAAAGTCAATGCCAATGAAATTCCTAGGCTTCGAGTGGGGGTAGGAATGATCTCTATATCCGTAATTAAAAATTTTAAGTCCAAGAGTTATGGCAGTAAAAGCCACCTAGGGTGCAGCCTATGTGCATGATATTTCTTAACTACATTGTCACAGCAAATTTCATCACCTACAAACTTTCAGCAGAAACTACATTATCGTAATTAGAAATAGCAAATAGTATATGCAAACCAGTAACGCAATTAAAACTGCCATGTGACGTATTCACAACGGGTTACTTGCAACATGTATTACAGCCACATTTGTGTATGTTTCCAGCTGTTTAAGTCAAGGTTCATACGAACGACATCCATGTGAGAGGTGGAACAGTTTCATGTGGAAATGACAGTTGTGTCCATTAAATCATATTTTGAACATTTTTCTTGTTTCTATGACTATTTTGTATGGTTTTACTCATGACTTTCTATCCACTTGTTTTAAGCAGTGAGTAATGGAAGTAAAAGCGTGTCAAGTGTACGACAAATACGGCCAGGAGGGACTCTAAACGTGCTCAGTATTGAGTTAATATTTAGCACTGCTCAACATTTGTGTAAACTAGCACGCATAATGTGCCAGCGAGAGCCATAACTTCGTTAACGTGTAAAATAGGGGATGAAGTCTTCCACTACAAAAGTTAGGTCTGTTTCACTTTTACCGAGATACAATTCTGTGTGTAATTTATTTGTAGGAATGGCTCACTTGAAATAACATTACGGAAATTAAAATTACAGGCACATAAAACTTGCGTAGAACTTGCGCAATGAACAAAAGGACAGTGGAGCAAATGCGTATAGTGCTTGAATTTTCAAGTTTACTTCTTGAATGGAATTTGTTTTCAAGGAATTATAGCAAATGATTAATGTTTTGGATGGATTTGCCCAGTACATTCCACTTGGACTGTCTACCGACTAAACTGTGAAGAATGCATGGTGCAATCAACAGTGCATCAGTTATTTGAGCATGGTGCAATGGGGATCAATGATTCATATTTCAGTTTGAAGAATGACCCTGAACACTAAAAATTCAGTCGTAATCAGTCAGCAAAATATTTGGCAATGTTAACAAATCAAAACAGCGTACAGAATAAGAGTGAACAACCCACTCTACGAGATTACTCGGTTACAAAGCAACCGAAGGTCAGCGAGACCGAAGGCCCTTGCGGAGTAAGGGAATCGAACACAACCACCACTCATCCCCCAACGGTAAAACGTTAGCAGTTTTGAGATTGTACCTATCCTGAAGGGCCAAATCTGTTCTTCAAAAGATAAAAGGACGGAGAAAAAATAAACTCCGGAATTTTACGCACTTGAAACCTTGGTGGTTCTCAGTTACGAAAAACAACAACATAAAAAAAAAACTTGTTTTCAGGATTTTCTTTTTCTTTTTTTGAGATCGTCTCTTATAAATATTTGAACGTTTTCATACATTGCTTTTGACTCAGGCCTACGACCATGTAAAGTTTGGACGCCTGCTACAACACCTTCATTTGTACGCATTCTGAGAGCCTCATTTTGCAAGAGCTCGCTTCACTGTTTTTTATTGAAGCATCCATAAACCTGCAAATCGTAGGCTCACTAGACTATGCTTTGACTTTTACCTTAAAAAATCATGGGTTAAAATAGAGAAAATAGTACACTCTAAATCCACTAATAATTTAAATTGACCATAGATTGGTTAACCGAGTACCAACCTGCGGAAGTGGTCAACTTGTTACACGTAATTGACGCTTAACAAGTTGACCATCATTTTTGGCATAGCCTAGTTAACCAAGCTATGGTAAATTCAAAGGCAGATTTTAAAATATTTTATTTTAAAATGCAAAATGCAATAGTGAAGCTTAAAAACTGAATTTTGCAAGTTATGCGTTTTTGCTGGACCATCATTGGACAGATTTTTGGCGGAGATGTAAATTAGGGCAGGATGTGCTGTTTGATTAAAATATTCGACTTTATGATCTTTAATATTCCATCTATAACTTCCACGTGATACCAATTACCTTGAAAACAACATCTCTCCCACGTTTCTCTCACGAGAAATTTCACGAATAGAGTGTATAGTTACTGATAAAAAAGTAGATGAAAAGGTTTTTTTCTCAGCTAATAATGGTAGCTGAACTGGGTCGAGCGGTACACCATTGACTAACAACCGTAGAGAAGAAACCGTACCGTCTAAGATCAAGTAAAGAGAAACATTTCACCAGCTTTTGATAATGACGAAAACAGTTGAGGGTGTTATTGTATTTCAATTTTCTTATGTAATCGAGACACTTTATCAAGGAGTAGGACATTTGTAGAGATGTATGAAGTGGGGACTCTGAAAGGAAAAGGATTGCTAACATCTCCAGCTAAGGTATGTTGTGTCTTCAATGTGACTATCACACGGTAAAATCGTTACATCGATAAAATTGAGATACAACACGTGAGAACAGGAACCTCTCATTATTGGCCATATTACTGACAAAGTCAGTAATATCGGTGGTGTGAACAATAGTGCGTAGATAAGGAAAAACGTGATATTTACGAATTACAAAGGTTTCGAAAGTAAACCTTTCCAGAGAGAGCGCAATAAGCCATCTTCTTATTAATTATGTTATAATTACTAATTATGTAGGACAATCAAGTTGGTCGTCGTGAATGAATCAGAGCTGGTGGTTGACTACGTCACAAATCACAAAGATCACGGCCAATCACGCTATAATGGACGCGCTCTTCGTATATATGTATGGTGTTACAAACTCTGTTGGGCGGGATTTGAACATATCATGTTTACATATGAGAAGTTCATTTTAAAACGTCAAGATTATGAATAAAAATGAATAAAATTGGCTTGAAATTTCTTGAATAAGTCAAAAGACACGTTCCTTGAATGGAAGTCCAGTTAAGTGTCAAATTATTTATACAACCCCAATGTGAATGTTTTTGCAAAAATCCATTGTAATAGTCTGTAAAACACGGCGAAGTTTAGGACTCGGACAGAAAATGTCTGTGTCATCAGAATATAAAATTACACGTAATGTGTTACTTACCACATACTGATCGTTGACACAAATGACAGACAACAATCAACCAACTACAGAATTTGGATTGTAGTACCACTTCCTTCTGACTCGGAACATATTTGATGGTTCCGTTTCTCATATTTCTTACCGGTACTAGGTCAGGAATAGTTTACTTGTAATGATTATTTCAAGACATTGAAGCTATTGTAAATCCGTTTGTGAATGAAAAAATCCTCATTCAAGTTCTGAACAGGGCTACAGGGTGCTTTGAACTGTTTGCAGACTATCGAACAGGTTTCCATGTTCTATGTTACATACATTCAGTGAAACCCTTATGATAGGGCGCCATCAGTTATCTTTCCCCGTCACTTACCGGTACACTGACTAAAATAGGGGCAATCTACGGCCTTAGTGTCTGCAAGGTCATCAAAATTAGGCATTCCCTACCTAGGTGAAAGCTAACGGGTCTGGCTGTAATGGCATCTACAAATATCAGAATGAGCTAGAAGCGGTGTTCATTTAGCGGTGACCTCAATCCAGTGCCGCCCCCCCTCCCCCTAAATAGGCTATTATGCCGAAATATAATTCGATCTTCTAAAGCAATGTAAAAATTCTTTAGTCGTTCTTATTAACATTATTAGCATAGAAAACTAAGTGATGATAACTAAAAGAATGACAACTGAGAAAGAAATGGTCGTGGCTCGTTTTAGGCACTGTTCCACGAGGGTGAACTCGTCCGCCGGATTCGCGTTACTGGTATCTAAAGGTTGGTACGCTACCGTTGTCTCACGCTCGTTGTGTTGGATTTCAAATCCTATGTAAACTGCGCGACTCTGATTCGCGTTAAAGGCACAGTTATGTACACGGGTCTGCTCCCACGACATAGGATACGTTTACATAAGGTGCACCTTCCCTTCCATTACAGCTTTACGGTGTATATTTTCTGTTATGTCTGTCCTTACCACAGAGAAAAATATGTAAAAGCTATGAACGATACCTTTAGCGGTTACTGTTTTGCAATTATCTATAGATGTTCAGTCTTAGCATTGCGTTTCTGGGAACGGAACCGGCCCGAGTGTCCATTGGTTTTTCTTCATATTTGTCACCTATGAGGACGCAATATAATTGTCATGGGATAATCGTTAACAAGTTTTAACGAAGGAATTAGTTGCGTGTCTGTTTAAGGTGACGCACAGTAGCCTATAACATAATTACATTTCATGTCATAGAAATAGTAGCAATCACCAATGAAAGAAACAAAAGATTGCTAAAACAAATAAACAAGACATGAATCTTGTCCTGAATATATTATTTTCTTACATATTTTTCTTTTATATTTGCTGATGTATGTCAATCATTATTCAAATCCCTTTGTAGTGTTGCGTGTAAATTTTGTCTGACTTTTCTTTGTAAAAAAATTGTTTTGATATCTGGTTACTTTAAAACGTTGTTTATAGTTTTGAAAGTACCATAAAATTGATAAGCATTACTAGTTTCTTGAGCTGCATGCTTTCCAGCACCAATGAAGCAATCCTTGTGTTAAGAAAAATTATCTTTGGTTAGAGAAAAATTGTTATCTTTCTTTGAGGTTGAATACATAACTTTCTTTCCATCTTCCTTGGCAAATATAACTATAATTACACTACAAACATGCAAGGTGATCATTTTATCAACAAAGAATTGTTCTTCGTAATATCAAAATAGTAATTTCTCAAACATACTATGGAGCAGACTCATTTATGTATAGTAACTCCTCCCTGCACTTAAAATTGCTTTTAGCACACCCGTATAAACAACTCTTAAGAAGTGCATTATCTGGACTATAATTAATGTTTTTGTACCAATGACATATAAAGCGGCTCATGTCTCATGTCAGTCATGCGGGTATCTGCCCTGGACAGTAGTTTTGCATCACTGTCTTATATTTGAAATGACTAAGGAAGTGCTTTCCGCGTGCGTTTAAACGGCACCCGTAACAACCGGCATATATTTCAAATCCAGGGTCTACTATAAGACTTATCGGTCTCCATATTGCCATATAAAAAAACATATAACTCAAAGAAATGAGACTAAATTGTGCTAAAGTTTTTACAGTAAGAAACCTTTGAGCAACTTCCTCGCCATGAAGTGAAATATTGTGTGTGTTTTTCTTTTTTCATTTCTTGTAGCAATGACGCACACTAAGAAACAAAAACGAGTCTATGAACATTTTTCATCATCGTGGGGTGGTGAAGGAAGTTATTTTCCATTAAATTATTTAAATAGCACTTAAAAAAAAAACACCACTTCGAACTCAAACGACAGAATTTGGTGCCACCCAAAACCTTTAAGCGATATCTCCTAGAATACTAGATATAGTTTGCCGCATCATAAATTCTGTCAGTACTATAGAGAGAGAGAGCACTTTCGTTATCTAGTCACAAAATTACAGGCACTTTTTAAGAAGTTGGAACTTTGTCTTTGCGTAGTTATAGAATTCATACATCGTCTGAACTTCTGGTTGTTCCTTTAGAATTTTGATCGTCTCTTCTGAAGGCCCTTCTTTTCGATTGGTTTCAGTTTTCCGTTTAAGCTCTGTCATAGTACAATGTAAAACAAAACCAAAACACGAATTTCACTTTGGAAGACGCCATCATAAATCATAGGCAACAAGTAAAAATTGAACATAACTTACCCAATACCATGTCACATGATGGCTGTGATAAAACTTTGACGTCTGAACTTTCATAATCCAATTTTTTTTTAATAAATAAATCTCACATGGAATCTGTGCGTGAGCTTGTTCTAAGTATGTTATATGGAGCATTTAAGGACGTTGCAAGTCGGTGTTTTTTAGATTTTTGTTTTTACTCTGCCCTGGAAGAATCTGAAACTGATTTGAAAGTATGGAATGACATAAAAACAGGACTATAGTCAGTCCAGACTATTTAAAGTGAGCAGGATTTGTAGAACCCCCTTTGTGTCAGTTCTAATACTTTCTGCATGAAATATTTACACGTTTTATTGCTTCCTTATAAACGATGATTAGTTACTGCAACGGCATGTAGCCTAACTTATTGCTCTGTTGTTTGAAATAATAATTGTAAATTGTAATTAAGACTGCAATGATTGCACAAACATCAAATATACAAAAATGTGACTTTAATTTCACAACTTGGTTCTTATATTACAATTAATATTCTATTGATGTCTTACTAGAGAAAAGACCACCTTTCGAAAAGATTTTTGTGCTCTTTTGTACTTTTTTGGTTTGGTTTGTTTTCTTTTTCAGAGTAGTGTGATCACATTTTATGGTTATTCTCATAATTTCTTATGAAAATGCATCTGCTCCATTTCTGTAATTCGAGATGTCACAAAGATATCGAAGACCCACTTATCGGTCCCTTATAGCTTGAAAGATTGTGTCAAAAGTTTTGATGTCGGGTGAATTTTTTCTTCAAAGGCACTTACTATCTACTTCTTCTCTGTATAGTCTTTCAAGTCCTGGGTAGAGGCCTGGTAGGAATTTCTCAACCAGCTGAATAAATGATTCGAATTCTTCGGTTAAACCGACAATCAAATAAGAATCAAAATTGGCTTTAGAGATCCTTAATGCTTCATCAGCAGTTCTGGAACACAAGAATATTAAGTTTAAACAATAGCAACAACGATATCAGGAAGTCATTAAAAACGGGAACACAATCGCGATCACCGTTACCAAGGTAACCGATCGAAGATGTATGATCCTTAAAACCATTATCATCCATTATTGGAATCCCCCAAAAATGATTCAAACTTCAGATTCGGGTGTCGTTTTTCGGTCTCAGAAATACCACAAGAAAATGAAAAGAAGGTTAGAAACAGACATAGTACTCTGTCCTCCTGTGATCCTCGTCACCATGTAACATCATGATACCGAAAAAAAAAATATGCAACTCACCTACACAAAGGGCTATCCCCACAAAAGAACCTGAGATATTGGTACACATGCGGGTGACAGCTTGGCAGATTTTTCGAAATACAGTCATTGAAGCTAATATTCTACGAG
This sequence comes from Stichopus chloronotus, assembly GCA_021234535.1. Taxonomy (NCBI): domain Eukaryota; kingdom Metazoa; phylum Echinodermata; class Holothuroidea; order Aspidochirotida; family Stichopodidae; genus Stichopus; species Stichopus chloronotus. The sequence goes on along the minus strand of CM037829.1, from coordinate 18,446,676 downwards.
GGAAAGAGAGGGAAAGATATGTTCGATTATTGGTCTGGCAATACTAATGAGATGAGTATTCCATGATTTGAGTTATCTTTATAATGTCTTAATAGTGGGAGATTGTGGGGTTAAGATCTGAATGGTACAGATGGGTTCGTTCTACTTTTCTACTTCGAAGGTTGAGGTTGGGAGCATATATGTGTTTGAGACATTTTGTCTCCACTTGACACAATAGAGTTAATTTAAAATTGTTTTGGTCTTCTTCTATCTTCTTCTTAACTGACAGTTTATTAAACAGGACTTGTATACCTGTCAGTCTAAAGTAGGAAAAAGCCAAACCTAGTGAATTCCTTTAAAATAAGATTTCCAGATGCAATTAACACGAAAAATCGTAAAAGACATTCTTGAGATAATCAGGAACAACCTTGGATGATGTCTCAGAGGGTAATAAATGGGTATAAGTCTAAAGCAAAGATCTGCAAAACAAAGATGTAGACAAACGATAAGCAGCAAAAATAATAAAATAATATGTTGGCCTGATTGCAATATTTTTAAAAAAATTTATTGCAATATTATACACATGAAATAATTTAATATTAAGGCTTCTATAGTAGTTTTGTAAGGGTTTCCTCGAATTGGCCTAATTACTGCGAAAGTCGAGACCAGGTCTGTAATTATGAAGGTTTCGTGGGTCTTTTGTCATAGAGGTCTTTGTGTTCTGTTGTACTCACAGTTGCCATCTCATATGGCCAACGAAACCATCCAAAATTACTGAGAAGTTTTGGAAAGATGTTTATACCTCTGACAAGTGCTCAACATGGAAGGTATGTTTTCCTGTTACCTTGGATCTGGCATGCTATGACAGATTAAACGCAATGCGTCGCTGTATTGTGATGGCGTCACAATACGCAACATATTTGAATATTAATACATGAACTTATTATATTTGCACAGTAGACAACTGCAAGCATAAGTTCACACTTCAAAGACATAAAAAACATTTGATAACAAAACATATTTTCATTTAACATTTTTACCACAAGTAATACTTTCTCTGTTGACGTTATATGTAACTCAGTATTAGCAGAATTAAATTAGGTATTTAATTTCCGTTAAGGATTCGATACATGCTTTTCCAGTTGAGGCTTCTTGGGATCACAGTCTATAGTATCTTATTGAATTGGTATATAAAGTTGCCAAGTTGTTTATTTCTATATGGTAGACTGAAAGAAGTTACACGGACAACTGTCCAGGAATATTTCCACCGGGGAATTTTTGGTATACCCGCCTTAAATTAACCGTAACATCCCCCTCCCCCATTGGTGAGTTGTCCGGGGGTGAAATTGTCCGGAGTGATTGTCAGGGTGGAAGGTGTCTGGAGGGAGGCATTTTTCAAAACCGGAAACAGATTCGCCTGGCGAAATCAAATGTTATGTTTAGATGTTTAGAGGAATCGTAAAAAAACGTTTGAAAAGATGACTGATTTGTGAACTACACCGAAATGCGTGGTCGTGATGATTCGATGGTGGATCATCACAGAAATAAAGGCAAATTAGAATAATATTCGTTCCCTCGATCGTGAAGACTGTACTTTTCAAAAAATGCTTAAAATGAGGATTTGTCTTTCCATTTTAGCAAATATATCTTTCAAAATTCAGTAAGCAACAATTCAACTGGTAAAGATTCTCTTATGGAAACTCACGTCTTTGTTGTTATCTCTTGTTTTTTCCGAATCTCCGTATCTCGTATAATAATACGCTGAATTCAACCACGGTATTGGTTCCCTAATGGTGTTCAGGAACAATATCTCACTGAAAATTTTGAGACATTGAAAGAAACATACGTTAGTTGATCAGAAGAGTACAGTTACTTGGATGACATAACTGTAACGCCTTTCTTGTAAAGTTGAACAGACTTTGGTGGTTTTTGAAAACAGTCGATCGATAGAGGCCTGTGGCCCGTTTCCAGGGGCTTCAGGGGGTCTGACGACCCCCCCCCCCCCCAAGATCGGGAGTTCCTCCCAGTCTATAATACTAGGCCTACGTTAGACACATACATAATGAGTTTTTAATTTGTTGGTCATAATTGTTGCCAGTAAAATGTTCCACTTGTGGGAAAATCGACGCTCCCCCGTATATTGAAAAAGCTGCATATGGTCCTGTAGTAATTCTGAGCTATGGTCAGTCTAATATTGACTTAATATACTGTTTTACCTTGACCACTGTGGAACGAATACATTATGTCCTCTGACGAGAGTTGCTTTATGAAAGGATTTTTTATAGAAGCTCTTCAATAATGTGGAATTATTCCGCAGAATGGAATTCTAAAGGAAGAGAGGAAAAAACAAGAAAGCTGACATTTTGTGTGTATTAAATACTTTTCAAAAGGGTTTGTTTCGGTTTTTGAGAGGTGCATATAGTGCAACATTCAGTCTGAACATAGAGATGTTGAGATTGCCCCTAAAGGTTGTCGATTATCACCCTTTTGAAGACAAACTCGATATAATGAGATAACTTTCACTTTACATTTGGTATCCTTTGTCGAGGCTTTTCGGCCGCTTCTACATCTTTTTTTCCTTGTTGACTTACTCTTGACACAACTTGTAACGTTATAAATGTACGATTTATGCACGGTCATTGACTCTCCTCGGAAATACCTAACCTTGTATTTTCCCCCAGGGGGAAGGGGTATAACACCGAGAGGGTGTTATAAGTCTTTCAAGGGGGGGGGGGGAGACAACTGCTATATATTGATCGCCGGAAAGACATGACAGAGGCTCTCACGTATATTAACCCGCGTCAGCATCCAACTATGGATTTCTAAGTGCAACAAGAGATCAACCCGTCAATTTTTCTTAATTGGTTATGCAAAGTGGAACATATGTACGGTAGTGGAGCTATAGTAAGTTACAACTCTATAATCTTTAAGAGAGATATACCTTCGGGGTGAGCAGGACGGCCTGTTTCGCAGAGTGTTTATGGCTGACTCTACCGATCAAGTATGTGAACGTTCGGCTTCCGGTTTTGGGCATTACGTTGTAAATTATTGAGTAATTCTAGGTGAAGAAATGAAAAATAAAAAGGCTGCATTTTGCTCCCAGATGTGAATAAATTTGGTCAAACGATAAAGACTCAAATATGAAATTATGCTATTAAGTGGGTCACATGTCTGTCAAGCAAGCCATAGTAGACGGAATGAGTCTAATGAACGTCACACTTACTATGCAGATGTCCTCAGCATAAAATGTGTTGTCGCTTGATAAATGACTAAGTTCATTTGTCGAACTTTAAGGGCCAAAGACTAGGAAAAAAATCGACATTAAATGCCTGTTAGAATGAGCAACCGAATTTTAAACTTTTCCGTACGTCGAGTAACGTGTTGTTGACTGAATTGTGCGTATATTTATCTAGTCGTTTCAGTATACTCTCGGTCTGTTAAAAAGGTTTGTCAGTTCGTTTACTTGTGGATTACCCTCCTTGTGGATTTTGGGGAGGTAACTGATTTGAATTTAGAGTATTTTCAGCACCATAATCCTTGATATACGAGAGGCTGGAATCTAATCAGCAGAGATGCACGCAGTGACATGCAGGCTTTGAAAGAAAAAAGTTAACAACCGTGTTATGAGTTGTAAATATGTCAACGAACACTGCACTGTTCTATACAAGACTAAGTTTCTTGGCTGTAAGTGCTTGGATGTAAGTGCAGTTACCATTCATCCTAGGGATACAGGTATGGATGACATTTTGTAATTCATATGACAAAGCGCGCTGAATTATACATGATTCTTAAAACTAGTGTAGGAATAGTTGAATATTCAAACTTATTCAGTGAGAAGGAACACAGGTCAAGAATACTTCCTACGCGGTGCACCATGTTTAAAACTTTTGTTTTTTAAATTAAATGAGGTCGAAACGGAAACATTTTTAGTACTGTCAGTGGCGAATCGAAAATGGATTTAATTGACATTTGTATTTTACTGTTTTTTTTTTTTTGTATCTTGAACTTTACTTTAATATCTTTGAACATGAATATACTATTAAATAAATAGAGTGTTTAACTGTGGTCTTTGCTCTATCCATTTGTATGTTGGTGAAACTTAAAACAACATCAGATGCAGGTTTAAAAACCACGAGGAATTGATCAAAGGCAACAATCATATTTATTCCGTCGTTCAACGATTTTAACCGCAATGCACAAATGCACTGTGGTTTCGATGATCCGATTATGAGCATTGTTTTTTTTTCTGAATTAGTATGTTCCACCTATGCTTCGAAATATGAGAGCTGTACAAGCTTCCTTTCTTGAGATCATGTCTACGTGGTTTCCACAATTTGACCCTTGCTGACATCGAATGAACTTTGATCTCCAGTAAAGACCAAATGGTTCTTGTACTCAATGAGATACAACTTCATACCGAATAGGACATCTGTCAATGCTTCCCTTCTTGAGATACGATGATTTACAAGAATTTCATAATGTGACCCTGTTGACCTCAAATGACATTTGACTATCACCAAAGACAATAGAATTCTTGTACACTCAATGACACCTTGATTCTTAATGGTAGATCTGTCCAAGTTTTGTATTTTGCGATATTGTTTTTATAATATTTTCACAATTTTTTCACAATTTGACCTCAAATGACCTTTGACATCGACCAAAAACAATGGGTTTTTTACTCAATGTGGTACACCTACATACCAAATATGAGATCTGTCCGCGCTTCCCTTCTTGAGATATCGTGTTTACAAGGTAGGGCGTCACGGACATCCAAACACACGCACGCATAAACACACACACACATGCACACCCACATATGCATTATTACAAAGGTTAAGATTATAATCGATACTAAATCCCCCTTTACCACGCATAATGATTTGTTTTCGTAGGGATGTCTCAATGTAGCCAACCCTCACCTGATATCATACATGTTTATTTCTTCTCGAGAGGTACCTACCCTGAACCATTATGGTATATCTGGCTATAATGTCATGTTCTATCGTTCAGAAAGGCTCTTCTCGAGACTTGATTTCATCACATTATGGAAATTCTGTCACGATGAGGACTAGGTGCTCATTATATACTGTACAATGAATATGTAGAACTGACGGTCCTGGTTATCTCACCAGGGGGTTGCTAAATAACAGTCCCCTGATATCACTACTGTGCAGCTGACTGAAGACGTGGACCGTACACATCTTTGGTAGAACATTTGAATTGATCCGAAGTCAGTGTTTGCCCACAAATTTAGCTATGCACTCGTTTCATTTCCCTTCTTGGTGGTAGTATTATGTAATACCTTAGGCTGAAAATTTAAAACTATTGACCTTGGGTGTAAATTCACGGGCAACGTCTGCCAAACAGTCTTACTTAAAAAGAAAAAAAACGTTAAATATAAAGAGCAATGAATTTAAAGAGGCTCATTGAGTTGTTGTGTGAAATTCACTCAATTTTTCTAAACCGGTCAAGTTTCCTTCACATACTAATGACAAACAGTCAAACTAAAAGGATCCCAAAGTTTTACATACGTTGGAACATTAATGAGTGAGTAACCAACGATTAAATTTGGTTTTTGAAACTTTGTGACCAGACATTTTCACATTAGTACATTCACATGCACACAATCAGAGGAAGTAACGGTCAAAAATTCGAAAAAATTGACATTTTTCATATAACTATTGGATGTGAAACTTGACTAATTATGCTGATTGTGAGTATTGTCGTGTGTTTGTATTCTTCAAAATCACCGCAATCTTTACTGATATCAACTCAATGAGCCCCTTTAAATGGAGTCGCTTATCATCTCATGTTACATTTTTTGAATGATGGTAAGCAAAACCTTCAATTGGTTCTGCTTGTTGATTGACAGCAAATTTGAAAGGTAAATAGTAGATCATATTACACAGCATTCACAGTGAGCCAATATTTTGGTTATACATGTGGAGGAGTTTTAGACGGGCTGTGGGAGGGGCTAGAAATAAGTGGGCTAAGAAGTATTGAAACTGTCTGGGGCGATGAATTCCTGTCATTTTAAGGTTAAGTGGCAATAAGATACATTGATTGATACAGAGTATAATAAATGTACTGATATTTGTTTGTTGCTACAGGTGCTATGTATTTCTGATATTATGTATGTTATTGACTCTTTTTCCCTAAATTTCATTGCTTATTTGAACATTCAGTAACTGTAAATGTGAAATTGTATGTAGGAGCACACATGGAGATATGAGTGTCAACATGAGTGCGTGAGGCCACGGAGGGGGTGGAGGTGGGTGAGCATGTCACACGCAAACTGTATTCATAGGACATATTGGTTATGGGTGAGCCAGTCTACTATCAGACGAATCGCCGGACAGTAATTAGTTGTCTACGGGTAATTGAAGGTACACTTACTTTCCCTGTATGCACTTTGCTGTGGCAATTCAACGTTTCCGGACCATTGGTGCGTGACGTTATTTCTATATAGAAGACAAACGTGGATCATATGGTTAGTGCACTAACGTGTTGTTATAGCTAACGAACTGGAAATGACTATACAACCGAGAAAGCACTGGAATTACACAGAATCTACTGCCTCGCAACGGTATTCTTCTTCTGTTTATATCTCCGAAACTTCAAGTGCACTTTACAGGCACTATCGACGATGCAGTGTCGTGTAGCCTACACCATCCATTCATTTTAAGCACTTCAAAAATACGATTAGAAGTTAGAGAAAAAGATCGGTGATCACAGTTAAAGGGAAATAGGGCGTTTAGAATACACCAACATGACGTACTAATGAACTAGTTTTAGTTTTTATTAAACCATTCAGTCTCATCAATAAACGTCTGTCAAAGCTTCATCTCCCCAAAACATTATGCATGTGATGAGTAACGGAAGATGCATCATTTGAATTTTGAAAAGTTAAATTAGTGTTGAGCAACAAATAAATGAGTTTCTATCTGTGAGAAACTTATTTCTTGAAAAAAAGACTACCGTCCTTCCTTATTTTGAATAATCTATCATTCTGCATCCACAAACATTGGTTTCAAAAATATGGATGTTTTCTGCAAAACAAATGCCCTGTTTCCCTTTAAGTAAACGTTAAGTTAGACTGACAATAGATATTTGATGAAGGGCCAAACCCTCCATAAAATAACCTGAGGTTACAGGCGCAGACAAGAAAGAAAAACAAAATGCAGCCCAAATCACTCTGACCGTGACCCGCCAGCAAGAAAGTACTTTAAAAATCAGCAAAATACTTGTCAGTATTGACCAGCATTTCATTACGACTGCTTCGCAATATTGTTGTGTTTCGTAGTATCTTTAATGGAAACATTTGGCTTCGCAAGGTAACAAAGTAAGACTATAGCCTATTTCTGGATTATATAGGTTTCAACTTCAATGTAGTTTACTTCTATGAGAAATGTTCAAAATAATATTACTCAGGGCTGCCCAGTCATATTATTTGTTGTTTTCCAGATTTATTCACTGGAAAAGAGTTTGATCCACTTGAATTTGCGTTTGGAAATGATACATTGTATCTTAACATGCGGTTTTTTACTGGTATTTTATTCACGGTGGGATCAGCTGGCAGAATATGAGCGATTACGTGTATTTTATTTAGGTTCATGGTGATCATAGCGGACTGAATGTGAGCGTCTTCGTTTGTTTCTTATGGTACTACATGTGCTATATTTTTACACTATCCGTGGCTTTGTCCACCGAGTAATTATCTTAAAAATCTTGAATGTATGGTAGCCTATATCTTACCACGCCTAACCGTAACTTACCTGACAATCGACACCATCAACTCACCGGTTACGTTGACTGGTAAAACGGCGTCACCATCAGCTGAATAATCAGTTGGCGACTTTGCCATTTTGATCATTAAATGGGCTTCGTCCGCGAGTGGGTAAACGTTGACTATGGTAAACAGCAAAACAAAAACGAATGTTAAAATAAATGTTATTGCAAACAAATTCCTGTATGAGAACGCCATCCCTCAATGTTAGGATAAAAGAACAACCCGCACTTCTGATCGTAAATTTAAAGTAATTAGAATTCTGTGCGAATGTAGTAATGTATCACACAACCCATACCCTACTCAACTGGCCTTCAATAAAGACAGTTTGTTTTCCGATCGTTTTGGGTTTTCGCTTTCCCCCACTACTAGTAGACTGATTTTGATGGCGCCCGTTTAGTTTATTTGAGCCAGAGGAAAGTGCTTCAATCAACCTGTAAGGTAGCATAATCCTATCAAAGAACGTGTTCACGGTCGGTGAAAGTCCCTAAATTGGATCTTTCGGCATTTTTCGGTCCTACGGGATGGGTTCTTTTGATGATTGGTTGTTCAAGACGGCGAGATCGGCGTGTGCGTCCTGTAAAAATGGCGCCAATTGAAACAATTATGAAGAAGTTATGTACTTTTTAACTTGCTAGCAGTATCTTACTGAGCGAGCTGTGATTGTCCCTGTAGTGACAAGGTACAGTTCCATACGAAAGCCTATTAGTGTCATCTAAAAAAATATATGTTAATAATATCTAATAAATTATTACAATCGGTATTCTTAAGTCAATTGGCATTAAGAATGACCTGTCCTGTGCTTACAAAAGAAACCATCTGAACGCAACTTACTACATGACAGTTATTTTAAGAATAGATGAACTAATGTAATTCAAAATGCTAAACAATATTATTACCGTAAGTTCTTCAATAACAATAAAAACAATAGTAAAATTATTTAGTCTGGTATTAATGGGATAGGGGAAGGTGAATTTATAGTACTGGTGCCGGTGTGACACTTCCAAATAACAGTACTTCTAATACCATGCAAAGTAATGTCCAAAATTTCAGCAACTATTTTGCATCTGTTGGAGAGAAACTGGCCAGTACAATAGAAGACACCAATCATAACTTTGATTCTTACTTAAATGACATTAGTGTACGTGACACGTTCGTATTACACCCAGTGACTACAGACGAAGTTATTAGTACTATTCTAACGTACCCTTCAAAATGCAAAATCACCGGGTTATGACGAGCTTACGAATGATATTTTCAAACAAATCTGCGATCTTATTGTCAATCCTCTTACTCATGTTTTGAATTTATCATAATCTAATGTTTTTTTTTTTCGCTCACGAACTTAAGATTGCAAATGTCATTACTATATAAGTCCGGCGGAGCTGATGTTGTTTCAAATTATCGACTTGTCTCTGTTTTACCCGCTAGTTCTAAGATTTTTTGAAAGACTTATGCATAGCAGATTGTCATCTTTTATAAAAAAAAAAAAAGTAATTTGCTCTATTCAGAACAGTATCTGGATTGAGGGAGGGTCACTCCACATACATGGCTGCTTTAAAGTTTGTTGACGACAATGTGACGACAATGACGACAATAATATAGATCATAAAATCAACACTGTTGCCTTATTTATTGACTTATCTAAGGCGTTTGGTATTATTGATCATAACATTTTATTGACTAAGTTAGACAGATGTGGGGTACGAGGAGTTGCACATCATCGGTCTAAAAGTTACTTAACAAATAGGAATGAACTCGTTCGTTTTAGTGGATTGGACTTAAAACTTAAATAATAATATTAAACTTTACCCCAAAGTTCTATTCAGGGACTACTTACTTTTTATTATACATAAATGGTTTATACAAATCATCTAGTTTTCTTAAATTTTTATTTTTTGCCGATGACACTTCTGTTTATTGTCATAACCCTGATGTCATTCAAGCCCCTCAAGTAGTGGCTTCTCTGGAAGTAGATAAATGTCGCTAAATGGTTAGCGGCAAAGAAGTAATCCTTAAATATTAGGAAAATAAAGTTACCGGTTTTTAATAATATCAGAGGTCATACTCCAGAGTTTCGTCTACGATTTTAGAATCCACCATAACAAACAGCAATAATGGCAATTTTTTTTTAGAGGTCGTACTTGATGGCAAGCTCTTTTGGAAGGATCATATTTACAAGGTTAATAAGTCCGTAGCTCAAATCATTGGTGTTACGAATAAATTATAATACTACATTTCTACTTGTACGTTACTACCTATAATGCTTTAATTATACCTTATTTTACTTACAGTATCCTTTTATGGGGCAATACGTTACCCACATATACGGATAAACTGTTTATTCTACAAAAGCGGGCTCTTCGAATTATTTTAAACGTTTTACGTTTTACCCGCATCCTTCCACTATTTTATTTTCATAATATACTTATGCTAAGTGATCACTACAATTTTCAGTTAGGTATTTTTTTTTTTTGTACAGGCACAGTACTGGCCAACTCCATCAAGATTTCTATTCTCTTTTTAGGAGATTTCTATTCATTTTTTTAGGCTAATAAACAACATCATAATTATCCTAACCGGGAAGAGATAATCTTCTTCATCCCTACACAAGAACAATATTTGTCCACCAACATATATAAGAAGTAATGGGGTATCTTTCTGGAATTAACTTGGATACTACATTAGAAATGCACCCAATATTAATTTATTTAAGAAATACTTTAAGGCCTCTATTTTATTATGGTACGAAATTTTGACTATTTTTCAGTCAACGCACTGGCAAATTCTAGATGTACTATATGGTCTATATTCCAGTCGACTTATAAGGGGGTCACAATCACTATCTTATGTTTATCTCCTTGTTCCTATGTTCTCCTTAAATGACCAAACTAGAAAAGCTTACTAGCTTCATCTGGTTCCTTTTTCTTTTGTCTTGATTCATTCATATATTGTCACATATTTCTCTTCCTCCTTTTCCTTATTGTGTATAATTTTGTGTGTGAATTCTGTACTTAAATTCTGAATGTCTTGTGGGGCAAATGAAATAAACAACAACAAAAACAAAGACAGCTCTACAATTCTAATTTAGGTCACTTAATTGTTTCCAACACTTTAGACTGGGCACAATAACTTGTTTACCCCTTTATCTTTATTGGAAGGAGAAAGTTCATCGCTGTTTGCTGGAAGATAAATTCCTCGGGTGGGGGGGGGGGGCAGTGTCCATTGCAATAGGACCAAGTACAGTATAATGTCTGTGTTCTGTTATGTTGATGAAGTTACAACTGAGTTAATGTATTTCCATTTGGAACATAATAGACTATAGGCACTGTATTCAATTTGGGGGATAAACACAAGGGTGACATGTCTCAACTACAGCAACAGAGCCTGCTGAAAGTTTTAATCACCATCATATCCCACACACTTAGTGTGTCGTGTAATAGGTGGAATAAGTTGGAATAATAGGTGGTATAAGACTAGGAGGAATATGGTGGAATAATTAATTTGAAAGTCATTTGCCAGTCTTCATATATGGTGCTAAACAGCAAGTTTAAATTAGCAGATGATGTAACGTCTCCATGCCAAGATACCATGTACACACTCACTCTCATCGAGCCGATCGATACTGATTTCTTCATTACAATGCAGTCTCCTGAAACTATTGAACTATTAATTTCAAAGCATCAAGCTATAGTAAACTGGGTTAATTACGTAGAGAACAGTTTACCACCGCACGATCACAAAATTCAGTTGTTCATTGTTACCGTGTGATATGTTTGAATGATTTCACACTGCATCAACTTACTTTACGATAATTTACTATTGGTTACACTGTTACATTTGCTACACTTGAAATTTTATTCCTATACATGACAAATCACAATGGTAATTATTGTGACCTTTGCGTTCATCTTTTTTTTCTTCCTACAATTTTCAAGTAAAGCGACCCATTATTATAATATCAATTTACGAAATATATTGCAAAAACTATACATAGATCTACAAACAATGCTTCTTGAGGGTTACTCAAGGACATTGGCATAGTGGAACATCAATCCCTAAAAGCTTACGGATCATGAATTACGGTAAGTCTTTTTTAAAGGAGTTCTCCGTCATCGCTTTTCATGTCTCTTACAAAGATACAAACTTTTTTGTACGCCAGTCATTGTTCTTACATTTAGAAAATATCTCAAAAAGGCAAAATGGATTAGATTAGTTCAGTAAATATTCGAGGTATGAGCATGGTGCTAGAAATAAATTGGTTTTGACGTAGTACTGACAAATCTGGTTGGACCACTGCTGTTTATTTCTATCCCACACTGTGGGTTGCAGCACTGTTCTGATCTCTTATTTGACAATGTAACCTTATAGCCTCATCAGGGAGAGGGCGTAAACCTACGTTTCAAAGCATTGTTAGGAGCGAGCTAATGCCTACTTGACTTAAGTGATGTTTTTCCATAAACGATATTAAACTGGAACCAACGAACAAAAAAACAGAAACACCTTTGAGGCAATTAAACAGCTTGCCTTTACTCGATTCGGTGGGCTAACGTTAGCTAGCCTATACCCCGCACGAGGTACTGTAAATTAATGGTTACTATGACTACTATTGTGAAGATTGTTAACGTGACTAAGATCATTTCCATTTCCAACTGTCTTCCAAATTCACACGCACATTCATCTCTGATGGGTAGGTTCTGTCTAAAACTTGAAGCCATTGATCTACCACTATATCATTCATGGATGTCAACACGTTAGGCTTTAGGGATTGACCTAACTATAGAATTCTCCACATAAATGAAATTCATATCTTTTGCTTACACAGCTATGAATAGTTGAGAGTTGAGCTTTCGGACTGGAGCCCTTATGTTTTGACGGGACGACAATCTATCTACGAAACCATCGAGACTCCAAAGTTTTGTTACCACCATGGAAAAAAAAAAGATATAATGGATAAATTTAGTAAAGATGTCGTGCAGGATTTTTTGAAGACAAGCTATGTGCTGGGACTGCGACTTCGGGTGTCACCGTGATAACTTGAGTTTTACAGATCAGGTCTTTGTACTATTCACACTTAAACTTAAAAATATACTGGAGATGGCATGGCTCTTATTCTATCTTTACACTTTGACCATCGCATACTCACAATTGTGTCTAATATGGTTGTAGGTGTAAATTGAATTATGGTATAGTGCGTGTGGTAGTTGACAAAATGATGAACCAAAGTGGGTCGAAATCCTGTGCTTCTAAATTAAGCTTCAGTTCTTAATTAAATTATATTTGTCCCCAGAAAAAAAAATTGTTTGTGTTTTGAGCCATGCAAATTATTTTTTGATCTGTCCTATTATTATCCGTGAAATGCACAAAAGTTTTAAATTTTACTAATCAAGATATTCAATATCCTTTTTCCTTTATTTTTAATTTTATTAATTTATTTTACAAGACCATGCATATCCTGAAGGTTGTATGAAAGATAAATCTATGCAGTTTTCAACAGTATTCCAGTAAAGTAGGCCCATGAATAAAAATTTTTTTTTTCATTTCCATGGTGTGTATTCATCGAAAATATAGAATGTTTATTTTGAATTCTTCAAATTCTTTTATGAAATCCTTATTGTGATGTGATTTACCAAGTTGAAGGAATATTTTGGTTTGACTAAATTTTGGAAATTTAGACCTCCCTCCCAAAAAAAAGAATAGGTTCTTATGGAGGGAAATTTGATTTTCTGACTACTGATGTTCCATTTTATAGAAAATATATCTGCAGCTTTTATGCAATTTCTGATGATTATGAAAAAAATACTTATCTTTAACGTAAGGGACTAGACCTCCACCCTCTCCCATTTCATGGCGCTTCTAGTAGATGAATGGAACTTGTTTTAGCTTCTTCAAGGACAAATAGACAACAATTTTGCCAGCTCTTCACTCATTTCAGATGTACCATTTCCTGTACCTGGGACTGTCTTTTCAAATACTGAAATTGTTGCTTACATTGTACAAGCACCCAATCAAGTGAACTGTGTCCCTGCTAGTTGTCCAGGGTTGATGAGCTACAGCGGAAATACCTCCTGCTAGTGTTAATCCTGGTTCATTGTGACAACTCCATAGTTCAGTATTCAAGCAAGTTGTGTAGTACCACTTTAGGCCTAAGTTTGTTGGTAGGCCTAACCATTAAGTTGTCTGTATTATGCTACATGAATGGGAAGGAAGGGAAGGAGAATTCAGATGTCCCATGCACCTAGCAAATGACCCCAGAGTAAATGTTGGTATTGTTAATGATTGCAAAAGTCTTGCTGGAACATAATATGTTCATTTAATTCTGTTTGGCCATCTAGAACGAAAGAAAAAAGAGATTGCACTGAATAGAGGGCGCACTTAAAATGACCTGACCTTTAACCAGAATTATCCTTTAACGTGTGAAAAAATGGTGGAACGCTTTCGTTTTTTAATCAAGCTCCTAATACCTACACAATAAGCAGGTTTTCATGTTGTCCCCGGGGGTGGACTTCGAAGCTTGAGATAGGAAACGAATCACCTATTTCTCGTCATACCAACGAATTGACAAGGATTTGTTGGTAACCGCAATCTCACTTCCTTAATGCCAATTAGATATCTTCTTTATAACTCCAGTCTTTTTTCCCTCTTAATCTTTAAAATTCTTTCTGTACTTGTTTGTTTGATCACTTGGATAAATTAAAGTACGATTCCTCTAAGCTACAAAAGATGAGTCTTTGGAACAAACCGGTGGTGAGAAAATGAAGGATAGCCTATGTTCATGAAAACGAAAGGTGAAAGAACGTCTGAACGCTTCTACATGTTTCCCAACTTGAAACTTTCAAACGTATGTAACCATGTAAATAGCCTCACTATTTTCACAATCGGTTTTCTGTTATGCCCAATTACGTCTTCTTTACCTTTTATATATATATATATATATATATATATATATATATATATATATATATATATATATATATATATATATATATATATATATATATATATATATATATATATATATATATATATATATATATATATATATTTTCTTCAGTTCACATTACTGCATAAGCTAGATCTAGATTATCCAGCTCTCTTCCATGGGAGGTGACAACCCCCAAGAATGGTTATGCAGGAATATAAAGGAACAAATAAATGTAAATTGAATGAGAAAAAGTGAGTCACAAATTAATAACAGTTGACAACCAAATAGAGAAGGAGCATCGACGTACAAATGGATGAAACATACTTTTTTTCTTTGTAGAACAACGGCATAGGTTAACCCTTTTGGTGTGCGTTACCGTAATAATTTCTCCTTCAGTGCGATGGCGCTGTAACAAAATGATTTCTGTCCACTGCTCAGATATGATGAATGCAGTATGATTGGGGTAACCATCGAATGCGCATCCGAAGACAAAGCTGGAAGTTTTTTTCCGTCAGACGAAGGAGGCCATGCAGCTAATACATTTTCCGAATCATTTTATGGGTGAGCATTACTGTATTAGGGAACCTTCAAATTAATCAGTGTTATCTGAATGATTTCTCATCCAATGAAAAATTGTGTCACCGTCTCTGAGTTCAGAAAATGAAACTCTTTTTGACTTTTTAAAATTTTGCAATTGTCTAGTAAAATTCAATCAATCAAAATTCAGTTTACCTGTTTCGGATACATTTTGGTTGAAAAAAAATTGATGTATCTTGTGGAATTCATTCGATGCATCATGACTTAAAAGCGTTATCGGGATAGCCATGTGGAAACGTAATTAAAAACAAAACTCATCACCCCAGACAGTTTCAATTCTCCCTACCACTTACGTCTAAATCCCTCCACATGCGTTACCAAAACAATGGCTCCCTGTGTACGCTGTGAGCTACTCTGCATGTTTCGAATTTGCTGTCAATTAAAGAGTATTGTGACTTAGAACCAGTTGAGAATTTTACTTTCCTGAAGCCAAAAATATAACGTAGGATGATGCCTGAAGTGACTTACTGCCTTTTAAGGTTAACTCATATGCGCACTCGACGGGCCCGCGCAGTCATCTGGGACCGTTCGATATACGCTCACCTCTATCATAACGTCGTGTTCGTGTACGGAACCATTACGTAGGCTAGATGGACAGGTTTAACAACGTCGCAGAGATGGAATAAAATAGTAGCGAATCATTCGTCACTCTTTGCATTGAGTGGTTAACGGTAGGTATCTCAACATTATAACAATCAAATAAGCCTAGAAATCATGTTACTTGCTCTTCCATGTTTGATTTTTTAAAGACATTTTTTTTCTGCCAACTCTTGTTTGCATACTCAATGTATGGACTGGAAGTGTCTATTCGCCCAATAATTATTGGCACGATCAGATCGTAATCAACCTGCGACCATTACTACCAGTTTTAAGTTTACACTCGTGCCAATAACAGAGGTTATTTGCCCGTTTTCATGGGCAAATAGCTCTAACCCTGCTCACTTTCGATAACAAGTCAGGCCCAATGTGTTACATTAGAGTGCGCCTACGGTGTTGTTACTCACTACGTTAGGCCTAATTACACTTGACTTACTGTAGGCTAGGCACACATCACAGTCTCGTTAAGATAGAGTACTAGTTCCGCGAATGCTAGTACTACGACTACGTACGGTACAGACTACAGTACTGTTAGAGCCAATCAATTCTTCGTTTATTAAAGAATGTTAGGGGTCGGTCAATCACAATTATGATTCAATAAAGGACATCTTCGTTTTGATCTTAGAACATATCTTATTGAATACACCAGAACTTGGCAACAATAGCCAATACAGTTCTACTACTAACATCTGTGCCAGTGGTCACACTCACAGTCATGCGCATCGTGAATTTTGTGTCTATTTACATGAATGCCAGTTGCATACTGTAACACAAACTCTTTTTCACTTGGAGTTGGACGCAGGTATATAATACATAACGTAACTGGGAATATGTTTGGAATTTTGGGGTGAGATCGCAGACCCAAATTTAGCCCATTGATCTCTATATTAATATAGAGATCAGTGGTCTAGCCAACATTTGAATTCTACCGCACAGCACCCTCCGCGCATAGAAGTTGTGTCTGGGCCAACAGCACAAGAAGTTCAGCAGTAGAGTCGAGGTCCTAATCAATTGTTTCAGATCTCCATCTATGGAGCTGAACAAGAAAATTAGAAGTTACATCACAGTTACAGTATTCTAGACTTTGTGCCATTCTGAATAAGCTCTCTAACTTCAACTTTCTTCTTGTTCTTGATGTACTGTAAAGCTATCTTTAAATTATAGATTTTTTTAGTTCTCAATTCTGAAGTTTCGTCTGGGTCAATAACAAGAAGAGATTGAATAATAGAGTCAGTGTCTGGGTCAATAGACATCATCTGAACAGGCTAAAGCAAAGACAAACATACCGTGTCTCAGTAATGCTACTTTCGAGTGAACTTGTGAATGTGGTGTTCAGTTCATGAGTGGTCCATGTCGTGAAAACGTTCCAGTTACATTCACCACCTACTGACTTTTGAAGGTAAAGGTTTACTTTGAAGAGCCTAGCCTAGTTAAAGAAAATGTCATCCACGTAGTCAACTTTTCATGTGCAATGATCAGCCTTTTCAACCAGTCTTGGACTTTTGATTGTAGGTCAGCAACGCCTTGAGCATTGACCTACTGTAGATATTACATTACGTATTTGTAGTATGGGTTGCGTTTACGTGTGTGAAAAAAGGTCATGTCTATTCGCATGCAAATATATATTCACACATGCATGGATGAATAATCGATGAGTAATTCTCACACGCTTCATACTCAGCAAATTTCACATCTTTTCATCAGACCACCAGCCCATACTGCACAGTAGGCGTGACCCTCACTGTGCAGTAGTTTTGGTGCACAGGGCACTGTCTACGATGGTTCGTTGCCTTGCGATATTTATCATACATGCTTTGCTCACTTTAAATTGCCATCCGCTTCTCTGATTGGTTTTATCAACTTTGATCGCAGATTGGTCAGATGGTGAAACATAGGTGAAAATATTTGTCAGGTTTATGTTGTTCATATTTTTAAATTAAACTTGTCATTGATTGGATCTGCTTGCTGCTTCCTTTATACGAAAGTTGTTGGAAGCTGTAGCACTCTGACATGGACTTTGTGTCCACCATTTTGCTGTAAGTGGAGTCTTGAAGTCAAGTTGGTTTTTTTGTGTGCAAACATAATTGCAGCCTACTGTAAGTAACAAGTACAGTAACAAGCTTAAAGTATCTTCAGAAGCTTTGCTAGTTTCAATAATTGTACTGACAGAAAAATAGAGACAAGAATGTGTGCAGACTGCTGACAGCTAATATAAACTATTAGCCAATGAGATCACATCTTATTTTGACTCTGGACTAAGAATATACAGTTGACTAATACTGTATGTGCACTGCTTTCATGTTTGTAATATAGATTTTTCTGTGTTACATAAGCATAGGGTATTGGTTTATTGAGCAGCTTCTATCACTCTCCAAGACTATGCCATTAGAAGAGAACAAACATTGGGAGCTCCAGCAACTTGTTGATATTGTTACACTGTATTTGGTAGGACTTTAAAGGAATTTTGGGCAAAAGGAAACAATATTGTAACTATTGTAACTATGTATAAAGTGTCGTACCTGTAAAGTCTATTATCGGTGACCTGTCGGAAAAGTTGGAAGTTTTTTTGTTTGCTGCATGTGCCTTGCTGCTCTACTGTAGTGTGCATGTAATGTGTACAGAGTACTGTACTTGTACTGTAACTGCAACTCGCATTGTGCTTGTAGTGCGCTCAGTTCATATACATGGCAAGTACCAAATTATGCAAGGACACTGATTCAGTAATTTAGTAATTCAAGTAATTTAGTAATTCAAGTAATTAAGGCCTATTCCCTATTCCATTCTTACTTACTAGTATTTACATCATTTTTGTTGAAAGTGACTAAACCAGGCTCCCAATTTTTCCATCAATCTCCCCTCTTTTGTTGTCTCTGAAAAAATGTAGATCTCACCATTTTAGAGCCAGGCAGGTTGACAGGTGTGCAGATGGCACAGAGCACAGTATACCAGGAAATGTTTAGGTCAAACTACAGGCAGATCTCCTTTTCACACTCTGCAGGTGCCCTTCACTCTTGCAGCATCTTCAGAAAAACCATTGAGGGGAGGGGGGGGGGCCCATGGCCAGTTTGCTCACTGAGCAGACAGTAAACTATATACTGAAGTGACTATATTCAAATTTCCTCAGTGTGTCCTGAAAACAAATATGTCCATACTGTACCTAAATGACAAGGTTTCTACATTGTATGTTTTCATGACAAAAAGGAACCTACCCACTGTAGTGGCTAGTCCCTGTTAATCACCAATAGACTGCTGTAGCCTGGTCATACAGTAATTGCAAGAAAATTCATGCCCATTCCAGCCCATGACATGGTATTCTTTATACAGTACATACTATAGTTGAGATCTGCAGTAGCAAGCTTACAGTATATAGCAGTCCATCACAGACCGATAGTTTGTGCCATGGAGAGGTATTTCTATGTACTGTACTACCCAGGTAATTCATCGAATGCACTGGCAAAGGACAGTATTATATCACTGATTTCTACAATATGTGATATTCTTAACGAATAGCAGCATATCCCTGGATACGAGAACTACTGGATGTTAACCTTTGTAGAACTCAGTCTAAGGTTGTAGGCAAGCTTGTGCTCTGATTGCTAGTACTGTACAGTATGTAATCTTATAGGTTTATAGTGCACACACTTGAAGGGGCTCATTGAGTCAATATCAATAAGTTTGTCATGATTTTGAAGGGTGTAAACACATGACAGTACTTATACAGTAATTAGCTTAATTAGTTAAGTTTCACATCTATAGTTTATCAAAACTGTCAAACTTTTGAATTTTTCACCCAGACTTGTACTGGCTGTGTGCATGTGAATTACAGTAGTGCTAATATGAAAAGTGTCTGGTCACGAAATTTAAAAAAAAACAAGCTAAATCATTAAATACTCACTCAAGTTTACAGTATGTTCCTTTGTGTGTGAAAGATTGGGATCCTCTTAGTGTGACCTTTTGTCATTAGTTTGTGAAGGGAATGTGACCTGTGTAGAAAAATGTAGTCAATTTTGCAAAACAACTCACATGAGCCTCTTTAATACTACCGCAACCTTGTACAGTAATCTGAATACTGTACAAGAGCATTCTCCTGTGTCATCATCATCATTCATCATCACCATCATTATCATCATCATGATCATCATGGCCATCATCACCATCATCATCATCATGGTTACCATCATCATGGTTACCATCATCATCATCATCATCATCATCATCATCATCATCATCATCATCATCATCATCATCATCATTCATATCATCATGGTCATCATCATCATCACCATCGTTATCATCATCGTGGTTATCATCATCATTCATCATCATGTTTACCATCATCATCATCATCATCATCATCATCATCATCATCATCATCATCATCATCATCATCATCATCATCATCATCATCATTCGTATCATCATGGTCATCATCATCACCATCGTTATCATCATCATGGTCATCATCATCATCATTCATCATCGTCAGTGTGCCATGTTCCAATTGAATGTTGGAGACCATGGCAACCATTGTTTCCCTGTGTTGTGATTTCCCTTGATATGACCACACAGCAATTATACAGTAAGTGCTCAATGTGTCATGGCTCAAAATGTGTCTCAATAAATCTTACTATGTTTCGCTCAGATTGACCTTTAAATGTGGTTTTGTACATTATGCTAGATATCTTATACTGTACTTAAACTAAGCAAAATATTCTCATGAAGACGATGTACTGTTAGGCATGTCAAAAGTCTCACATTTACTGTGTTTTTCAGTTGATTTTGTATAGTCTTCTTTGTCTTGCACAGATCAGCAAAGTTAAATGGTGCCACCATTACCACAATGGGCCAACATCAGACTCACCATTGGAATAATCTTCCCCATCATATAATAGTCAGGATTCTATCCTATCTGGATCACAGGGACCGCCACGCGGCAGCTGTCACCTGCAAACGTTGGGCAGAATGTTTTTCAAATCCCTCTCTCTGGGAGCTCGATGCCAGCTTTTGGTTCTACCACGGACAGCATGCAGGCGACCAACTCAACGGGTTTCCTCAGTACGCGAAACATTTGAAGTCCATCACGATATATTTCGATAAGAAGGAGTACCTCACGACGAACGTCAAAAACGTTTGCAAGCTTCTGACAGTACTTTCGCAGATGGAGTCGCTGAAGTTGGAAAAATTTGCCATATGTGCTGATTACCGTTTCCTGTATGGAAGGAACAAGGGCAACAGTCTAGCACAAGCAAGAGCAACTAAGTGTTGGGAGCTTATGCACAGGTTCTTAGCAAATCCTTGCCTCGATGGAGGCCTCAGAGAGGTGGATTTCAGTGGATTACCGGTCGCTAACAGCAACAGTCTTGTAAACTTGCTCGCTAATATGCATTCAAACATACAGCATCTCAACCTTCAAAACGACAACCTCTCCAGGGTGGTCAGCAGACAGGATGTGGTAAACTTGGTTCACAAGTGCCGTAAGTTGGTCTCCTTGGAGATCCTGGACGACTGGGTCACTCCCGCGCTGCTGACCGCGTTGGCAGATGACGACAGAGCTCCTCTCCAACATCTGTCTCTCATTGTGAGAGGTATGAGGAAACAGACATCTGGAAGTGGATGGGATCATCTCACTCACAAGCTTCCACACCTGAAAGTGAGCGTGACATTTATATCTATATTTCCACTTCAGGGTATGCCCCTGTCGTGGGTGCTGAGTCAAGAGATCCCATTAGTAAATTTAAATGTTAGTCTTTTGGCATCGGATTCCTACATTAGTCAGTCACTGAGGTTTCTTTCGTCAACTTACCATGGTACCCTGGAGGACATAGCCATTTTGCTCCCCCCTGATAGGCACGACAGCCTTCTCCGCTTTCTCCGACACTGTCACAAGCTTAAAGTCCTATGTTGCGCTGACCTCAATCAGCAAGTTAAAAGGACGATCCATGAATTATACCCCAGCTTGGAGATTCAGGAAAACCCAGGGCTTCGGCTTGACATGGGCCGCTGAGCAGTTTCTGACTGATAAATTTTTGCACTTTTGGTATTTTTTTTCTTGCTCATGTTCTCCTTCCAGTGGTCACATCCTGTCTCCATGTATAAAATACACTTTTAAGCAACAAGGGCTTTGAAAGTGTTTTGACAAAAACAGAGGAAATTTAACACTTAATTTTCATTCTTTGAACCTTCTCATTTTGGGTCAGGGACTCAGGGTTGTTGATTTTAATCAAGCATACCTGTTTGGGGAACACTATTTGGAGGACGTTCACATTTGAGCTTCATTTTGTGACAGATTTGTCTCGGAACATCATACGATTTCTAAAACTTAACACGGATACCTGTACGTATACATTGGGTATGTGCAGTGTAGTAAAGTTCAGAGATCATTTTTCATTTAAAAAGAATCAAATGAGTTGAGAGTGAACTCTCCCCTACCTCCATTATTGGCACTAAAATCTATGATAGGATTTTCAACCAGCATCTTCACGAAGGCTGACCATAATTTTGAGGTCGAGCATGTTTGGGGCTTTTACGTCCTATTAAAGCAGTTAACTGCAGTGTCTGCAAAACAAGCTTCCATGTTTCAAGTACAACACTTTTTTTTTTCTTCGCTTTAGTAACTTCTAACTGTACCATACTTTGGATTCATCAGACATTGATGAGCACTCTTGAAATGTCCACCCACTACCAATTATAACAGGAAATGTTAAAAAAAGACTCTCTTTGTCTTTATAACAAGGGACATTTACTAATGCATGAGATGCACGCCTGTGCAGCAGCAATATCCCATGAATAATTCAGCAATGTCAAGTACCTCTTAATTCAAAATTTCGCCTAGCTCAATTTATTGACATTTGATCATGTAGATGTGCATTTTTTTTCTTTCTTTTTCTTTATGCTATTTCCACAAGGTGGTAATCTGATAGATGTTGCATGATGAGCAAAACATATACACCGCTATGATATTTGCTTAACTTACATGTTTGCTTTCAAAGACCTATTGCAAAATTCAAACAGAGATGCATTTTCACAGGAACAAATGTTTTTTTACGCACAAGTGGCCTCACAGCTTCTGCATTGCATGAGGTTTTACTTAAATACATAGAGAGCATACTAAACACTTTGTGCTATTTGGTTTGAATGGATGTTAAGGAATAGTCCTGGCTACAGTGCATGAGTTTGTTTCGTAAGTTTTATACCTACCTTTGTTGTCACATGTCCATTAGGCATGCTTGTTTGGCTTGTCCATTAGGCATGCTTGTCCATTAGGCATGCTTGTCCATTAAGCATGCTTCTGTCTTACATGTCCATTAGACATGCTGTGTCACTTGCTCATTAAATGTGCTTCTGTGTCCATAAGTCTTGTCTCTGTGTCACATACCAATCACACATGCTTCTGTCTCACATGTCCATTAGGAATGCTTTTTCTCACAGGTCAGTGAGGCAAACTTCCATGTTCGCTTTTCATTACGCATGCTTCTTTGTTTCATTTCCATCAGGCGTGTTTCTGTGTCATATGCCAGCGTCTGTCTCACATGTCCATTAGGAATTCTTTTTTATCACGTGTCAGTGAGGCACACTTCCACGTTAGATATTCATTTGGCGTGCTTTGTACATTGGGCGTGTTTCTGTTTCACGTCCTTTAGGTACGTCAAGATGTTTGTTTGAAATAGGACCTATTTTTGCTGGTAACAGTAAATTGTGTATGCAGCTGGGGAGGGAGGTGTTGCTGTATCGTTGCTCATTTTTTCATCCACTTCACTCTCTCCACCTGTTTAAGGTGTCACTTACGTCATGAAAGAGAAAAAAAAATGTAGTTTCCCAGATAACACACAGAGAATTTTTCTTTGCATGTTGTGTGGCATGAAAATGCCTTTAGGAATATTGGCTGTATCAATCATAAGAACAGTTGAAAAGAGTGAGAAATTCCATTGCAATCCATGGAATAGTGACAATTTTACTGGCAAATTCCTGTCTGATACCTGCATCACGAATAAGATTGGCTATGTATGCAAATTAATGATGTCCAGAGAGAAACTTGCATGATATGTCTAATTTTATCCTTTGTTTTTCTTAAAGACAGAGACTCGTCGCCCCTGACAGTTCCAGCTCTCCCAACGACTTACGTCTGGTCCCTACCACAGCGTCTCTAAAATTCCTCCATGTGTAATCAAAACAATAGGCTGTGGATAGGCCCTGTGGATGCTGTATAATATGAGCTGTTCTCCATCTATAGAATTTCCTGTTTATCAAAGAGCAGGACCAATTAAGAATTTTGCATTCCCCCAGCCAAAAATGTTGCTGACAGAGATGAGTGACTGCCTTTAACGTATCTTTCAAGGATATATACTTAAGAATGTTATATATCCAGACTGGTTTTGTTTTGGAAGCATGTATTTTCTTCTTTAGAAATATTGATATCACTTACCAATGTTGAAACTCAGTAAATAAGAGAGAATACATATAAGCCTAACAAGAGAAATACCAATACTGCAACAATCCATGTCGTCATATTTGCAATGTCATCAAATTTTGAAAGGCTGTATCTCAAAAACGGTGATAGAACACAATTCCAATCGATTTCATTCAGAGTTTCAATCTGCAACTTTTAAATAAAGCCGGTTCTTTTCTAGATGTATGTCACATGACCTTTGAGGTAGATACAATTTTTTTTTTTAAGAGATAACCAAAACTGGTATAATTCACAATACTACTTTATATTGATAATAAATTCATTGCCACTGGTACCGTAAGTCCATAACTGCAAAAGGTGCAGCTAAAACCCAGAGTGTTTTTTTTCCAGTGGTATGGTTTAAATCTTCGCATCAATTTAAAATGACGTCTTGACACATCAACGCCTTCATGAAAGAAGTGCTGAGTGCATGCGTCGGAGTGCCTAGGCTCATTTTTTTTCACTGTTCCATCAGGGCTGACTTTCAGCAGGAAGAAACATGCTTTCCTGCATTGTATAAAGCGTAGGAAGGGATGTGCTGAAGAAAAAAAGATCCACCTCGGCAAAATGACGGTTTTCAAATATCGACACTTTTGACAACTTCAATTAACTCGTCACAATGACGAAAAGCCTGAAATTTGGCAATTTGATTAAACTTGCCAAAATGGCAAAATTCCATTAGAGGGAATTTCCATTAGCGAGTCTTCCCTGATCTGCCAATAGTATGTCGGGAAAGAAAGATTTTCTGCTCCAGTGCACTTAATTAGTTTGTTATCTCTCTCTGGCCACGATAATTTCCTGCACATACACAGTGATCAGATAAGTGTGCTGGACAGTTTCACCGGCTTGGATGGCTATTAACAATAGGGTTGTTATAGCATAATGTCTGAGTCCACAGACTTTGTGGTTGACCATTTATTGATCCATGGTTAAATTCTGCTGCAAATTTTTTAAAAAGAAGCTTATGGGAAATTCCTCTCCAGCAGAAAAATTGTCACTTTGCCAAGTTAGAAGATCACGATAAAATAGCGAAATTACGAAAGACGACATTTTGCTGAGATTAAACAACTTGTCAAATGGCAAAATTTGAATTGTCATTTTGCCAAGATCTAACTAGCTGAAATCACAATTTCCAAATGTTGCCAGTTTGACGGAATGTTCTAACTTTAAGATTTTTGTCTATTTGACGAGTTCATTAAACCATAAAAAGGTCAAATTTACAAAAACTGTCATTTTGCCGAGATGGCTTTTTTTCCCTTTTACATGTCCCTCCTACACTTCCGTACATCGCTGCTTGTACCGCAACACCTATGTGGGGTTATGGGTAACGGTTTCTGCGAATCCATTGTTTGTTCAAAGATGTAACAAACAGTGATGCCTCTTTTACCTTTTTTAACCTCGGAATATTGTAATATTTTAGAATCATATTGAAAACTCTGTTGGTAAGATTCATGTGGTGTCCTCTGCTGGCTAGAGGCAAAAAATTTCTAATCATATTTATGAAGATATGTAACTATAAAAAGAGTTCTTTAAAAATTGTATTGGGTGGAATTTATTATATGTATACACATATATTTTCCATAGACTGTTAGAATAACCACTCTGTATACTGTGGGAATCAAATTATACAATATATATATCTCCATGTGAAAAAAAGAAAAATATTTCATCTACTTTCCTTTGTCTATTTTTTGAAACATTCAGAATATTAAAGTAAATATTAAAAAAAAAAATTCATGGAAGACAACTGCACTGTGCAGTGAAGTATAAAATGCTTTATAAAATATACTTTAAGAAGCATAGTCCTTTCATAGTCACAAGAAGACAGTGATGTATACAAAAGTTGATATCAACAGCCCGATCAAAACATGGAGGCAGGAAAAATTTCACTTTTTCAACACTTCCTGAATTTCTGATGTAAATGCATAACTTTGTAAAAATTACCATTTTTTATAATTACTTTGTTCTTTCATGATTGCTACTTTAGAGCAATTTCACTATCAGCGTGATACCTCGGTGAACTGTGTGAGTTTCACAGTAAATGTGTGAGTGCTGGCTGCCCTGCCTTTTGTGATCTTCAGTTCGAGAGCCACCGGCAATAAAGTCTCTTCTTATCCTAAATTTCATCACAACCTTCATCGAAATGAGCCATAAACACTCTCCGTGCAGTCCTCAGAGAAGCAACTGACCAGCTAAAAATTGTGCAACCTAATGTAGTTCAGAGTACACCTATTGCACTGCTTTAAACGACTTCAAACTATAGCACCTGCTGACATCAAATGGCAGGTGCAGACCTTCACCACAGGCAATTGCTGAGCTACAGTAACAGGCATTGAAGGTACCCTCTGTGTGTCAACACAAAAAGGGACGAGAGTAGTTCTCCTTCACTTTTACGACAGATTAACGGCCATCGTTATCAATTAGAAATGTCATGGTATACTAAAATGTTGAAAGTACCTTCATGATAAAATAGTATTTGTGAGACCACAATCTATCAGTTACAGTAGGGAACTGTATAGTAATAGTAAACATATATAGCAATGAATGTTACAGATGGATGGACATGTTTTGGGACACTAAGAAGAGTCTACTCGATGTTCCTGGGGTTCATTGTTCCCAGGGTTTGATGTTCCCTGTTTTTATATTAGTTTTAATGGTTGACGATAAGTATTCCTAGGGTTCGATGTTCCCAGAAATGTCGTTTTAATTCTCAGAAACATGGAACACTAGGAAGTTCAAACCCTTGAAACATCAAACCATGGAGACATTGAACCTTGGAAATATGAAACCTTAAGAACATTGAACCCTGCTATACTACCACAAAGAGGTCATTCTTCAGCTGAAATCCAAAGAAGGTGCTATACCACAAAACAACTTTTGCGGATGGACTTAGCTTTAGCGGTCTACCTTTCTTCCAGCCCTTGAGAAGTGATCTATCAACTCTAGCAGTATCTTTCCTGCAAATACAGTTGTCTCCATAGTTGCAGAGCCAGTGTCACTTCTGCAGGGCCCTTATTTGACTCCTCATAGTGATAACATTGACTAGAGATGAACGTGGAACCTGGGACGACCTGCTGTCTTGCAGTTTGCTGAGATAGGAAACAGAAGATGGAATGAAATGAAAAAAACAGTAATTTTGAGACATAACAATGGCACAAACGATTCACTGAGGAAAAACAAAAACAAAAGACTGATTAATCATCCAACAACGACACATATAAAGGCAGTTATGACAGCACAGTGCCAGAAACAATAGAAACCTTTGCAACAGGGACCAATGTAAGGCACCATACCATTCAAGGGGACAAAGAAGACAAACACTCTTGTGTTACTTAATGCTTTGAACTTAGTGACCTCTAACACGATAAGGCCGGAACATCACATCCCAAGACAAAACCATAAGACCCAAAGTATGAGTATTTTGAATATGGCATATTGCATACTGTGACAATATGCTGAAACCAACTTATTTTTGACCTCCAACAAAATCGATGGGCTTCTTGCTCTCAATGTGAATGACCTTTGACCTACACCAAAACCATATTCCGCTTTATGTACTCAATGAGGTACACCTAGATACCACACATCAGACCTGTCGAAGCTTCCCTTGTTCATGTATTGTATTTACTAGGTTTTCAAATGACCTTTCACCTCCACTAAAAGCAACAAAGTTTTTCTACCTTATATAATCCATTCACATACAAAGTATCAAACATTTCCATGATCCCTTGATCCCTATCTTGAGATTTTGTGTGAGTAACTTTTCCAGTGGTTGACCCATGGTTACCTCAGATAAACTTTGACCTCTACCAAAAACAAAAGGGTTTTTTACTTGATGTAATGCATTATACTTCTATGTATAAAAAATTTCCATCATTCCTACCTTGCGATATTGTGGTAGGACTGTTTTTAATGTCTGACCTCTGGTGACCTCAGATGACCTTTGACCCTCACCAACAACAACACGGTTCTTTCACTTGATGTAATGCATTGTCATGTTCCCTATTAAAACGTTTTCATGATTCTAATCTTGAGGTATTTTGTCAACAAAGTTTTCAGTTTTTGACCTCTGGTGACCTCAGATGACCTTTGACCTCCACCAAAGGAACAGGCTTCTTCTATTTGATGTAACACATTCACATGCAAAGTGCCAAACATAAGATGCACTACAAATAAACCAGAGCAGTTCTAGTGTATATGGCTCAGAAACATACCGAGCGACTACTATCAATGCATGGATAACTGCTAAATGGACATAACCCCCTGCTGAGGTGCATGTTGGCATAACATGATATGCTGTGTCTTCTCGGATAGAAAAGCAGAGATGTAAAATGCTAAAAAAGCTTGATGACATACTGTTTGTCTGTATACAGAGGGCTACCTGTACCAAGGATGCACATACATCACCATGTTGCATGATGTACTGTGCTATGACCCTAAAATTCTGTAAATGGATGTGCATGTGAGAAGCAAAGATCCCTTTCAAACCCACATTCCACAGTATCATAGAAAACTGTGCCAAGTTTGAAAGATTATGGATAAATGGAATTGAATACACTTTATCACAACATTTTAATGATTTGATCCCTGGCATTATAACCTTTGACCTAACAAGAACTGATAAGTTGCAGCTAACCAGTCCACAAAGTGAGCATACAATGATTTTATTTGTGGATGACTGTATACATCAGCATTTCCATTGACACATTGTTGTGTGATCAAAAAGACAATGTGGAGACTGCTGGTTGCTTGCTCTTCCGAGTATTTGAGAGGCCCACCCTTAATAAATTATGTATTCAAAGTTAGACCTGCTTTTCACTCGTAAATCAATCAGAGATGAAGTCACCCCTTCCGGGCAGCATTCGTTAATTGTGATCTCTGCTTTGCAGATCTGAAGAAGTCGCAAACATAGCTGAAAATGCTTCACCATCACTCCATGACAAATTTGAAGAGACCTTGTAAAGTTACTACTGGAAATTATGAATAGCTGCAGCATCGTTCTTCAGAATCATGTATGAATTGCTTTGAGTAAAGACAGAGTTTCACCGTTTTGCACACGCGAAGCTACGTTTTCTTTTCCATCTTCTAAATTTGAATTGATTTCCATTTTGCACACAAAATTCTATATTCTGCAAAGCAACTAATACAGTATCTATGGTAATCCGATGGAACATGAAGATGGAGTCAACCGTTTACATTTTTGGTCGGGTTATAGAGTCTTGAATCACACAAAAATGACATGATATTCATTTGTAAATGATGGGAAAAATACTCAAATTGTTAGAACTAAAATTTTAACACTTATTAGTTTGCACATAGTTTTGATTTTATAGCCTTCTCAATTTTTCATTTTTCCATGTTCTACTATGATTTCTGTGATTTTTACCCATACTCTGCAAAACAGTGTATGTAAACTCCTGTCTATAGTTTTGAGGAACTTTACTACTTGTCTGTAAAACTAGGCTTT
The DNA here is from genome assembly GCA_021234535.1 of Stichopus chloronotus. NCBI lineage: Eukaryota > Metazoa > Echinodermata > Holothuroidea > Aspidochirotida > Stichopodidae > Stichopus > Stichopus chloronotus. Next base: position 18,416,876 of record CM037829.1, on the reverse strand, counting down.
GCTATCCAGTCACTTTCACTGAAGAGTCTCACAATCTTCCTCAATCACACGTCCTCCTGCACACATGTACTCTACAGAGTAGTCCTAAACTGACTTGTACATATGAAACGTCATTTCAGAATTACTATTACCAAATAAAACAACTTTTTGACATTATACAAAAGTGGGAATACCTGCAAAACGGAATCTACCTTTTTTTGTCTGCTAACTCAATCAGATCAGCGATTACTATGTCCATGGCGAATTCCTCCTCTAACTTCAATCTTGAAACACTCAACCTGGCAAATTTCTTTGGGAGGGTTCCTTTGAACATAGTTTTAAGCTCCAGCCAGAATTTATCTTCTAAACTGACAACATACGGAATGATGTGGAAGTAGGATGGCCTAGCAGGCAAGACATGGATTTTCACAGGATACAAAACTGGAAGGAGTATGTCGGCCATTCTTTGCCGCCACACGGCGATGTGGAACTCTTCCACTTGTTCAGGAGATTCGATATAGCTTGGCGACAGGAGGGCGACAATCCTGTCTGCCGTTTCCATGGTAGCGAGTCGGGTCTTATTGTCCTCCCACTGGCTTTCGACATTCAAATGCGGTGCAAGACGTGAAATCTCACTGGTGATGTAGTTTGCATATTTTTGGTCTGATTTGTGAAAGCTAAGAGCAATATCGCATCTGCTGCTGTTTTGCCTCTTCTTGTTTGTCACCTTGGGTTCTCCTTTCAGTCCCTTCAAACCTTCCGGAAACCTCTGACTGAAGGACAACTTTCGAAGCTGGGAAGCTTCTTCATCCAAATCGATATATTTGCCCTATTGACACAAAGATAAAAAAAAGAACATATTTGAAAGAATATTCCAAACCATCCCAACCTTTACATGTCAAAAATGGAGAATATTCAATACTGACCATACAAGCCATTTTCCCATAAAAGTAACACCCAATTGGTCCCCAAAGATATTGAAATAGTAATGCATTTTACGATAAATGGCGTTCCAGACAGGCTCATGAATGATTCATATAAACCATGCCACGATGACGTTAAAGTCACACAATATTTTTGTTGTCTCTTGTTTCTGTGCGACTTCTACATCAAAGGCTCTGTTGGCCTATTTAAAAATTTTGGCAGTTTTAAAATACCTAAAATACACCAAGTCTCAGAGCACATTGAAAGTGGTTGTCATGTAGTGTCATGTTACTATGGATTTTCTGAGAATATTTTGAATATTGCCTGACCTATTCTTTTAACCCTCTTCATGAATAGTCTTATCATTCAAGATATAAATTAAAAGCGAATTGACTAAAATGCTGTTGATTGCCTTCACCACAAGTTTTCCCTTACAACAAATTCCATTCAAGTAGGTCAAGAAGGAAAACACGAAAATATTTCAACCTTCTCATATTTCATGGCAAAGATGCAAAACGAAGGTGGCAACAGTGGTTTGGCATTTCATAAAATACTTTTACAGAGTCCACATAAAATTTCCTGAAGTTATTGTGTAATTGCATCCACTTTTGATTTCCATACACATACATGCACATCCTTTAATAAGCATTAAGAGAGCTCTGTGGTAATTTGCATGTTTTGTGAGCAGGGAATTGTCGAATGTAGTTTTCAAGGCATCTATGTATAGATAAACCAATGTATTAATAAACCATGTTACTGTATGTATCTCAATCTATTAATAAAACCAATGAAAGTTTATAACCTACTTCCTTTCACAGCATACTGGTTCTATTAATATTCTTCACTCTTTAAAACCATTCATGAAAGGAAATTAAATTAAAAGATTGAAGGAGCAATGAGACAAGCACTGAGGAACAGATTTAAGGCAGTGAGCAAATATCGACCTGTCAATCAATTTGAAAACTAAGTGCAACATTTTTAAGCAAAACTGAGTTATCAGCTTTAATGTTGGTTACCTTCAAAGTAACAAAGTCTGCTTTGGTCTCTTTTAAAACAGGAGAGCCATCATTTGATGGTCCCCCATTTTTCAACCAATTAACAAGGTCGGTACAAAATGTTTCAGTTTTGTTGGCAAAGTCATCTGTTCCTGTTTGGATGGTGGTCACTCCCTCGTACTCCGCGGGCAGAGATACCGTGTCCTCCATCTTCACCACGAACAATTCCAAAGGATCACCCTTGAATGTAAAAAGAACATGATGTGGACCAATGCGTGACCCAGAAGTCATTAAATCAAACCTGAAAGTCTTTAATTACACACAGCAGCATGGTGCTGCAGACTACACAAAATGAAACTTGTCCAGAAATACAACAGGTAATGACAATCTGCAAACAGCTGACAAAACAGGAAATGAGAAGAATGGGCCATCAAAAACATGGATAAAGGGACAGTCCAGGGGAAATTGCTCTCAATAACGTATGCCATGGAAGTGATAGCCATAGTTATTTCTTTTAGATGCATTAAAACCAAAAGGGGTGGGGTGAGGGGGGGGGTAGAGTAAGAGGAAATAGGGAGAGAAGCGGGGAAGGTGGAAATATTCCTTGCAACAAGTTAGATACCTTTGTCATAAACTTTGCCAAGGCCAAGCTGTACTCCTCGTTGCACACAGCGGACTGGAGGTATTTATCTGACACCAGGGCTATGAAAATAGTTGTGCCATCAATGGAATGGTACAGAAGTCTCTGCCAGGCTTTACCTTTTAAAAATTTGTCAGAAGTGAAGCAAACAAGAAAATATTTGATTTTTTACACTTTGGTAATTTGAACCTTATTGAGAGCAGGCATATGAAGAATTCTAATCTTCTTTAAAATGCAAAGTTGCTGCAGTTGATGCCAAACCCTCTCCCCTCACCAATGTTGTGAAATAAGTGTTTCTGTTGTGCAAGAATGGTGAAAGCACACTGTATACAGAGTCTCATACATGGAGAAAAAGCACAAGTAGTATAAAACAGAAACATTTTTACAAGAGGGGTGATTGAATCTATGCAGATAATCTCATGACCATTGTGAAGAATTGTACACACATTACAGTACGTTACTTCACAATGTACACTTCACATTTCAAGCAATAAGCTTAGCAACCGGGACATTCAGGGTTCGGTCTCTGGTCAGGTCTCAGTGAGAAGGGTTTTTCATGAATTTGGATCTTTTAGTACAAGGAAGTCTAGAGGCTCATCATGGATCCTATACCATACCTGATACAGGTACCAGGACCACCATGTAAAATACATATATTCGATGGACAAGAGTATATTGCCCAGTTTTTAGCCACTTTCACAAAGGCTGGGAGGGGTGCAGGGCTTGCCTTTGTCAGTAGTCCCTTAGCTGTACCAGGCAACCTGAAGTGTACGAGAACTGAATCAGGCAACAGGGGCCCAAACTGAAATCACAAAATAACCCCTTCAGAACCATTGAAAGCATCTTTACTGAACAAGTGATTTTGAGTCCCCAGAAAATTTCCACGTGGTTCCACCAGGATTTGATCCATGGAACTACAATGACTGCAAGACAGGCACGCCAACCACCAAGTCAACCCTTCACCCATGAAGAGAAGTCAAACTTGATTGTAAATCATTGGACTGACAGCCATCCCACATGAAGTCAAAACCTAGATGCAGCAAGCTCCTTCTTCCTTTGTGGTTGCTTGGCATCATAAAAATGACTCTGAATTTAACAAGTCAATATTCAATTTCAAAGCATATAACACTGACAGCCTTCCATTAGAGACTATGACAGGCAGATGGCTCTTGTGTGCATTTTCTTCTTTTGTGTGCATACTCTTATGTATTTTTCTTTATCAATTTTTTTTTTAATTATTCAAATCACCTTGCTTGAGTTCCTGAACATCAAAGAAAATCCTCAGGCCTGGGCCTTTGTCTTGGAGACATTTAACAATCTGATTTGCCTCAGCTGAGTCTTTGTGGGAGTAGGAGAGGAATATATCATACTTGATGGGGCTGTGCTCTACCAGGTGCCCGTCCGAATAGACGTGTGAAGAACTTGTCGACAGGAGGCGGACCAACTGAGCCCCGCCCGCAGCCACCTTCGATACGTTGCGAGGCCTGTTGAAAAAAGGAAACTGTTGAGACACACAACACAGCAAAGTTGAACACCTTGCAAGTTGTTCTGAACTGATAAGGAAGAAAAACTACACAAAGCAAAGACATTGAATACAGATTATAAACACACTTTTCATACATTTCAAATCTAACATTTTAAAGATCAATAAGCAGCCAACAGGAACAGACCATTGGCTGAGGAACAATAAATGTATCTTTACTGTACAAATTCTCTCTTACACTTAAATGCAAGAACTGCAATACATAAAGGTTAATGTAACCCCTTTCAGAGGATTTTCTGTTGATATTATGGTTGGAATTCATCCATTGATCCAACTGAAATATCTTGGTTGCATACTTTGAAATATAGGACAGTGTACTTTTTTTCTTGGGGGGGGGGCAAGAACTGTACATAAGTCACAACTATCACAAGGAAGTATATCCAGCTATCTGGTTTACATCTGCAAAGCAATTACTGACAGGAGTTGTAAGATCTACATTTTTATTGGAAAAATGATGTCTTTGTAGGATGGACAATTTGAAAGTGATTCTCACAACATGCTTGTCTATCTTGCAAGTTCTGGGGCTTCTCGGAGCATTAAAACTGTCCAGGAAACCTTTCACGGCCAGGACAGTCACAAAGATAATTTGTTGTGTTAGATTTAATTTAAACATGACAAAATAAGCATCCTAGGTCTATTTACGAGCTAAATTTAAGCAATATTCAAGGTACTATATCTTCTCTTACATTAATGATAGGTAGTACATCTACAATCACAACTTCACAATGATGTACTTCTATCATCCCTGACAGCTAGGTATCCTACACTATCACACCTTCACACTGATGTAATTTCATCATCACTGATAGATAGCCTACGACCACACCTTCACAACAATGTGCTTCTACTATTGCTGACAGGTAGTCTACATATTGATCACTCCTTCATACTGATGTACTCCTATCATTGTTGATAGGTTGTCTATACATTTGCACTTTTACATTGTTGTGCTTCTGTCACTGCTGATCAGTAGCCTGATTGGAAGGCATGATGAAGGGTGGAGAGTGAGTTTGGTGGTTACAGTGTCCCTCTGGCAATCAGAGGGTCCCCTGGATCAAATCAAATCAAAACCATTTGGAAAATATCTGGGGATTCAAATTTGGGTTCTTGTTGTCCGATTTAGATCTTGTCCGCTTCAGGTTGCTCGTTACAGCTGATGGGCTGCTGAGCTGGGCAGGTTCTCCACCCCTCCCAGCCTTTGGAAAAGTGGCTAAAAAACTGGGGGGACACACTCTCGTCCGTCGGATGGGGACGTTAAATGGCGGTCAGGTTTGGGTTTGCATTGGTTTGCATTGGCGATTGTCTGGTTTCACCCCAGCCTCAATATCCTCTGGACACCTATCAAAATGAGCAGGCAAATCTCGCCGGTGTTCATCCACGATCAACATGGTACAGGGTCCTTGATGAGCCCATATGGGGCTTCCTGATCCTCAACTTTCAAATTCAAATTCAGCCAACAACCACACCTGAGTCCTTCACACACACTGATGTACTTCTTCCATTGCTGGTAGGTATCCTACGATCACTCCTTCATAGTGATTGATACTTTTGTCCATAATCTTAACTGTTTCACAAAGTTGAGTTATGAGTCATTATCTTTGATATATTCAATCTCATGGAAATAGAAACTTCTGTCCATCACTTAAATCCCCAACAGAACAATGATACAAAGGTAAACCAACAGGTCAGGGTGCACACATCAGTGTTTTTTGTTTTTTTTTTAAGAAAAACTTAGTTGTAAAAGTGTCAGAAATTCAAAGTCATATTGTGTACAATTGATGGGCTTGTGATGCAATGTAAGAGCCAAAAACATACACAAATCAATGGAAACATTCTGTTAGACTACACTCACATACAAGTGGTGATCCTGGTGGGGGGTGGAGATATATAACATTCATGAAAATGGGTGGATGGAAAGAAATACAACACAGCCTTCCTTTAAATCTCTGGGCAAGACTATGCTCATGCTGTTATCTACACATCACTGTGCATTTACAGCTCTACTTGGATATTAATAACTGGCCTACTATCCTAGAAATCCTTGCACTATGCATGGTTATATATAGCTTAATTCTTTGCTGCAGTGTGATCAGACTTTTTCACATCTAAGATGGTTTACATTAGCAAACAAATTTTAAAGGGGAAGGTGTATACCTCCTCTCCCTGAATCACTGCCCATGTACTCACAGACAATCCACATACTGGACAAGTTGCATGTACGATGGCAGATCGGGAACATCTTCGACATAAAATGGAGCTAGCAGGTCCTTGTGAACTTTCCTGTTGCAGCAAAGGGCTATGTTGTATTGTTCTATACAGGCAGCACTCTTCAGATAGTTTGGACTCAAAACTGAAAAAAAACAAAAAAAACAAAAACAAACAGCACATCAAACGTCACCACTGAAAAGTACAATGCATGCCAAACGTCATTGCAGGCAGGCTCGAAACATCTTCTTACAAAGTTTCAACTGCCACTTTTGAAAGACTCAATTGCACAAGTCAAATGACAAATTGCTCAAATGGTGAAAAGTGGTTATCTCTAAGACACGGAAGAGCGCTGGACATTTGTTTCAACAAGCAAATGGGCCCCCACCCTACCCTACACCAACACCCCATGGACTCTGAACATTTTTTCAGTCATTAAGTTTTCATTTTAGACATATATTATACTCCCACATATCTACATGTGAGTGTTATGATTTCAAAAGCATTTCCTAATTAAAGGATAATGATTCTCGAAATCAGATCCACATCTGACTTGTGGGCATAGATCACGACCTATGCTTTGTGTTGTATGTTGTGCTTTTCATTTTTTGAGTATCTTTGATCTGAAGTTGATAATCAGAGCTAGATGTCTAAGATGTTTCCCTGACCAAAATGGTAGCTAAACAGGATCGGAAGTACTTTCGAAAAGTATTTTCAATTATCTACGGAGGTCAGAGGTTCTCAAATGATGATGGGTCGTGAGTAGCAGCATGGGTCGCTTGAGTCCCAAACTGTATCTCCACTAGCAGAGCAGTTGTTGTGTCATATACTAGCCACAGACATCATGTACACTAAACAGAGCTGATATAGGACACATGTCTGCTATGAAAAGCATGCCTTCCAACCGTTACTATGTGATACCATTGATTGGACATTTCCAACCTACTGGACAGACATATGCTTAAAGGACATAACTATACAAAGAGGTTACTCTTCACATGAGAAAAGATGGCAAACCAATCTGTTGACCTCCCCCCACTGTCTCACCTGCTTGTACTGCATATGTCTCTTGTGGTGACCTTCTCAATATTTACATGTGACTTGATAGCGGGGATCGTACATGGGTCACATGTCGCACTATCACAAATTTTATTCCCCTTTTCACATACAATAAGGAGCAGGTGATTATAAAAGCAAGAGATTTCATTTTTGCAGAATGTTTTAAGAGTTATTCAATACGTTAACAGCACTGAACAGCACATACAGTATTCCTAGCAAACAAGAATCAAATCTAACCATTCACATGGGATGGTTACTTGTCACTATGCTGCGTGTCTCTCTACTTTAAAGGAGAAGGCAAGTCAGGACTTTTGACAATATTTAATGAGAGACTAACATATGGTGAACACCATGACCAAATTTCAGTATACACTGCTTACTTCCCAAGATATTGCAATTTGAATATTCATAAAAAATATCAGGAAGCTGCCATTTTGAAATTGTGATGACATCACCAGACCACATGTGATAGAAAAGCTTTTGTTTTTCTTCATATTTCATTGTCAATAAATTTTAACAGTCATGCATAGATTCAAGTCATAGTATTAATGATTTGATTATTGCATGATACACCTCAGTAATTCAACACAAAATGTGTAAAAGTGTGTTTCGGATTGATAGAAATAATAGGTAAAGAATATAAAGAAATGCATTAAAATTTTTGCTATCAGTGGTTATGTGACATCATTGTTCGACTTACTCAAGTAGTTTTACATTCAACTTAGGCAAAAATGGCAGAACCCTTCTCTGAATTTCAAAAGTGTGTATCTTGGATAGGAAACAATATCTCTGAACGAAACTTTGGAAAGATGTTTGTCAAAAAGTTCTGCTTCATTTTGATCAATATATTCCCAGGGTTTCCTTCTCCTTTAATGGTCAGGCGACCATTGTAAAACAATTATGACAAGGCCCGTGTTGTGAGTGCGAAACGATAATACACCTTATATGTGTGTGCAGTGAAGGCCAGTATGTCAAACTGAAACACAATGACGTCGCATAAATAGCCTATATAGATACTGAAGGTTTATCAAGGTTACATTTAATGTCAACACCTTCAAACTAATGTGAGGTGAGAGAAAACATACCTGTGACCACTCTTGCACATTTCATCATTGTTTCATACATTTCTTCCTGCCAAGATTCCCCATGTACCAACTTCTGGTTACTCCCTACAACTATCCTGATGTCAGGTTTCACTTGCTTCAGTGTTGTCAGTAATTCCTTGCTTATGTCACTGTCCTCCTCACAACAAGACAAATATATATCGTACTCTATGGGCGTTTCCTGAGGAAGCGGAATTTTTAAGATGTTTCTTGAGGACAATGCAAACAAGATAATCAAATTCAGAAAACAAAAGATGGCATACATGGTAATGATGGTAATGCTGCATCCCTCATCATCAATCAACCATGACACACCAATGTGCTATGAGACAGAAATGTTCATTGTAAAAATATTTCTCAAAGCGTACACATGTTCTGATGCAAGCTGCATGGTCATAGACTGTTCTTGCTTGCCATACTACAAATTTCTAACTTCAACTTGGTAGGATAGTCTGTTCACTATGATGTTCAACTTTTCAAAAAAAAAACCCTCCTTTGCAGGACAGGCTATAGTCCATATTGCTGCCCCAAAAGTAACCTTTCCTTACAAACAATGCTTTCAAGTTATTTTACATCAAGGAAAGTCAAGACTGTGAATCTCTCACCTTTGGCATGAGGTACTGCATGTCGAACCTCTCCTTCAGTTCACCAAAAAGCTTTCTCACCCCTTCGTAGTCCCTCATCTGTGAGGTCACCACCTCACCCTCCTTGTTGAATGTGGCATATTGCACTATTTTGAGTTGTTTCAGTGGTAGACCAGCCTTCATCCACTTGATGGCTGCTTCAACCATGCTTTGCATCAAATCAACCTCTTGCAAACCCTATCGATCAAACAAGTGACAATTGAATAAGTTATCCTACATAAATATATTTTTTTGCTTTTTTTGAAACGTTGCTTCTTGAACGTATGGCCTCATGTTATTATATACTGACCACACATTTTTTGCAAATATCACAACTGTCTACATAAACAAAAAGGAAACTTGTCAACTGATGGATGCAAAATACAGTAGGAAGGATGGAAGTACAGAAATGCCAGTATTCATTTGGGTCGATATAAATACTGTAAATGGAATGCCAAAGAGATAACAAAGATTTAAAGACTACAAATTTATGTTAAATTTTCCCATCACCTTTCTATATTCTCATTATCCATTTATCCAGTTTTGCTTCTAATCCCATGTAGACCTCTAATCAGTACATTTTTGTTTCATTTAGATATTTCACATAAAAGTGATTTTCTTACAATTTTATTCATATTTGATGGCTGTTTCATATCAACATCACATTCTACACTAGTAATAAAACTTACTACAAAAAAGGAAAGATCAGTTTAGTGCATAATGAGCAAGTCACTGTTTCCTATGACAACATCTCTCCATGGTGCAACCAATGCTGACAATATGCTGCAACACATTAATCAAGGACTACGATGCACTGTTTTTGGAACATTTAACACTTCAAGTAGAAATTTTTAGACTCACTGAATACATTTTACCATGGATAGTTTACTGGCAAATAGTTGGAGAAGAAAATGTAAGAGCTTTGACTTTTTCTCTACATGAAATGCTCCTTTTGAATGGCATTAACATCATGTTCTGTGCCTATGGTCAACAATTTGAGAAACTCCTCATTGGCAGCAGAGACTGATCAAGGCAACTGAGACATATCGTACTTACAACTTTACCAGTGGAGAGTATCGGGGTTATCACAGATCCACATTCGTTCTTGAGGATAGGCACCAGACATCTGAATACATCTCCAACCACCTCCTTGGGATGGACAGTATGCAACCTTTGAGATTTGTGAATGTTGTGGTTATATGACTAAAATATAAACAAGCACTGTATCCAACTTTTACTTTGATAGAGTGAACCACTTTTTCTTTTTACTAGGTGATGTCCCAACATGGTATACATTCCTGTGTGTGTCCCTCGCCAACATGACACAGTTCCACCTGTAACTACTAAGCAGAAATAATGCGGATTTGATTATTCAGCCATATATATTTCAAAATGAATATTGTAGTTTTGTACTACATTTGATGGCTGTGAAACATTTAAAGGTATACTTCACTCACAGTGTAAGTGGTTCTTAACTGAAAGAGTAAATTTTTCCATTACAGGGGCTTCAGACCCTGCCAATATCTTTTTCTTTCTTCAGGAAGAAAGAAAGCTTTGGCCAAGGAAGACTTATAGGTGCCTCAAGGTTGCACAATGTCATGTCATTCTGGCAAATCACCGCAATATGACTTTGTTGTTCTTTAAAATTAAAACACTCACTCAGCCTTGAATCTGACACCAGTAAAAATTGACATTTGCTTTAACATAGAGTAAATGAAAAAATGTTGTGGAAATTAAGATCACCTAGATCTCTTACACTACAGTATCATAATGCTTCTAACTTCGATCAAGATAAAGGATAATCAGATAGTTCTGTCTGTGTGACATTAAAGATTTCCCACACTGTAATGCAATGTACCACTACCAAATAGAATTTCCTTTATAAGAATCCGTAACTTCCAAACTGAACATGCTGCAGTAAATAGATATTTTTCCAATACTTAGAGAAATTTCCCTAATTATTACAAAATTTCAAAATTCTTTAGTGGCCAGTCCCTTTAAGTTGAAGTGAGCTGTCACAAAACTTAACATCCAAACAATATTAGTAAAAAACATCAAACCTGTTTGGTTCAAAACACAGCATTCTGTTAAAGGGAAGGTGTTCAGGCAAGGGATGAGAAATCCAACAGGAGTAATATGCTCTGAGATCTTCAGCTTTGTTTTTGGCCAGTCCTTGTACACTCAGTTTCAACTGAGAGCTCAAAGCCCCTATCAGAGTTCCCCTCATTGGATCATAATTTTCTGCAAAAACAATTGGATGACATTCCTTTATACAAGACAATCATTGACAACTGATCATTCCCAACCACCTCATCTCACTGACAAAGTATTTGTGTAACTTTATCCAAACTCATCACCCAAAGCGACATTTTTGGCTAATGGTAAGCAAAATTATATAATTGGGCCAAGAACAGAACCCTGTGGAACTCCACTGGTGACATCTCACCAAGAAGACAAATTACCATTGACAGCAACTCTCTGCGGAGGTCTACCAAGTAGCCAAGAATGAAAATACATGCAAACTACTGACTGTCTCTACACACCTATTACAACTGTTTCCAATCTGGAGTAGCCTCCTATTATCTATCACTTGAACATATGATACAATAGTCTACTGAAAAGAATGCTGAATCTTCTAAACTAATTAGGAAATCTTGTTTGTGTTGAGACATGTAAGGTGCAGAGGAAATTCTTTCTTACAATTAAAGTTGGACTTGAAGCATTTTTGACTTTTTGCCTACCTCGGAAAGCTGACACCAGTAAGACATCCACTTTATTTTCTGGCTTCAGTCCACAGATATCTCCGAGGTAATACTCAATTGAACTCTCACCATTTTGTGTCAAAACATGTATCGTATCTTGGTGTTTGAGGTCAGTCTCGTGTAATACCGAATCCATACTCTTCTGCACTGTACCTCCTTGAGAGCTGTCAGAGTACTCTAGCTGCAGAAGCCTGAAATATGTTACAGAAATTTTAACACGAATTACCTTCACTTTTAATCTGTTACATACGAATTACAGAACACAGTCCTACGTACTGCACAGCTTTGTGTACATGAAAGTTCCTTCCAGGATTTTTTCAGCTGTATCAACTACAGTATGTGTAATGTTGTTAGTATATTGTGATACTGGCTGACAATATATTGATATGAGACTTTGCTCCCAATGTCATTCAGGAGAGGAATTAGCCATACAACTACTTTTTTTAAAAAAAAAAAAAAAAATGCAGCAGAAGTGTCATCGGTGGGTAAATAATGGTCAACCACAATATCTGTGGACTGAGAGTGTGCAGTAATGTCCCAAGATTTGCTATTAAAGACCCATTCAAGCATGCGATACTGTCCGGCACCACTGAGATGTGTCCCTCTCATCTGATCACCGTGAATGTATGGGGAATGGCCATGGTCAAACAGAGGTACCAATCAAGTACACTGGAGCAGAACTCTTTCTTCATCAATTTGCCACTGGCAGATGAGAGAAGACTAGCTTTTATGAATTCCCTCCAATGTTTGTAAAATGATGCAAGGGATATCATCAGAGCACTCACAAAAAAAAAAATGTTTCTTAGAACAGGTGTGGATCGCATGTACTAAAGTACGATACAAGTAAATAACATCTGTATGCAGGGACACGAGAAATCAGACCTTCAACTTATTTTGCAAACACTGACATGGGCAACACCATTATACTGTAGGCCCATAACCTGTTCTTTGAGCTTCCCTTCAAAGTATTATCAGTCTACACTGACTTATGCAATTTCAATTGTATACTTTAGCTGTTAGGGAGCATGCTTGCCCCTAAAATGACACACCTGAAAAATTTGATCAATGATTATGACCTTGGTAATTTGACATTTCAAACTAGGATACGAAGCCTAGCCTACAGGCAATTAAGGGTGGAAAAAACTTATCAAAGAACCAGAAGTGTAACAGGCTTCATCAGCAACATGCTATGTTTAAGAAATTATGTCATTCTTCTTTCAATAAAATAAGGTTAGGTTGTCTGAAGTAATAGTTTCAGCTGTAGCTGGGGATACATCATTCTAGGGGATGTGTCATTCTAGGTGTACTTGCTATATTAAGTATGCTATACTTCCTATGCTAAGCATAGCATTCGCTGGTGTTTCACATGGGAGTAGCTACTGAATGCAGGACCACTGGATGGTTGCATCTTAGCATCCGGATGCACTGATGCGAGGTCAAAATCATAGTTTGTTGTAATCCATAACAATCGCTCTCTGGGTGGATGCTTGGATGCATGGTTTGAGAATGACACAATGTTGACAGGAACAAAGAGATCCATACACAGCTTTACATGTACATGGGACTGTTTGCATTTTCTTTAATGTTTGTGTGACATACTGTAAGCGGTATCAACATAAAATCACATGCTTCAAAAAAAAAAAATCATTGGATCATATAAAATTCTCATTGTCCTCAAAATAAATAAAAGCAAACAAAGGCTACCATAAAACATACAGTATCATGCAACGTTCCTCTCTTGATGTCATAAATTTGCACATAGCCAATGTTTATTCACGATGCAGGCATAAGAAAATTTTGCCTATAAAAGTGTCAAATTTGATGGATTTCATGGAATTTGTGGCTATTTCAAAATTTTAGAAATTACTACAGCCGATATTTGAAAATATCATTTTTATGTCACACAACCTTTAAGTCCGAGCGGCAAGTATTTTATGGGTGGACGAGCCGATGCTCAGATGCAGAGTCAAAATTAAATATTTTGAATTAGAAAATAATCCAAGCATACTCTGGGTGGATGGATGCTGGGATGCACAGGGAAAAGTTTTACGTCAATGTGTTCATATATATGTGAACCCTTTCTATGAAAACTTAAGTCCATTCCAAGCATCCCCTGGGTGATGCCTTTAGTAAAAATTTATTACAAAGATAAATAACATGTTGATACTATCTATTTAAAACCTGTTCCAAAAATGTTTTAAGCCAATTCCAAACATCTACTGGGTGGAACAATGCACAGATGCACATTGAAAATATTCACCTGCAGAGATGAAAAGTCTCATGCCTACGGCGTGTGTCACACACCTCAGAGACAAAACTCATGCTCACTTGCTCAACTGACACTTGTAATCACACACTTTTAAAGCTGTACTTAGAGAGAAATGTAACTACTACCAGATTTTGCCTGAAGTTCCCTACGTGTTAATTCAAACTTACGCTGCAACACTTCATCCTGCCTTGCACGTTTCCCCTAACTGGAAGGTAGGTATGTAACTATATATTGTGGTCACCATGCATTGTACAGACAGAGTGTCTCTTGCGTTGTTAGTCCATATGTGTGCTTCAGGTTCTAAACCCTGGTGGATACCTAATCTCTGCATTGACTGGATCGGCGGAATAGATCTTTGCTATTATGCCACCAAAAACCTCTCTTTCGAGTAACATGGCCGTAAAAACACTTCGGTGACTAACACTGGAGGCTGGCTGAGTGATGAAAAGCAACGAGCAGCCAATCCAGCTAATATAGAGATCAGTTGTTGATACTCCTAATCTCTAAACTAATTGCTGTCTTTGCCAGTTGCCCAATACAGTAAGACTTAAAGGAGGATTGAGGGTTGTAAAATACATCTTACTAACTTTTTGCCTAGCTTTCTTTCTCCAAATCGAAGCATATTTGACAGATTTGTGGTAAAAATGATCTGCAAACGACAAATTTTGTTAAAGAGCGCCCCAGTAGAGAGAAAAAACGGTTAATTTTTCATTTTTCCCATGTTGTGGCCTGCCACAATATAATATTCACGAGCATGTGTTGTATGCCTCTCTTCAACTCTACAGGAGGAATGCTGTTGATTGAAAGCCATCAGTGTCTACCTGCAGAACCCAGGTAAACATTTATAACCTTCCACAAAATAAAATTAAATGTTCACGTTGGGAAAGTCAAAAAAGACATACTCATGAATATTATCTTGCAGGCCACAACATAAGGAAAATTCAAATATTAACAGAATTTTTTTGGGGGGGAGGTGTTCTCTAACAAAATTTGTCATTGGCAAATCATTTTTGATCACAAATCTCTTAAATATGTATGCTTCTACTCATTTTGGTGAATGAAAGTGCAAATGTTAAATGCGAGATGTACTTTACAACTCCCAGCCCTATCCTCCTTTGAGAGATGTATCATGATTTTTTAAGCAACTTATCTACTTACCATAGCTTAAGTGTGCAGACTGAAATTTATGCCTGGGATAATTGTCACCTTATAATTCAGGGAAAGACTGTGGAAACAATCACTGTAAAGTTAATTCTTGCCTTTATACAGTATGACTAAATACAAGTAGGCCTAATCTTTACCACCAAGCTTATGGCCATTGACTTTAGCAGAGAGGGTACCAAATGAGGCTCAGATTGCACCAGAGCGCTTCTAATATCTCAGACCTTCCAGGGCCCTTGGGCGGGACCCTGGACCCCAGCCGAAGGGACTTCGCATTCTGCACTAACTGTCATGGGTCACTTTCCTATATATCTACTGCGAGCCACTCACTCAGCTTGGCATCTCTGCACCTGGATGAATGAGGGAAGGTGTCTTGCTTTTTGAGAACGACAAGAGGTGAGCTCCATTGACATCACATCCGCACATCCAAATGCGAGGCAAAGCCCAGTTGAAGAGTGGCCCTGTATTCTGCACTTGTATCCTAACAATATTAGGGTACATGATACATTGAGTAATTTACAGAAGCAATTAACATGTGGGCTATACTGCATGATAATTAACCATGCAACTTGAAGGTGTCTGTGGCACACTGATAAAATCAACACTAACTTAATGATACGTGTAGACCAAACATTACAGTGAGTGTGACAATTATTAAAGTAACAAACATGACCCTACATCCTACTTCCTAGGCTAAAAATACACACGTACACTGCAAAACAGTTAATTGGACCTAGCGAGTAACGTATAGTCTATAGAACAACTGTGTCAACAAGTTCTGATGCAGTGGTCATCGTCCCACAATCAAAGACTGTCCAGATCGTTTCCTTTTTCAGGGCGTTGCCGATCACAGCGGACGTCTGGGTCACTTTGATCTCAAAATATGATTAAACACAAACACAACAAAGAAACAACAAAGAAACGAACTCACGTTAGTCAAAGTTAGTAAGGTTTCTGCCAAACCCGCTATTGCTACTGTAGTAGACTGTGTAAGTACATTAAGATGTTTATATACCTCACTCAGCTGATCAGCTGTTTTTGCACATTGCATGCAAGCTTGCTGTCTGCCATGGTAGCTCGCATACGTGCACAACGGACGTGCATTATCGTACCAGCTCCTCACTGAGTGTACGTAAAAATATGCATAAGACCTACTGAAACAACCTGCTTCGAAGCTTACTGTCTTGGCAAGATTGCTGTCATGCTCTGGCTGTCTTGCTAAATTCTATCCAGGTCAGGGTTGCCACTCGGCTTTTTTCAAATTTCACTGCTCGCGTAGGGGAACTTTCACTTCTTAACATGCATATGAGATTTCAGTACATGATGATTGACAGAGTATCTCAACCAACCCCCACCATTATTTTTCCAATTTCTCCGTTTATTTCCATTTTTAACTGAAACTTCTTATTTCTCAAAAAAAAAAAAAAAAACTTCAGTAGGTCTCACATTTCACAAGAGTTGAGAGGGATGCCTCGTGAAACAAAGAAGTAACAGTAAATGAGTCTGTCAAAATGCATGTTTATATTTTAATTTTTGATTGCAAACGTCTGCAGATCTCTAGTAGAGGTTACCTTCTTACCGAAGGGGTCAGTGTGGCTGGCATCTGATGACAACTTGCGGGGCGTAAGCTATGGAAGACTAATGCGGCCTTGCATAAGAAACAAAAACCATAGAAATACACTTGAGAGAAAAACTTTAAAAGGAAAAACAAAACTTTGTTTTTTGTTTTAAAAAATTTTACACAAAAATTTTAAAAACGAAAAACAAAAATTTGTTTTTTGTTTATAAAAAATATTGCAAAAAATTTTAAAAAAGAAAAACAAAAATGTCAGCCATTGTTTGATTCATTGTACAGTGTATAGGTAATTGGTGCACGAACACAATCAATTGTGGATGGTTCACGAACATATATGGACTGCCAGACTGTGATTTACAGAGCCGTGAATTAGATTCCCCTTAAAAATTAATAATAGGCAGAAAGATCAGTCACGTCATTGATCGGGAGTCGAGCACTGCCCATTGAGAATTTTCTGGCAATATAGAGAAGACTAGCTGGCCTTTTAACATCCACGTTTGACAAAAAAGATTACGTGGAATATTTTCGTATTAAGGTTGGTGAAATTTCACCAAATTTCGACAATATCCGTATTTCCTTCACTACATCACTATGTAAGTCCAAATTTCACTCCCAACAGAGAAATTTCACTACGGGTGGCCACGCTGATCCAGGTGGCTGCTTTCAGAGCAGTACAGTTTCTGCAACAGCGACATCTCTTTTGACAAGTTCGCATAGAATGCAGCTCTGGTTTCACGTATATTGAGACTAAAATTCCCAGGCGGTTGTGATAGCTTGCAGCAAAGGTAACTTTTTGCCAAACTATTCTCACATACAAGGCCTTTTTTTTTTTTGAAAGACTTAACTTGACAATTACTCTAATCAGCTCTTTGTGAAAGGTTTCTCAAAAATGATCGGGATAATTTTTTTTTATTTGTCGGTGGACAATATCGTCTCTTAGATGAAAACAGTTCCTGCTCTATAAAACTGGTTTCCTTAACAGACTGGTTTGTCATCGATCATTTTGTTCTTTTTCATTAAAAGTAGACATGGGTTGCAGAAACCATGTTTTCTATTCGGGAGAACTGAAGGGTTGGGGTTGTTTACCTGAGATCCATGAAGGTATATAGACAAATTTGTTGGCATTTCGTCGAGTCATTGATAGTACGTTTGTTTTCAGGTAGGCCCAGTGGCAAAATTATGTAATCGTTCATAGTTTTTTTTTTTTTTTGGGGGGGGGGGAACTAGTGAACACTTCAGTGGGGTACCTTGGAAGCCTCTTACAAATTTAAAACAGTAATGATTTATAATACATCCAAGGTGGAGGAATGGCATGTTTATTATCGCGATAATTATGGGTAATTAATGGGTTATTTGGGGTGTGGGATTCTAGTTCTTCAAAGGGGTGCAAAGGAGATAAGCGTTTTCAAATTCGAGGGTTATGGGAGTCTAAAAGGTTTTAAACCACTGCTTTATGAAGTCATAACCTTCCATGCCTACAGCTACCCACAATCTTTCATGATCCGTAAAATGGACTAAATCGTTTCCATGTAAAGAGTATCGTCCAATTTTTATGGTCTTTTTCCTTACTCCCCCATTTGTAACTCAAATTATAGGCATTTTATATACCCCATGCTTGACGATCGATCGACTTCCTTTTGAAACTAGTAATTGGGGACATTTGCGCGTGACCATCAGTATTAAAGTATTGTGTGGCTGAGTTGATGCAGTTTTTTTTTTTCTCAGAGAAGAGACTACTTCATGACCTTGGCCGGTGGATCTTGCAAATAGAGATCTGCATCTAGATTAACCCTACCATACGGAAAGTACAACAAACTTATCGATACAACCAAAAGAGCAGTTCCTAAAGACAGTGACGTGACTAGACATTCGAAGAAAGAGTACAAACCAATTTTTATCAAAACTCAGCGCCGTATTAGCACTTACAAGTTTTTTTTTCTTCATGAACTATAAACGAGTGCAATAATTTACCTGAAGGTACTGTCAATGCCAAAACAATTAAAACCTTTAAAGCACATTTTTTCAAGTACATCTTCCTTTCATCTCCCCCCTCCCAGAAAAAAAATGAGGCATGCGAAAATAAATAACCATCCATAAACCAAACTTACTAATTACCTATAATTACCAAGATGATAAAAAGTTTTATTCCTTCTTGAATTAGTATAAAGCGCTACCGTTCTAAATTGATTTCCTTAAATTGGGCTTCCAAGGTACCCCCTCTATATGCTCTTATAAGGACCCCTGCCAGCGTTTGCACAGGGAAAATAGAGTTTATTTTGAAAATTTTCATATGACCTACATTTCTTTTAGAGACAATAGATAACACAAATATTTGATGTAGAAACAGAGAAACTATTATTCACATCATTTGAGGTCTGTAATGGTTTATTTCCAAGCCTCTGTCGACGGATTCAGGTTAACGGTTAGCCTGAATTTTTCTCGCTGCAATACCAGTATTAATGTGTACATGATTCACATGCAGTTCACGAAAGTTCAAGAAAAAAATGAAATTTGAGGGTGTCTACATGGCAAATGGTGCAATATTAAGGCACAATTTAGCTTTAAAATATTGTGTCACTTCCAAGTCTATGTATCTTGTGTGTTAATTGTGTTGAATATTCTATATTTTAACCATTCATCACAGTTTCAGGTTTCATCATTTGAAAAAAAGTGGAGAAGGGGGACTTTTTGAAAATGGTCCCCTTCCAAAAAAGTGAAAAGGATGTGTCGCCCCATGATGCACGACCATGGTAGTCTGCCATTAATTATTATATCCAAAGAGTTTACTCCTAGTATGTCATAAATGTTACTTATTGTGTTACTTATTGTTTTACTCCAAGTATGTCATAAATGTTACTTCTTCACATGCTGAGGTAAGTCAATTCAAAGTATTCAAAATTTAATAAAAGTAAGAAGTGTGACATGTAAGAGTAAAACATGGATTCATGGAGTGAAAAATGGAACGTGCACAACCAACAAAATGCTGGAAATCTGAAGAAAAAAATCAACACTACCCTAATCATGGTAGCTGCTGCTGCTGCTGCAAATCCTGTTTTCCATATCTCACTTTTCTATTATCTAAGTTGTACATCCAGGAAGAAAATTGCACCTCCCTGTATAACTTGGTACCAATCCATATCACCTTGGGTCATTTTTTACTGCCTCTCGGTGATTCAGTCCCATCCAGGTCGGAAACAATAACACGGTTAATTAGGCTTCAGATGATTCTAGCACAGCAAGGGATCAAGACATACGGGATATTAGTTGCCCCTAGGAGAAAAGGTGTGATTGAGAAGAGAAAGGTAATACTGACTATTTCAACAAGATCAATTCATCACCATACCTTGTCATCACTTCTGTCAATTTTGTCAAAAATTGTCTCAGAGTCATCAAATAAAAGATATGACTGCATTGGACAATTCTGCGGAAATTCGCCACCAATCAAGTTAAAATGATGCCTGAAAATGTTTTCACAGAAAGTGCACCAAACTACTTAAACTGCTTCATAGAAAAATAGTACTGCATGATCTTGGATTAATTTTACACCATTATCTAACAGTCAGTCGTTTACAACATCAAAGGCGCAAATCATCAAGGTATCCATCTCACGAAGTTTTAAACTAAAATCAGATGATGCTTCCGACCTCCTTGGCTGAAGTTTTAACTTGGTGTGACTTACTCACAGTCTGAATTTTTCAGTTTTCAGATGACAGTCACACAGAGCAAACAATTTAATTAAATCACAAGGAACATTGGTGACCACCTATCTATTGCAAGACCACACACAAACACACACACAACCAGCACCCCTTTTGACTTCCTTCCTGTTGGGGAAAGTTAGAAACTACAAGGAAGTACGACAATGCCATCTGGCAATAGTATTCAATAGCCTTCATGAAGAATAAAATGCAAGCAGTGAAACCAGTTATGGATAAACATTGCATTTCAAGTCTTGAAGACACCTACATTAAAATATGAAAATAGTGAAAAGGAGATCAATTATTTCCAAGGCATGGCAGATTTAAGGCTATGAAGCACGGGGAGGACTACGAAAATGGCATGAAAATGAATGTTTCACATCAGGAATGCCATAAATTGGATCTGCAGGCCAAATGAGAGGTACCATGAAGCTCCCAAATTCCCTTTTGAATAGGTTTAAAATTAAATAAAACAAGAAATACAAACGAATAAAACAAGGAAAAGTAACAAAGACATCCATGTAAAAGCATGTAATTACTTCTATTTCGTTGTGAAACCTTACCCTCATATATCTCTACATATGCAAATAGTTCCAATTTATCACATATTTTGGCATTTGGCTTGTCATAGACACGTCTGCATGCTACTACTTCATTCATCCAATTCCACTTTTCTGGATTTTTTTTTTCTTGCAAATTGTCACAATTTTCAGAACTACAGTCCATTTCAGTTTATACCTGACAATGAGAGCAATGTCTTTCAAAATATGTCACATTTTCTGTGTTCAACTTGTAAGATGCATTTAAAATGTGTGGGACTTACTATACTATCTTTATATATGTATACAAGAGTTTTGAAACTTCAATTGGCTATTTCTGACACAAGCATAATAACCATGAATCTCTCATATGACACTCCATCATTTTCAATTCTGTTGATAACATTTTAGTAGCAATTAAGGAGCAATTACCAATTCTGGCGTAAAATTTCCACTTAAACTTTTATTCAACACAACCAGGATTGTAGCTAGACAGAATGGAGTGGTGGTTGTTTTGAAAAAGTAGTGGCTTATTTGTGGACCCTGGAAAGCGAAGAGAGCCCATGTGCAACCTTTTTATATTGGATTCTGACAACACTGGTAGTAGTTGAGATATACTAGTCGTGGTCGATATTGGTAATTTTGTCTCTTTGTGGTGGTCGCCTAAGGTGAGTAATGGTTAGAGTCGACCACCTCGACCACAGTAGCCACAACTCTGAAGACAACACATGAGAACAATAGGAAGAACTGGGTTTACACTTTCAGGACTACCCTTCAGCTTTGGTGTTGAAACATTGTTGGTTCAGGCGAAGCAGAGTAGAACTGCAATGATGTCACACTGCAAACTCCACAAACAGGATGATATAAATGAATCGCAATTGGCCGAATTCAAATGGCAGGCACTTTGCAATGAATCACACCTTCCTTTCCCAAAGCAGGACAGGGACTCCAGAAATTACGACGGCTAGGGACTCTGAGCCAGGTCACCATGAATGGTGTCAGGAGATGCTGTTGATCTTCTACATCAGCTAGACACTAATGGTCTTAAATATGTTAAATCCTGAGAGAGCAGTGCTAATTAAAACTCCTGGTATCTGGGGGTGCCAGTGGCACTCCTTGATGTCTGTCTGTCCCTGATGAATGAACAACAGCTGAGGAGGTACGTCCACCTTTTGGTCCTGGTCTTCGGCATCCATGTCCCTTTCCAGTGCCAGATCCCAGAGGGTGATCTGGTCATCAGCACCACAGGATGCAAACACTGTTGAATCTGTTGGGTGCCACTCTACGCTCGTGATCGGTGCGGTATGCTGCTTGAACTTCGCCACGGGTGGAGATTTTTTCTGCGGGTTTAGATGAGTTGGTTTTGATGAAAGCTATGATTAATCCTTTTCAAGGATGTTTTCATTTGAGAGGCACTTTACATTTCAACGGATAGACAGTTTTTTTAAACAGACAGACAGTTTTTAAAACAGATAGACAGTTTTTTAAACAGATAGACAGTTTTTTAAACAGATAGACAGTTTTTTAGCATTTCCTCAACAGACCTGTCGCAAACCTTACACAGAAGCACAGTAATTGGATTTCTGCACTCAATTATGATTTACAAAATTGTTTAATGCATTCTAAAGACAGGAGGAACAAGTTTCTTCATTCAGTTTTGCTCCATTGTGCAATATTTCTTTTTTTACTGTAATACGGTCACTTCATTGATTTCCGGTGTAACAAGCATTTACCTGAAACTGTCTGAGGTCCCAGACATTGAGCACCCCATCATCTCCCCCAGATAATATGAAGGGCTCCTTTTTGTTCCAGCTGATGACATTCACATCACTCTCGTGGGTGTTTTCCACGGTTATCATACACGCCTTGCTAGGAGCAGCTCGTATGTCCCAGATACGGACTGATTTGTCCACGGAGCACGAAGCAAATACCTGATGAGAAACAGCACAAGCTATTTTTAGTGTCTTCATCTTCTTCTCATCTTCAGTCTATTTTAATACTTGATGACGGCAATTGGCAACAAATGGGGAGTTTGATAAAATAACACATGTGTCATCAATTTGAGGAAGAAAGTATACTGCAAAGAGCGAACTTCAGAAGGACAGCACTGGCAGTCTGGGCGTTCTCCCCTCCGACTTGTCTACCCATAAGACTGAAATGACAAATGGCATAAAATCTATACCTTTTTCAACAATTAGTTGTAGTAAAAACATGGAAAAAAATAACAATTTGAAACAGGCAGTCTTCATTTCATCTTTCTTGCAAACACTTCAAAGTCTCACACTCCTCCCCCACTAGCGAGGAAAAAGCGAAATGAAATTAGTGCAAAAATTTCATTACCGTCTTTTCATTAGGAGACCACTGGATATCCTCCACTGAGGCACTGTGGGCAGCATAAGGCCTCTGGTCTACTAACCATTTACCACCTTCCTCAACCTTCCAAATGTGAATATTTTTCTTGCAGTCACCAGAGGCCAAGTTTCCTGCAAGTGAATGAACAATTGTCTCCTGGGACTGATGCTGAAAATCTTGGTCACCTAAGTATCTGTGCGTTAAGTAATAGCTTCAAATCATATTTAGTGACATAACAACCTGACTTTGCTTGAGGCAAATTAATGCTTGATATTAAGTGCTTCTCATGTCATAATGTTTCAAAGTTGATAATAAATTTGTCTTGTAAAAGTTGAAACAATGACTAATATCGAACTTCAGGTTAGAAAGAAAATTACTCTGAGGATATCTGCTGTGATATATTAATAGAAAAGAGATTGAAAGTGTTTATGAGGACATTTTGCAGGAGATTGCCAGATATCTTCAGTTAAACAGTGTCCATAGAGTGATTGTGGGTAATCACACTCCAGTAACTAATGGTGCTGTAAGATCTTACTTCTTTATCTATTTCCAAATGATGGCGCCCTCCAACCAAAAGTCTCTAATCGAGTACGGTTGCAGGACAATTACCTGTGTGTAATACATGAACAGTTTGTAACAATTTGGCGATTGTGTTCTGCAATTCAAAATAGTTCATTGCTTGAACAATTGCACAGGCAAATCTATCGATCACAGGTAAGGACGGGAAATAGGCAGAGACGACAGGCAAGTTGGAAAAAACCACCCATATAAAGTCGCTATGTGGGCGAACATATCATGCTATAGTTATAAATTTGCCCCCAGGTTTGACAAGTATGAGGAAAGTTAATTTATTATAAAAATATATCATTCATTTATTGAGAGTTCTGACATTAATCTCTCACTCTCAAAAATAAAACAGCTTTGACTCGAATTTTTGTTCTTGCTCACTTTTGTTGTATTAGTTTCAGTCCCAACTATTTCTTTACACCTATTGTCAATATGCACAACCTACCACAGTATTAAAACCAACATAATATTTCATATAGTGTTTAACTCAAGAGAACTCATTCATCAGCCTGTGAAAACAAGCTGGTTTGCCCAGCAAACAGTTTTTTGCAGTGCTGTGTAAATGTGTCAAATTTTTCCCTAAGCTGGGTGATGTATAAGACTATTATTGAGAAGTTAAACTCCTTCCTTCATCCATTCTACTTGTGAAGTGTACTGCAGCATTTCTGTTGATTGCAGAGAGAGGTTTCCTGTGCTATTTCAGTGACCATTTCACTTAATACTGTATGCTCGCCCAAGACATGCATGTAAACCACGCCCCCACTATACAATCACTGACAGCTTGGAGGTGGTATCATTCAAAAACCTATAACAAGATGAACCATACATTTCCCACCATTTTACTTAGCCAATCCCAAGTCTACAATGTGTCTGTTGAGAGGATATTATTTCTCAATTACACACAATCAGCTCGCTTGTTACAGTGCAGTGAATTATGTGAACGACAAAGAGCCCCCTTAAAAATTTCACGGGGCTTTTTTTTTTCCTCTTTCAGATGGAAAATAGCCCTGGTGAGGCACTTCTTAATCCTTACAATGCCACAAATACAGTGACTATTCAGACATGACCAACCGAGAACTTGGGAGCAAATGCTCTTGAACAAAAATTGTGAAAAATTTTAAAATTTTGACGAACCCTCCACGGTTGGACTCCAGTCCAAGGCAAAGCCCTCACTTTGATGACCTGTAAAACTGAACAGAGGAGACATCCTTCCCTCCTCTCTTGAAAATTTGCTGGCAGCCTCTTGATTCTCAACAGACTGTAGAGCCGCTTCCACGTTCCATACATTAACACTGCCGCTGTCTGACCATGTGGCAACCATTTGCTTGCCCTGTATTTTGGTACCCTGTGTGATTACAAAGCACAATAATTCAGGTTAACACTTGATGCAAAGAAACATCCCAGATATGGGCTACTTGATACAAAATCCAAATTCACATGTGTGCTGCTGCCACCGCTGTCTAAACATTTAGCATGATTTGCTTGCCATGACTTTTGATACCCTTTCGGTACAAAGCAGAATAATTCAGGTTAACAATTGACGCAAAGCCCATTCCCAAATGGGTTACTTGATACAAAATCCAATATCACATGGGTCTAATCCAACATGTGGCAAAACCCATCCCCCCAGCTGTTCAATCTATTTTGCATCAAAACGAAAGCGTCATTGATTCTCCAAAATACAACTGTTAAGCCCTCAGAAGAAAAGATTTCCTTCTTCCAAATTTACTGGATGAAATAGCCAGGTTGTTGAATGGAGTGATGCAGTTGGGAGGAAGAGTAGTGATGCAGTTAGGGGTAGATATCCCATGAAATCACCTCTTGGAAACATTTACAGTGTTGTCATGTCTCTCACACAAATTTACAGTGACAAAAACATTCTCCCCAGACTACAGCAGATTTGCAACACATCATGGCTTAAAATGATGGTCATACTTGCTATGAGATATCATGAAGCATTTGCAAACAACGTCTTGGTTTTTTGCATGAATATGATGCAGTTAAGTTTGACAAGCCTCTTAAGTGTAGAATTAACTTAAGAAGTATATGAACTTTCATCTTACATCTCTGGCTTAAAATGTCTTTAAGAGAAGATATTTATACAGAGGCGAAGCAAAGTGGCACATTCTAAAATGTCCCTTTTTCTTACTTTGGTTGTATTTGTCTCACTTTTTATTGCAAGACAAGTCCACTAAACCAAGAGATACCAGAATTTCTTTTGTGTAAGTGATAAAACTAAATTAATTACATCAAACAATGCTGAGGTTATGATGCGATTCATATCAAATGACATCTTAAGCAGCATACATGTTAAACAGTTGTCAGTGTCGCTTTCCAGACACTTACCCGTATCCTATTGACACCACCTAGATGGCTTATCATAGCGGTGTTCAATTCCGGGAGCTCCGCATCATCTTCTTCATCGCTGTCTATCAGACTGTCACTGTCATCTTCATCTTCCTCCTTCTCAGTCTCCTCTGTTGCTTGCTTCAGTTTCTTCAGGTTGCTCATCCGCATCACGATGACACTGTTCAAATGGGTTCTGTCTGCCTGTGTGCCTGGTGGTGAAAGAAAGAGCAAGTATGCCTTTCACTTTGGTCAATTTAGTACCTAAGACCTAGCCACGTTTAGTTCAAATGGCTATGAGATGTGAAGTATATTTACAACCGTTACTCTTCAGATCATTTAAAGTTTTAGCATATTCATTTCACTTACAGGACCACCAAATTATTCATCAAAGATGTCAGTCAGTATGGGCTGACAAAGCCACCAGAAAGTTTAGTTGGTGACATCTTTTCCTCTAGCTTAGAATCCAAGTCCTGGATCCAACCATGCTTCTATGTACCTGTAGCATTAAAGCTAATCCTTGTGATCAGAATCACAAAATGAATGTGTCAGGCTCTCAAGTTGGTCCCACGCTACGTGTCATTCTGACATTTGAGTTGGGAACAACAACTCAGTACACCTTCTCACAACTTCTGCAGAGTACATTGATGATATTCTCAATCGTTACTTCTTTCATTTATTCCTCTTTCAATTTTCAAAGTGTTAAAAAATCTGGATGAAATGAAACTCTGTACAGTATGCTATGCTAGCAGAGCCTTAACACAAACTACTCTCACAGGCTCATTCTACTGCTCTCCGGAATATGGTATATATCTCCCATGTATGTAAATAATTCCACCATTTCAACTGCTGCAGTCACTCTTACTTACAATACATGCTTCAAGGACATGTAAGCTCATTGTCCATTCGCAACAATTCTTCAGCGTCTGTCTCATAGAAACAGGGAAACAGAAATTTGGAGGAAAAAAAATGTGTATAAACATAACAAGGTGAACTTTTAAATTTACGAGAGGGTTACCTGCAACGATGTAAGCCGTGACTGGATATTTAGACCTGTCATCACCAAGTTGGTCTCTGATGACATCAAAGCTCAGACACGGAGAGCCTGTTCAAAAAAACGAACACAAAAGTTATCTTCAATCCAGTTCCAGTTACCTCTACCTGCATCAGTCTGGCCCAAGACGGTCAAATGGTGATTCAAAACAGCAAAATGGTGCTTATTAAGGGCCAAAGAGTGCTTAATAACCGTCAAATTGCGTTTAATAAGAGTTCAATGGTGCTTAATCAGTATCAGATGGTGCTAACTGACAGTCAGATGGTGATTAAATCCCTGCCATACAGTGCTTAGCAACAGCCAAACATTGATAAAGATAAATAGCAATGAGATTTTTTCGTTTTACAATGATTGTACAATTTACACTGAAAGTGCTGATTACAGAGACACTCTTCAAATTATTTACTTTGTATCAGTTTCTCCTACTTCAAATTTTTCCCCGTTTACAGTGACCAGTTAACTGTGCAGGATGTATGTATCCACCCTGCATTAACTACATGCTACGGCATAAGACAGATATATAGGTCGGGTAAAAGATGCAGAACACCGTGTCACATAACATACTAGCCAATCAACAATACAGCTTTAAATGATTGTTCGCTGGGCACAGGGAATATTCTGGCCCTATTATCCCTTCGCCATTTGCCATAGGATGGGTAAAGTCATCTTCAAATTGTACGTCCATCTGAGAACAACCCGGAAGTGTTCTTGAGCTCGCTGTATTGGTAGAACTTCTCTCTGCAAAGAACCATGTGGTGTATTTTCTTTCCCAATTCAAACATCACAGTGGCAAATAGCAAACAGATAATAGTCTGGCTAGAACATTCGTTTTGATCAAATATTTTAATTTCTGTTGATACACTCCACTGCATTGAGTCATACCATTTTTGATCACATGTACGGTATATATCATTTGTCTGAAAAGTTTAGTACGCCCAAATTCCGTGACCAACGTGGCTCATTGTGAGCTACATACAGTGCCATTGCAAACTGGTTCACCTGGCATGACATTTCTAAAGAGGGAGGCACACCTTTTAAGTCACTGTCAACCAACCTGTCTGAGCTTGGTGATACATGACATATGCAGAATCATCCTGAACCATCTCAGAGTCATCGTCTACATTGCTCTTGCCAGGAACGAAGGGAACCACCTTGCCATCATCATCTGACTCAGCCTCGTCGCTCTCTACATCCACAAACTCTACATCATTGTTCTTGCTCTGTTCATCTTGTGCATCCATCCCTGCAATGATTATAAAGTTGTATGAAATCATCTCTAAGAGAAGAAAACAAAAATACGTTTTTTTTTTGTTTTTTTTTTTCTGGTACAGTTCAACACAATTATTATAAAAATCACTTGGACCAACAGGGAAATAGGAAGCAATGATACTTACTCTATACCAAAATAACAAACTGATCATACGGCCTTGTGTAATGTATAGGGATAGCCCTGATACGTTACACACTTCTATGTTTAAGTTGTTATGTTATGCTATGTTCTATGTTTAAATTGTTTATAAATCACATAGAGTACTGTATTGCATTGTGACTATTGGAAAATATAATGTAAAAAAGCAATTGTTTCAAACAACTGCAAAGTTATTATAATAGAGCAATTCACATCTTTCAGGAACTGTATTGTTGGTACTGGCGACTTTTTTTTTTAAAAAAAACAAAACAAAATTATGTAGACTCTCTTCCTCCACATAGAGTACACAGTACAACAAATATGGGAAGATTGCAATGGTACAGTAGCTGACTTACTTTTCAGCTGTTCAGTTTTTGCATGTACTGTAATCTCTGAGGAATCAATACATGCTCTCAATGACGTACAAAAAGCAAAGAATTGAAGCGAAGAAAGCAAAGAATTGAGGCTCAGTAGACTTCAGAAAAATAAGCAAAGTAATTGCACCTCCATGGACGGCGACTGCGACTGCGCCTCCTCTCCACATTGGAGGCTCAGTGAACTTCAGAAAAATAGACACAAGATGCATGCTCAGTCGTTCTTGAAATGATCGCATTGTGAAGTGTGATGTGGAGTGTATGAGCTTAGGCCATGTAACATACATAATGCACAGCACTGTTCAAGAGCTAGCTTACAGTATGTGTACAGTTTCTGTGCCTATCACCAACAAAATAAAATATATCTGGAATCAGTTGAAATGCCAAACTGAAAAATTTGTCTGCTTATTCGTACCAGGTTTTGGATTTCTTCTTTTGCTTATAGTTAAGACATAAATTTGAACGAACTTGAAGTAGGCAAAGCGCCAATTGAACGTAATAAGCTCAGTACTGCGTAGACCCAAATGACGTTTCACTTTTTTTCGTTTTCAACAAACTATAGACTAATAATGTCAAATGTGTTCAAGATTACAGTGCACAAATGACATGCAAGCAGATTTTGCTAATTCTGTTGATAAGTGTTACATTTTTTTTGGCGATTAAGGTAAATGATGGTCAATCACACGCATACCAAAGAGTCACAGGTAAGGCATTAACACTTTTCATTGTTATATATAGAACATTCAACTATTAGTCCATCGAAATGCCTTGGGGTGCACTAGATTCTGCAGAAACATATAGTTTGCAAATTTTGATTATGAATTATATTTTAACGCAGAGTGTGCAGATCAAGTAAGAAACAAGCAAATCACAGCGAAGGGAAAAGATCAATTGCTTTTTTTATGAAATCGTTTTGTTTGTCATTTCAATGTACTGTAAATCTGAAAGTTTCCAAATGGAAGTTCATGCTAATACAGTTCTATAATATTTGAAAAAAAAATTACAATTTCACAGCTGCATGACATTTTTTACTGGGAGACTATTATTTACTGTATATTACAGTGCCAGCCCCTTCATCTATCTGATCTGGTTTGCAATATGTTTTCTAAAAACAGTGTTACCATATATCCCTTCCCATTTCTTTGGTAGGTGAGGTCAGGATTGGAAGCTAGGAATGGGCTCTCCTGTTTCAGAATACAGCAACTATGCCTCTTGGAACATGTCCAAAGATATTAAGACAAGAGGAATTGGATACACTACAGTAGGTTTTTCACATTTATAAATTGACCCTCTGAGTTAGTGAGATAAATCTAAGATACTTGGCATCTGGAAAAGCACTACATCAATTATCATTTAAATTGCCATGTTCAGGTTGGAAAATAATCTCCAGAGCCAAAGGTGGAGCAATTGTATACTTGTGGTATCTTTTTTGACAACAGTGTGTCTTAACTGTTGTACAGTTCTAGTTCTTTCCCTTTTTCTTCAATGTATGTTTTGAGTATTTTCTCAAATCACTTTAATATTCCTAACGTCCCACATCCCACCCACACATACATGCAAAGCTGTAGCATCGGATGCCCAACTCCAGAGAAAAGAAATAAAGTTGTATGATAGTGAACAATTTTGGCCCAAAAGTTGTTAACAGTGAGTATTTTCCAATAAATGTAACCGTTTGATGTGACTGTTTAATTTAAGGTACAAAATACACTTTACAGCAATGGTATCACCTTAATTAAATATATTCCATAACAACACTTGTATGAGCTCTGGTCAGTGTCCCTGTCATTTCTGTAAGTTGTTTTTTGAAGAGTAATTTTATGGAACCTCAAAAGGAAAGTCTATTGATGAAACGTGGTGAAACAATTATATACCAAAATTTTGCAACGATGTAGCTGATAGGAGCACAAAAGAGTGGAAATATTGATGTACTTACAAGATGTAAGCTACTGTGCATAGCAGTTGATCACATAATTTCTTAATTTGTTTTGGATTTGTTGTAATTCATCGGCGGAATCTTGTGCGAGGAAAACTTTTTTACGTGAAGTACTGGCTACTGCAAGTTATTTCCGTTACACATGCTAAAGGGTTAGTGAAGATATTTGTGTATTCGGATTTTTTAACAGAAATTGGTAAATGAACACGCAGAACTACCACACCTCAGAACCCATACGCCTATTGTAGGCTAGCTAACGTTAACTAATTCCCTTATAAAAATTTCTCATACCATTCTCATGAGATCTCATGAGAATCACATGAGAACTCATGAGAATTACGTGAGAACTCATGAGAAGTCTTAGTGACCTCATGAGAAGTGTACATGGCCTTGCAAGAATCTCATGAGATCACGTGAGAACCACAAAACATCTCATGAGAAGTGCATGATCTCATGAGAAGGGGTACAAATCTCACAAGAATAGCATGGTATGTGTCCACATGAGAAGAGTGTTCAGCCTCATGAGAATTACACAATCTCATGAGAACTTTAGACTACCCCCATAAAAGCAACCTCAGACCTCGTGAGAAATGATAAGAGTGAACAGGTTATGAGATCTCAGGAAATGTCCCCACAAAATCTTTATTAATGACTTTTTGTTCAAGCTAAACTTAATGTCTGAATCATAGTCTGGATCAGCATTCTCTAAGACCCACCTGGTTTTCCCCCACAACAAAAATTTGGTGTTCATGTTGTTTCATACAACATGTCTTGCTCCATAAATACTCTAGTATAATCCATCTGAATGATCTGCTAGCCTACAGTACTACTGTACAGGTGTGAAGGCCACGTCAACAAAATGGGTTTATATGCGAGTCCACAACTCTTTAATCGTTAAACAAGCCTCTTAAGAATGGCTCCTAGTAATATTTCAACAGTTACTACTGGAGTGTAGGCATGGCCTAGTTGTAACCGTATAGGCTTAATTGTAAGTAACTTACTGGCAGTTGCAGCGCATTCGTAAAAACTATCTTCGTTGTTCATTGCATGGGTACCCGATCCGCGATTGTATACGATGCTCGCATAGGCCTAACGTTAGACTAAGTCTAAGGTTCGCGAAATCTGTGGAGTAAGAACTTTCCTGATTTGGATATAATATGACTTCAGAGTTATGCATATATTGCGTAACGTAGTAACCTCAAGAATTATATTATTCTTACCCGATAAGTTTAAGTTTTGCTAACAATCAGTCTGCACAGACACTTATCCTGTGGCAGTGTCACGACGATGACCATGTGCGGTGATTACGCAATATGTTGTCAGTGAAATACTAAAGAGCTGTTATGTCAGTTCAGTCACCAATGTATATCCAGGTGAAGCGCAAACACAGAAATCAGAAATATAATTAGCAATTAGCTTTTAATATTTCTATAAGCAAGCATTATTCAGTTTAGTGAAGGGTCAAGTGAGAGATCTGTCTAGATGTCATCAGCTCTAGACTTGCGGACTTCGCGTGAGAACCACTGCTACCGACTTTAACAGTGAATCAGCTGCGACAAAAATAGTTGAAACAGCCCCCCCCCCCCCCCGATTCAATGTTTTTAGTGTGAGATCAGCGTTCAGCGTGTACACGGGTAGTGGGGTAGGGTTTAATTCACCAATTGAAATGCAGTTGAACTAAAATTCAACTGCGTACGTAGAACTAAAATTTTAGTGTTCCAATACTTTTATCGCAGATTGTAGCTACAGTACTATATTTTAATTTTCACAGTTGTTCAAGGCATGGGTTGCAGACGCACAGCTGATACGACGACGACTGCAACCCAACGACGTCATCAACAATAGCCTAATTGTTGTTGTTGGGCCATGGAAGACTGCTTTCAGTGCACTTTACCATTAAGTATAATTTTGTCGTAGAGAAAGTCAGGCCGATGTTGTGGTTAATCACGCGCTGGCGTATCGTCGGCAATAATCCAGATCGCGTATCTGCCCTGTGGATTTTCCATGCAAATTCGTGCCGAGAAAGTAAGGTAAGCGTCGATGAGCTCGGCGCATGCATTTTTATACCCGTAATGTCTTCGCTCAGGTTGTGGTGCATATGGCCTAGGATCCGTGCAACAATTCCTCCCTTAGCTCGCGAGAAAACCAGGGCCAGAGGTAGGGCTAGCTGACTTGCAATTGAGGGCTCCCGTCATTGCGACGCGTCGATTACCCCTCCCTTCCCCTCCCCAAACCGCCCAACTCCTCAAAACACCAAAAACCTCTCCCATCCCCTCTGATTCCTTTCTCCCTCCCCACGAAACGCCTCTCTTTCATCACTTCTCTCCTCATTCCCCCCCCCCCTCCCATTCTATACCCTTTAACACCATTCTTAGCAACCCTTGATCTTCCTCACCCATTCATCCTCTTTCCACCTATCGCCTTAACTTCACCTCATCCCTCCTCACCAATGCTCTACCCCTCACACCGTCACCATACACTTAACCCCACCCTGGTACGAGACGTCTTTTGTAACTGATATCTGCCCTTTGGATATGTCTCCAGGTGGTATACAGATTTCGCAATGACGAGGGTTCACGAAGAACATTCCGATGACAGATAGCAACTGCCTTTCACTTATTTTGTGAGTGCATCATCTGTTACTATGACGGGCCACGCCATTCTATCAAGCCAGCTACACCCGCTTTAACTCGGCTTCTGTACCAGCATAACAATCCGCAACAAGATACTTGCAATTCGTTGTTCTTGTTGTACTGATTTTTAATCCTATTAATTTATTGTTATTAATAATATTACTCGTACCTTTCTTTATTTTTCATTTATTTCATCATTTGAATTGATTTATTTACTTTTATTTTTCATTCATTCATTTTTATTGTCGCTTTACATAATGATCTTATTTCTTGTTTAGCTTTTTCCTTTGTCCTTAGTTCTTTTAGAGTTTGAGTTTGAGTTTGAGTTTGTTTCCTTCTTTTAATCGCGTGCATTTATTTTACTGGCTTTCATTCAATACATCTGAAATATCTTTTTGCATTTACTCTAACTTTAATGAAAATGAAAATTTGTCATTCATTTATGTTGTAGGCATTTGTTTGTATATATTGCACTGAGGTGTTTTTTGCAGGTTTTATGCTTCTGTTACTTGAACTGTAACTTAGAAGTGTAGCTTACAGTCTTCAACTTTATTCTTTCCTGATATTGCTTATTCACTCTATATTGTTGTCAGTGATGTGATTATTAATGTTTCTTTATTTATGGTTTTAATATGTTAATTACTGATGCTACTATCTTACCTGATAGTACTATCTAACATGTTTCTTACAAACTCATCCGCCTCCTTTTTGCACCATATGCCATAATGACGTACTGCGTCATGTCATAGAACCAGTAGCCCTCGACTTAGCGCAACTCCTTGAATTTGTATAGGCAGACGGACAATCTGCGACATCTGCCAGTGTGAACACCAATGGTCGTTCAGGTAGAACTGCGCTTCCTTGCAAATATCCAGTCGTCATACGTCTGCACTGATATGGCATACACTGTATGCATGCACACTACACATTGCACGGTCAAGATGCAATTACCACTTGCTATGACATCTAAAAGGCATAGTTTTAGTGACAATTGATATGGGTTTTTAAATAAGAGAGAATTTTTTGTCACTGCAGGCATCTCAAACCCTGGCTATTGTTCCCACTTATTGTATTGCCGTTTCAAGAAAGACTTCTCTGGTCAAGGATGAGTTTTGGTTGCCTCGAGGTCTACGGTTACCAAAATGCCATGTAACCGTAATAAGGAGTCGTTCTTCCTCTTCTCTCGGGAATACTGTCTGGGCCCATGTACAGGATAAAGTTGCTGTGATTGCTATTTTTGTGATCTAAGATGTGCCCTTTTGAGATGCAAAAGAATTATCCATGTACCTTTTCAGCTAAGTAACATCAAATTTCGGGGTCTCTTAAAACCTACTGTCAGTTACCCCGTACAGGATAAAATTACTGTCAAACCCATTGGGACTATTAGTAAGTCCTAGTGGGTATTTTCCAGTAAATTTATCCATGTACCTTTTCAGCTGAAGAAGTAAACTTTTGCCCCCACCTCATTTTGGAGGCACCCCAAACTCTGGACATAAACTCTCTGAGCTCCGGGACAAATGCTATTGAGTTATGGTTTTCAACAATAGGGATCAAGAAAAAAAATATTTATAATGTTTATGGAATATCAATTGTCTTTAGTGCCTAATGAGCTGTACTAGCTTGTCTTAGGACCCCTCAGTAGTGGGATTCAGAGCATGCAATTAAAGTCACGATGGGGTCCAGACGGTAGACGAAGTCCCAGGAAGCTTTGAGTTATAGCAATTAAGTTAAGCAAATCTCTGGGTTTAAAATTTAATCTCGTGACATATTTTTGGTTCGTAATACATTGTCCAATGCAAGGAATCCAAATGATTTTAATGTCATATAGGCTATTCCTCAAAGTTGAGAACAACTGGTATACACTTCATACAAGTCATCCTCAAACTGAGTTAAATAGACACCTGCTAATCCTATTCATTAGATACTATCCATTCTTTTCCCTTCTGATGTCGATTCATCTGGCTTCGAGGTTGACTTACATGAAGTCTGTGAAAATAGACACCATAATTCAAAGCTTATGATATTGCAATTTGACACATTTTACACATTTCTTAAAACAGAATGTGATATACACATAATTATACCTGTCAGGACATATATACACCAGATAGCTAGTGGAGAGAGGGGTGGGACAACTACAACTAGGCAATGTCCTAACTACTGGAAATTGCTCCATGCAACCTTCCCTCTTAATTGATACCACTACTGTTGTTTTACGGTTATAATGAACTGCATTTCACATTGCTTTCAGACGAATTTGATAATGGACACTTCGGTATATACATCATGTAAGCCAAACTCAAACTGAACTTGAATATAGACAACTGCTAATCCTCTTCAGTACAGGCTATTCAATCCATTTCAACCCTCACGTACTTTGACATGAGTTTGAGATGTAGACTTACGATAGTATCCCCCGAAATTTCCGCGTTGACTGTCTGGAGAGTTCACTTAAGGTTTTGTTTATGAAGTATGTAACCAGCTAAACGTCCTACACTAATTACCTGTAGGATGTACGCAAATTGAAATTGGAATGATAGCTTCACTCTCTATCACGTGAATGCTAGATCATTACACAGTAACATTAATAATTTAGCTGTCTCTCTACAATCAGTGAATCATACATTCTCAGTTGTTGGTGTCACTGAGACGTGACTTAATGAATATGATGATATGTGTTCTTTGCATGACATTCCCGGGTACATTATTGAGACTGCGTCGAGGCACGGTCGTGGTTGTGGTGTAACCCTTTTTATTAATTCATTGTACAGTTATAAACTTCGTCCTGATCTTTGCATCTTTACTGAGGGTATCGTCGAATCACTGTTCGTCGAAATCAGATTTTCTAACGTCTCTTTCATTGTAAGAATTATTTACTGCCCTAAGGGAGTTACTGATCCTTCGTTTGACATATTATGCACAGTCTTTATGATGCTGAGCAGGCAGAACCTTGACTGCTTTGTAATGGGAGATTTGAATTGTAATCTCATGAACGTCACCGATTCTAATCAAGTTTTAAATCTCGTTAGGTCGTGTGCATTTCGTCCCCTACATATTGTTCCAACTAGGGTGTCTCCCTTTTCTGCAACTTTTCTTGATGTACTGTAATATTTACCAATACTCAGTCAAGTCGTCTACTCTCTGGTGTAATACTTGATGCCATATCTGACCACTTTCCCTATTTTTACTATATCTCAAATAAATTTTAATGATGAAAATTCAAGATCACCTCCACCGATTACTTACAAACGAATGGTTACTCCAACTACTATTGATCTTTTTCATACTTCGTTACGTACTGAGATTTGGGAAGATTTTTGTAAGTGTAATGATCCTGACATAGCATCTATTATAATGATATTTTTATTCATCATTATGACAGTTGCTTCCTTCTTGTCCCAAGTAATGAATGGACGACTCGTTCTAGTGAGGAGTGGATATCAACAGGTATTTGAATTCATGTAAGACAAAGAAACGCTTGTATAAAAAATATCTAAGGAATCGTCCTGCACAAAGTTTAAACAATTACAAGCTATTTCGCAACCGCCTTGCATCTGTTAAAAGATATGCTAAAAAATAGATTCTACAGCTTACTTTTGCTTAACTCTAGTAACGATTCCAAAGGTACATGGCCCTCTTTTAATCGTCTTCTACGTCGACAGAGTGATGAAAAGTCCATTGATCAAATTTCTTACCATGGTAATATGGTTTCTGATCATAAGGAAATATGTAATTTTTTAAAGATCACTTTATTTGTGTTGGTCCAGCTACACAACGAAATATCCCAGCTGTTTGCTCCGATACCTTCGATTCCTATCTCGAGTTACCGATTACTCTATATTTATTGCCCCCTGTATCTCTGAAGAAATTCTGAAGATAATTTTGCATCTTAAAGACCCTGCTGCTGGACCAGATGGCATATTACCTTGTGTTGTTAAACGTGTAGCTTACAATATTTGTGTACCCCTCAGTTTTGTATTTAATCTTCCCCTAAATCAAGGGGTTGTTCCCAAGTCACTTAAATCTGCACATGTAGTTCCAGTTTTTAAAAACGGTGACAGTAACAATCTTACCAATTATAGACCAACTTCTGTTCTTTTCCGCGTCTCTAAAATTCTAGAAAAATTTATGTTCTCTAGAATTTATAACTTTTTCTGGGAACATAATTCTATTTATGACTATCAGTTTGGATTTCTACCAGGACGTTCAACTTCACATGCTCTTGTTCATTTATCTAATTTGATTATTAATTCATTTGAGAAAACTCAGTACCTATCTGGAACTTTTCTCGACTTTTCTAAGGCATTTGATACTTTAGGTCACAACATTTTACTTGGTAAATTAGAATATTATGGAATAAGAGATGTTGCACTTAGTTGGTTTCGTAGCTACCTCTCTGACCGGGAGCAATATGTTGCAATTACCAACATCAACTCTAATTTAAAGCCTATGCACTGTGGCGTCACACAAGGTTCTATTCTGGGTCTGTTAGTTATTCATCTTATATGTCAATGATATGCATAAAGTCAGCAATAGGTTACACGTTATTTCTTATGCTGATGACACAAAACTTTTCTTCTCAAATAGTGACCAGAAAGTCTTGATAGAAACTATTCATGCTGAATTTGATAACGTACGAATTTGGTTTTGTGTAAATAAGTTACCTTTAAATGTGACAAAAGGTATTATTGATCAACATCTAAGCTGGTCAGAGGCATCGTGTACATAAGTAACAAAATAGGTAAGGTAACCGGTATTCTTACCCGCTTACGCGATAAACTACCACGTCACATTCTTCTCTTGCTTTACAATACACTTACACTTCCAGATTTTGTCCTATTGTAATATTGCCGGGGAAATGCTCTTCCAACAAGGATCCAACCTCTGTTTCTCCTCAAGAAAGATGTATGCGGCTCATCACTAGCAAACCCCGTCATTATGACAGCACACCCCTCTTTGCGAATTAAACGTCTTAATGTGATTGCGTGTGTACTGAAAAACCAAAAAGATAAGATTATGTTTGATCTTAACTTTTTCTTTATTTTAAAATGTACGCACGAGGTTGTTCATGAACGGACTATGTCTTTCAATGAAGGAAAATAACACTAACTACTTCGAAAAGCAACGGGATTGGCATAAAAACAGTAAAAAAAAAACAGAAATTATATTTGAAAATTAACGGTTCTTACTATAACCGCCTACATAATGAATACGCAACAGTACAGGTTTCACTAGTGTATCAAAAACATACTACTCAAGTCGTCGCTCCTTATTAGGTGTCGGGAATTGTGGTATTTGGTGAAAGGAAACACTGTATTTACAAATAACCTACGAACTGAACACAACCTTGCCCGCGGCGTCAGTGATCCTGAGTTGTAACTGAATATTCAGTACTAGTATACTTTCCATTGGCTTGCTCAAAGAAGCACACCATTGATTTGAATGAAAACTGTCAACCACTACATTATCGAATTCCACACTTTTTGTCGTTATATTAGAAGAATTTGAAATCATATGACAAAATTAACCAACTGAAACCTATTTATTTTCCCAGATTATCTGAATGGTGTAATTGCACTCTTCCTTTTAGACTAAAATCCTCCCAAATCACTAATCGCTACTTAGGTATAATTTGGGATTCCCTCCCTGATTATGTGCAACAGAGCTGAACACTTTTAAAAAACAGCTTAAAACCCATTTACTTTGTAAACAGAATTAATTTCGCCTGTTACTCATTTTTCTATGTTTGTCCTTTTTTTTTTCCTTTGCTGCATATTCTCTTTTTTCTTTGTTTTTATATAATGATTTAGCTTTGTTTCTTTCTTTCTCAGGGATGATTACCCCGACAAACTTTTAAAGGCTTTTTGTAATAACTCCTCAGTCTCTTTAACTACATATTTCATTGTAATTTGTCTTTTTAACTATTCATAACGAGACTGAAATAAAGTTACAGTTACAAAGAAAAAAAAAGATAACGGAATGTCTCAATTGAAGTGCTGTGTAATTGGCGCTTTTATGACTAGAACTTCGTTACAATACCAAAGTTACTCAAAAATACCCCATAGCACGCCGGATTTTACCATTACAAGTAGCCGTACAAGAATCCGTATACAGCTATGTGAGTTTCACTGATTGATACCAACGTACATCCGTGCATTCAAAAATTAACACATATTGATTGCAATTATTCTAATTACTAAATTGCTGCATGGGAAAGTATATTGTTTATTTGCTCTTATCATTTCTGCAATTGAAACGTGAAAATTTTTATGCAATATTATTGACAAACTTAACGATCATATACATATAGGGGCATGTGAGACACTAAATATCCCACAGTACTATCTGAGCATATAGGACGATGGTGTATGCAACCTGCGGCCAGCGGCTCATCTGCAATCCTTGGCCTTCTTTTGTTCCCAACAATTTTCAATTTGCTCTCACAAGATCGACCCTATACTGTATGGATAAAATATGAAGAATTTTATCTCAATGTTAATTGATCATTGCTTTTACGTCATTGAGTAAAAAGAGTAAAGTGAGCAATTATTTAGCAGCTAGCAGTGTCAGCAACTGCTTAGAAGGCTACCCAAAATTAAACTGTTGAAAATTGGGCCGGTTAGTTATTGCGTTGGGCACAACTGTATCTTATTTAAATATAAGTTTCGACATGTCACACGAAGTAACAGCGACAGAGAACGTTGATGGTCTATGTAATTACCCCCCTTAATATGTTACAGTGTACAGATGCTCATGTGCATACTGGAAAGTACATTTTATTCTTCACTTTAACTTTATTAAAAATTATTCCTTACAAAAATCAAATGAGGTTTCTGAAAACTCAACCACACCCCATGTCTTTAGACCGTGGAATCTTTCACGATTAATTTGTGACCGTATGTAGCCTCGTATAAGTACATAGCACATTTTTTATTATATTGCATAGCCTCTACATATTTTTTATTATATTGCATAGCCATCATATTGGGACACATACTCATTCGTGTGCAATGAATCACACAAGACTCAGTATAACTTCCTTCCGACTAGACAAGAAAGACTTTACCACAAAAATACACAGAAAAACATTGAAAGATATTGAATATAATTGAAAATGTTAGCCAGCAGTGAAAAGTGGGGACCGTAATGAAGTGATGGAAATATTAACAAAGACATAAATACAACTGCAAGGATATACAATCTTGCATTACAAGGAGAAAAAGAAAAGCATTCAAGAAAATATATAAGTAAAAAGCTCAATTTTCAAAACCTGTAAGTGACTTAGTACCTATGGATGTAGAAATATATAAAAACCAATACAATAATATGCAATGTCACAATAAATTCATGTAGAAAACAATTTCAAGAATTTGTGTTAGCTAAAAGATTAAAAAGTCAAAGGTTAAAAGTTATCTGTGTTAATAGGCAGTATGATCCGAGGATGGAGCACGATCACCGGGGCCACTTTTTGAACCATGTGCCGGATATTGAAAGGGAGATCGAAGTGCGGTGAGAATGTGGTGGGGCTGCTTAGCAAATTGCTAGTTAGCAAATTCTGTCAGGTATTCAAAGGCGAGTCCATTCAGAGATTTGCATATAGGTGCAGTAATTTGATAACATAGAGAAACGAGACGATTTACAACAGTAACCACGGAACCTGACTTCGGCATGATGTCCTGATATTGATATTATGTTATTAAAACCAGACAAGCCTTGCTATCCTGTACACGTTCTATATGTACGTTTCTGGGCGACAGGTTCAAACAGCACCACTACCTCAATTTCAATAGTTTATCTTAACGCTATATGCAAGAGTGACGTCATAGCTAGTGTATTCTAATATGACGGGTGCCTAATACTGCCTACGAAAATACTTAAAGTTCACTTTCTCAAGAAAAAGAAAGGGGAAGTTCACTCTAGTCAGCGAAAGTATAAGCACTATAAACACTTTAGGAAAGTTAATTGAAAGTTCATAATTTGTGTAAATGATGATCTACCCACAGGTTCAAGTCCCATTCATTAAAATAATTAGCTAACGCTCAGAACAATTAATGTATGATAGATTCCAACGTCATAAAGTCGATATGCAGTGTGAATCACTTTCCCCTTCCATTCAGCTTGCTGTTGAAGTTGACATTTCAAGCACAGCGTCAATCAGTGTATTCATTTCTCTTTTTTTTTTTTTTTTTTAAATGTCAGCAATATTCATCATCCCGATGCTGTGTATAATGTGTCATTGTCAGAATGACACCTACTTAAAGGCTGTATTGCATCACCCTAAGCTATATTTTTACCTCCCGGAAAGCAAAATTCTCAACTAGTTCTAAGTTACAGTACTCTTAGATTGACAGCAAATTCGAAAGATGCAGAGCAGCTCGTATTACACAGCGTACACAGGGATCCATCGTTTTGATTACACATGTGGAGGAATCTAAGACAGGCTGAGGGAGGGACTAGAGGTAGGTGGTTGGGAGAATTGAAACTGTCTGGGGTGATGAGTTTTTGTCTTTAAGTTGCAGTAAAACCTAGGTTACAGATAACTTATCTTTTAATGTAGAACAACACGGACTTATCCGCTATTATCTGATAGTCCCAATAACAACTGATATATTGCCAAAGTTAACTAGACATAAAAATGTATTACGCATTTAGTCCGTATTATGATTGTGTCGTGTATAACAAATTAATCCTATGAAATATAAAGACGCTCTTCACACGTTGTCAAGCAGGCAATTCTGATAATCACAGAGAGCATGTTTTGTTTGTAGGTTATACTGTTCCTCGTCTCGAGCTCTTGTCGTGTAGAAGCAGAACTTTATTGAGAATGTAGAACTTTATTGAGAATCAATGCAGAAATTAATTGAGAATCAATGCAGAACTTTATTGAGAATGAACTTTAATTTTCCATCGGACATGCAATTAATTCTCCAACGTTGAACAAACAGCTAGGTATCCTAAAATGATTGTTATGTATTAGGCCTATCTCCGTGCATATATGTTTTAGTAACTAATGGTAGATTAAACAACTCACTAATTTGACATTGCTCTAAAAGCCGCACCAATAAACTAATCACAAATCTACCACTGCTTCAAAACATTGTGCATAAACTGAGTTACGGAAGATACTTTGAACGTTTTGGTAAACAAATATATTATTGAGCAAGAAGTAACTGAATTATCTAATTATCTATCTGTGACAAACCTTATTTCTTGAAAAGAAGGCTACTACTTCCTTATTTAAGATGATCTATCAACCTATGTCCAGGACTATTTGATAAAAAATACGATTTTTATCTGTAATCTTTTTCTCTTTAAATTAGCAAAATGTTTTAAAGTCCTCATATGGTCTACCAATTATAAAGATTAGCATATTGGAAACTGTTTCAGATCATCTCGCTCAAAAACCAGGAAAAAGTTCTTGCACGTGATACCTTCCATCAAGTGTTGATAAACTTCCTACATGCTGTATGCTATCAAACTGAAATTATGCTTCATGTTTATTTAATTGTAATTCATATATTAAGGATACTGTAAACATTACTTTTCCTGGCATTGTCACAAGATGTGAATTATTAAGTTTTCGGTATAGCTGCAAAACCAATAGAGTAACGTCTTTGACTTTCGTTATTGAGCAACAGTTTGAACTATATCCACAAAACGTCAGTTGGAGAATATGAAGGTTACACGCAACAATAAAGTTTTAGCGGGGCCACTACTGGAAGTATCTTTATTAGTCAATCAAAAAACCAAAAGATTGTATATCCAGTTCCTGTCATGAAGTCAATTGGAATCAAACTCTACTTGAAAATGTGACGATTTGCATTTCTAAAATTCGTTAAAATTAAACTGTTATCCACAATTTTTACAGCGTACCAACGAAATTACGGTAATGACCGATTTAGATTCCCATTAAAGAAAATAGCAAGTGGTGTATCGTACATGAGGGGAGGGAGAGCGGGTATTCCTCTTGCAAAGTCAACCGTTCACTGATCATTCCAACCTACTCCATCCCCCCTTGATGGGACAACATTAGAGGAGAACAAAAGTCAATTTTTTTTTCATCAAAGTATTCCTTTTTAAATGAGGTACTAGCATGTAGTAAACATCATCAATGTATTCCATCTCTTATTTAGTTTTCAAGATATTGTAATTTCATGAGATATTATATATATTGAACGCTTATTAAAAAGTTCAATCAAGATGCTGCCATTTGGGATTGTGATGTCGTAACCTGACTGAAAAGTGTTTGCTATTCTTTATAATTTATTGTCAAATGCTTTTAAAAGTTATGCATAGATTTAAATCAACATATTAATATCATCATCATCATTGCGTGGTACAACTCAGTAATCCAAAGCAAAATATGTATAGGTGTGTTTGGATTAAGAGTAAGGTATTTGATTTGAGGTAAAGGAAATTTTGCAATGCTTTAAATTCCTGCTGCCAGGGGCTGTGATGACGTCATAAATTAGACTTTCTGAAGTCTGCTTACATTCAACTGCGGACAAAAATGGCAGTTACCTCCTCTGACTACCAAACGTGTATAACATGTGAAGGAGACAATATTGTTGAATGAAATTTTGGGAAGAAAGAGATATTCCAAAGCTTTCGTTCTCTAGTGAATCAGTCGACTTTTATTACTTTCCATATGTATTTTTGATATGTAACGACAACGATCCGTTCGTAACGTTTCCTTAAATGATTATCCGTCACGCTCAACAGAAGAAACCATAAACATTTCGTTTCCTGATGTAAACATCTTAGGCTTCGTAGCCAACATCCGCAGAGGTAAAATAAAGTCGGTTGCTTTTGTCTAATCCAGAAATAATTAACTGTAAGCTGATGACAGTTTCCTGTTATATGCATATTCTAAGTATTACAAACTCTCCGTCTATAAAGGAAATGGGAAGGACGTACATGATGACATGATCGTAGTTCAATATAATAAAATGAAAGCACGAAGTCTTCATATAGTGAGTGATTGAGAAGTCGTTATATGTATCGTGAAACGGTTTCATAAGAAAGGATTCTTTGTTTGCATACGTCTTACCTTACTGCATCGTATAACTAATCAGTGGATAGTCCGGTGAGTGTTTTTTCTCTCCTTTTATGAGAATGTGTTCTCGTGTTTCATAATCTTACGAAGTAATAGTAAACAACAGTAGTTTCGTGTAAGAAACGATTGATAG
The DNA here is from genome assembly GCA_021234535.1 of Stichopus chloronotus. Classification (NCBI taxonomy): domain Eukaryota; kingdom Metazoa; phylum Echinodermata; class Holothuroidea; order Aspidochirotida; family Stichopodidae; genus Stichopus; species Stichopus chloronotus. The sequence goes on along the minus strand of CM037829.1, from coordinate 18,371,944 downwards.
TTTGAGACGTTTGACAGACGTTTAGTTACTATGGTAATGGTAGGGGCCTACCACTATGGTGAGGTGAACAATAACATGACCAGTCAATACACCTATCCAATGGCTTACATCTATTTTCAGGTAGGTTATGAGGATTACATATAGCCTACATTTTTCATGATCATGCATGCCTTTGTGATACCATGTGACAAGTAAAAATTGACGTGGGAGGACGGAGTTTAAGATCACTTTCAAGCAGATGTGGTCTTCATAGCCTAATTACTAAAGGGTTCCATCTTAAAAAGGATTTCTGTTTTTATCTATTATTCTTTTTTATCTATCTGTGCCATTTCTTTTCCTCGTAGAATATAAATATAAAATTCTACTGTGTGACGTCATTTCCGCTCGGCGTGCAGACATGTTTGGAATACGTCACTGACAATGATCATGAATCGAGTGTTATTCTATCAGAAAATCCCAAAATATCGGAATCATACCAGCAAAGGTCACATGAGCGAGCTAGTCAAGAGCAAACAGACGCATGGACCAGCGATTCCATGGATGGTCTGGCTCGTGATGAAGGTCACGTGTGTCTTTCACGAAAAGGATGTAGTTGGCCGTAGAAAATGTTTCCACTGTCAAATTGCTGATTCCAAACGTCTGCAGACATTTTCGGTATGTTCTTTGATCATGTTGTATATTGAAATCATGATGGGTGGAGAGGAGGAGGAGGAGTCAGGGTAAAGTAACCAGGCAACAAAAACGAGATGTATTTAATAATTTAGAAAACTGATTCTGTGTTATCCTAGAGTTATGTTCAGTAGGAGAAAGAGTCCACATGCTTTGAGTAGGTAGCGATTTTGAAGGCTTCCACTTAGAGATCAATTTTTAGCCGTTGGAAGTGTCCCACAAGCATTGACATGCTACACGAATGCAGTGAATACGGTGACTTTCCTTTCAAGAAAGAAGTTCGCCTCAGGTGTAAATTCGGTAACTTTTTTTCACCCGAAACTTAAACAACTTCAAATGAACTCATCATATGCATGCTATCTCATTGTTGCCCAATGGTTTAACATTGATTAACGCTATTTTGTTTGAATGGCACTTTGGCAAATTGTAAACGGCCTATTTCCTTTAAGGATTATACGAGTAATGTAGAGTGAAACAGGAGTTTCACGGTGTTCTATGTCGCACTTATTATATTCTCTAGATAATATGATTTTAGTCGTGTTCCAGAAGGCGGAAGGATGGGCGTTTGAAAATTAAAATGAGAAAGGTACCCTCTTTCCCTTGCAGTTGTTAAAATAAAATATTGGGTATCAAATGCACCAGCATGGCCACAAAGAAATAGCTTTAATCATTGCTGACCACCTAGTGTTACCAAAAACATCCGAAATAGTTTCATGTCATCAAAACTTTAGGCCGCATACTTAGTTGGGTTAGACGGAAAGTGCATTACTTGAATTTTTGAAGGTGTGGAAGACAAATACGCCTAAACAACAAATCACTGAATTTATATCTGTAGGAAACTTTTTTCTTGATAAAACGGTTGCACCATTACCAATTATTTTGAATAGTCTAGGTGTATATATACTTTTTATTCCATGTATATTGGTTTTAAAAATATGATTTTGATTAAGATTATGCAAAACAAACCGAACAATATTCCATCTTTGGAAATGAAAGTAATCTTTTTACATTTTTTGCCGTTCTTTAATTTCCTCATGAGCAATCACCGCCCATGCAAACTCCTTTTGTTGACCAAAGAATCATGTTTCACGGACTGTCAGGTACTGCGATATCTTTCGTTATCTGTCCCAGTGACCTTACCGTTCAGTTTCACAATATGTGTTACACTAAGGACATGATTGACATCAAACAAATATGGTGATATTGCAATTACTGTACAGTTAAAGCACTTTGCATTGTTTTGTCATTGCTGCCCCCCACCTCCTCCAACCCCTATCAGAGACCTCTGTATCCGAACCTGAAAAACCTTCTTGGGTATTAACCCACATTAAACATCAAGCGTAAATTAAAACTGTTTGGTTACATGTTTGCTGGGTTTCGGTGAAATTTAATCTAAAATTGACGTCTCTTGTGGGGAAAAACACTTGGAGTAATATTACACCAAGGAAAAAACACTTGTAAATATGTCGTCAATACAGTAAACGGTATTTCGGAGAGAATTGTCTCAAATCCAAAGAAACATCAAAACAAAAAGTCATCACGCCCATTTGCTATATTTCATTTTCAAATCAGAATTCAAGGGAAGTAACGAAATGTTTCCCGCCAAATATCGACATGGTTGGCCAAGGCTATGAAGGACAAGAAGGACCAACCAATCACGACGATGAAGAGAATGCAAACTGTGAATACTGCAACAGTTTCTGGTGGAATTACGAGGGAGTCGTTTGCAAATATACTGACGATGACATTGGTAAGCATCATCTGAAAATAACAATACCCCCAAAACGTATAATAGTTGAAGGAACTCAACAAGGTATATTAGGCTAGACCTACACAGACTGCATATTTAATTGGTATCAATGATTTATGCAAGGCATCATCTGAACTTGAATTAACGTTTTCTGCTCTGTCTAAACTCACCACGAAAAGAACTACCGGGACTGCAAATTTTAAACTACTGTACCACAAAGTAACAGCTAGCGACTAAAAGCATCAACCAGTAGTTATTATGGCACAACGGTTAAAAAGTCACATTATTTAATCGGGTAATCACACTTTCCAAACTAATCTAACAGTTATTGACAAAGAATTTTTAAATAGTTGAAATTGGCTAGCTTTCAATAAACTACCAGTATTATAAAATGTTGGGAAAGAGTAATTTTTTAAGTTTTAGTAAATTAAGCAGCCTATTCTCGAAGTTATACATTACCATGCAATGATTTTAAATGAAGGCCACATAGAGTAAACAGTAGAGTAAACACATGAGACAATTATGTCCACAAGATCAAAGAAGGCAGCAAAGAGGCATCTGGAATAATCATAGTAAACAATAAACTAAGACACGTAAAATGTTGAAGTCCTTATAAAAATTAAAAATTCAACCACTTACATATTTATAATTTACTTTTATCTTTGATATGATCCACAAAGCCACGATTACTGTCTTGTATACCCTGTTTGTCCTATTTCAGATGTTGCATTCTTCGATCATGTATCAGCCACTAGTTTATTATCACAAGTTGTTAACTCTAGGGGACCTTTATTACTATCATCCTTGCGCTTTCCTGTGAAAAGATGTTGTAAAACCCCTATCTATCGACCGCAGTCAGTTTTTTTTTTTTTCAAATTTTTCAAATACATTACTTTTTTCACTGTTATCCAACTTTATAAGGGTAAAGAAAGGTTATAGGAACCCTTCACTACAGACTCAAAGGCGTCATGGTAAAAGGTTGTCCATTTACAACTAAGGAACCCATGAGTTTCCCTGTGAAACTCTCTACACCAAAACATAAGAAAAAGCTGCCAATTTAATTAAGTAACTTTGAAAAGCAACTGAAATTTCTGTGTCACTGGAAAGTTATATTTACAATATTTCATAAGTTTTTGTTATTCCCGTTCTTGCTCTTTCTTCTAAACGTAATCAAAATCTTGTGAAATAAACAATATTACTTACACTGCTGTCAATGATATGCACAATAGAGTCAGGGTGGTTTATTGTCACTTATAATTCTTCGTTTAAAATACTTCTAGAATGGGAGTGAAATGACTATCTTGTAGCGTCTCACTTAAACACTCAAACAAGTGTTATGGGTTTTTTACTGACAACATTCGTATGGAACTAACGTGAAGGAGTCAATAGCCTCCATTTGAGAGTCAGCTAACGGTTCCATAAGAGTTATTAAAATGACTCTCCTCTCATTATTACACCCACAAAACGTAAAGGTAAAATAAGAACTCCATAACTTTTAGGTAAAATGTTACACACAGTTAATGTAAGTCTTACATTGTGTATATAACAATTTTGCTAAAATGTAGTAAAATGTACCAAAATTATGTAGAATTTACATATACTGTTTACATTAACTATACGTAAAATTTATGGAGTTCTAATTTTACATAATTTAGGTAAGCAGTATATGTAAATTCTACATAATTTTGGAAAAGTTTACTACATTTTAGTAAAATTGTTATACACAAAATGTAAGACTTACATTAACTGTGTGTAAAATTTTCTTCCCAAAAATTATGGAGTTCTTATTTTACCGTTACGTTTTGTGGGTGAATAAGCGTGATTACATTGGAGGGTTATAAACGAGGGTAATCACCGAACTCCATTTTGTATGTCAAACGATTCCGTTATAGCTTTGAGTGATTTCATCATCCAAATTGCTCAGTCAAATGCCACTATATTTGTTGTTGAGTAAACGTATTACATTGTAATGAGAAAGAAGAAAACTAAACCGAAAGCAAAACCAAATTAGGCTAATTCCGACGTTTGGGATGTCCCACAGGAAGACAATAACTTAAGGTGAAGTTCACGATGCGAGCCATAGTTTGGGATGATTCTAATAGAAAATTCCAGGAACAAGGTAAATTTAATCGTGCTGAAGTTGATTGTAACGAGATAAATATAGTGCAAAATTATTACTTTCTGTTTAAGATAACGTATTGCGTGGCAGAGAGCAAGGGAAGTTTATTTCACCTTTTCTTCCCTTCCTTCTTCTTTTCTTTCCCTCCGAAGTTCGGTAATATCGTTTCAGAGACATGGGATTGGAGAAATTAGTATTTATTTGTATTCATTATTTGTGTATTTTGTATCTTAGTTATCATCTTTGGGTACCTCTGTCATTTCAAACTTAACGACGAGACTGCATAATAAAATGCACATGATAACCGATTATTCCATTACCCACCACCTATCCTGGTGAGGGTAAAACGGAAGAGGGATGGAGTTGGGTAAGAACGGATAAAGTAGGATGTTTCGCCTCACTTAATCTTTTTTTTCCTTCTAAGAGGTTCACTGTACATTTTGCTTTTCTCTCTGACAGGCTCTCGGTTTTGGAACCACTCAGGTAGTTGGATGATTTCTGTGATTTTTCTCTTTTTGATCTCATTGTGGAATATTTATGAGATTTCCACCTATGCTCGTTACCAGAAGCCCCAGCCGTCTCGATTTGTTCACATATTATCCTATTCAATCTTTCTGGCGGGGTTGTCGCTTTACCCAGTCCTGACCCTCTGGTCAAAAATTAAGTCTTCGACGTTGAAGAAAGGGAACGGTAGAATCAACGTTTCATGGTCGACCACTTTAAATGCCCGCTTCATCGTCAAACGTCTCCAGTTCATAAATTTTCGACGTAAAGGTAAATATTATCAATGTCTTAGCTTTGAACAGGCGGCTCCGGCCTTATTTCGTACACGGCATTCTGCTGGGAAGTTCCTCTTGCACATTCTCAGCTAACTGATTATACACAGGGGAGATACATGTACAGCGGTCCAAATTTGTAAAAACAAAAAACAAATTATCTCTCACCTTTATCAAAAAATGAAACCCCAAAACAATTGATAAATTAATATTAACGCCGTCTTCATAACAAGTGGCACATTGAAGTGATATCGATAAGTTCGTAAGGATTTTGGAAGAACAACCTCACCACAATATTTTTTGCATTTGTTTCTGCCAAATCGGGTATAACCATATCTCCTAAACAAATTTGCGGCAAAGCGAAAAAAATGATCTGCTCATGGAAAATTCAGTCAGAAAGTTCCCCAGTAGACACAAAAAAAAAAAAACGTTTACATTTGAACTTTTCATAAGACGTCCTGTTGATAATATTCACGAGTATGCGTGTAAACTTCTCTCCCTATCGTTGTAAATGGAATGTTGTTGCTTAATGGTAATCAGTGCTTACGTCCTGAGTGCAAGTAATTATTGATAACATTTGATCAGCCACCATTTCATTTACATCCTCCGTCCTATACTCATTTAATTAGCTGAGGTCAAACTGTTACTTTTTTATCCTGGCGTGTAATGGTCGTATCTATATGAATAACTATACGTGAAAAGTGTCTCGTGATGAAATTTTAAGAAACAAATTGTGTACTTAATTACTCACTGTTGCTTATTTATAGTGACACATGGGGCAGGGAGCTGTTATTTAGAAAGAGATGCTACCGAATGTTTCGCCCCCCCACCCCTCCCCTCCCCCTAATCCTATTTGATTTGCTCCGTTGTGATTTTGTTTTAATCAATATGAGAGATGAGCAATACAGCATAGACGCCCCTTTTCTTGTAAAACATTCTATTTCAAGTTGGTATTCAAGTAACCCTTATTCGCACCTGTTTACAGACCATAAAAATGATTACGTTGAACAATGTTTTTATGGCAAGTCTGTTGCCGACGTTTAAAGTCGGGACCACCGTCTCTCAAGTCAAAGCCGATGGTTATCTCATCAGAATCAAGATAGACTCGGTTATAGGGAGCTGTAATTGGGTCGAGATATGAGCCGAGATGAAGAGGCACAAGTCCAAAGTTTACTCTTTGTGAACTAGATGAGACGTTTTCGAAAGTTCCTAAAATAGCAATATGTAGATTCCTTCTTCATGATTTGACAGACAACATATAATAGAAGCAATATTTATTTCAGTGACTACTGGCAATGATATAGCAGTTTGTAAAACCTCCCATTGACTCGGTAACCTGTAGCAGACGAGAAATATAATATTGGGTTTACTTTCAAATCATACACAAGTCCTATAGAAAAACTAAGAAAGAAACAAAAGACAGATTTCTGTGTGACCTAGTAGGAAGACAACCGTGCTTCAAAGCGTTTCATCTCATTCTAAATAACGGCTCCGTGCATGAGGATCCTCTTAGTGTAACCATATATGAAATATGTGTCTGGTTTAGTGCTCTTGTTGGGAATAGTGCCAGTATCTGTGTCATTTTTTTAAGAAGTACACGCCACAGTTTTACCCCATCTGATGGTCGGGAGGAATGTAAAGTTAATCCCTATCCTAGAAGAGAAGATTCACAGGGAGAGAGCTCACGGTCGAAGAGGTTTGGGTACTGGGGTTGGTGCTGGTTCTTTATCCAAACAACAACAACTACAACATAGATTTGTTGTTGAGAAGACCCGATGGGTTTTGCAGCAAAATTTTCGCGCTCTTTTATTTCATTCCCAGCAGTTACTTTTGATCTGGCTGGGAAAGATCATGATCGGTAATGCCTTATAGCAAATGTGTTAGTGAAAAATAAATAAACTTGCTGGTAAATGTTAGATCGTGGGCTTGCCCTCTTGTTGATTTTACAATTTATTTTACAATCTATCAAAAAATTAGACATGCAAAATATTATCTATTCCTTCTTTCATTAGGTGTACCTGCAAAGAAGTTCTTATTTATTTGTTTCGCTTGGCCGATTGAATTGTGCATCCATCGAATTTTAATTTATTCAGTTCTCTGCGAAAATAAAAGAGGATTTCCTTACGACAGAATTCAGTCGTTAATATGTACTCTTATTTTGATGGTCGTCTGGTCGAATTTCCAGTACCTCATGTACCTCTGCAGGGTGTCAATCTCATCGCAGTTTCGACTCGTTGGAATTTTTATCGAGCGTCACCAAACAGATCTGAACGCATGTCGGCAAATTCTGTGGAGTGCCGTATACGACTTTAATTGCTACAGAAGTCTCGTTTACGTTTACATGATGGTCGTCTTTCCCTTATCTACGTGGGCCACAACGACACTGGTTTGCTGGCAGTACAATGACCGCCAGAACCACAGTGACTGCGTTCACGTCTTGTGGATGATTTGGTCGCAGATTTTTATGTTTCTCGGGATCAGCTTGTTTTCAACCGGAGGTCTGGATGCCTCTTACATGTGGGATTCTTTTCGACAGCAGATTCTGTCCGTGGAACGAAACAACAGCTCACAGAAATTCTGGCAAAGGGTCATTATGCAAATGGACGACTTGTGCGTCGAATCGAGCAGAGTCAGCTGGACAATGATACTGTCGTTTATTACTGGATTTATAGCACTCTACAGTACTGAACTAGAGATGGCAGGAGAATGAGCGGCACGCTAAGGTACTGATCCTGGTGTGTGTGTGTGGGGGGGGGGGTGATTGTACTCTACAGTACTGATCTGGGGGGGGGGGGGATGAGCGGCACTCTACAGTACTTAAACAGAGGCAAGAGGGCAATGGATAACGCTCTACAGTAATGATCTGTAGGATGGGGGCGAGTAGCACACCGCAGTACTGAACCAAAGACAATAGTGCAGTAGGTGACACTCTACAGTACTGATGGGCGAGTGAGTGGCACTTGACAGTACTGAACCAAAGACAATAGTGCAGTAGGTGACACTCTACAGTACTGATGGGCGAGTGAGTGGCACTTGACAGTACTGAACCAAAGACAATAGTGCAGTAGGTGACACTCTACAGTACTGATGGGCGAGTGAGTGGCACTTGACAGTACTGAACCAAAGACAATAGTGCAGTAGGTGACACTCTACAGTACTGATGGGCGAGTGAGTGGCACTTGACAGTACTGAACCAGAGGCACGATGAAAATGGGTGACACTACAGTTTTGGGCAAGAGTCGACAGGAGAATGAGTGACACTGTGCAGTAATGATCAGGGGAGGGAGGAGAATGAGTTGCCAGGATGATCACAGTTGTGAGAAAAATATTGGATGCATTCTTAATACAAATGAACCGTTAAATTATATCCTGCAAAGACAATAAAATGATCGTACTTTGCAACTGATATTTTAATTTTAAAAAGCAAGAAAACCTACCACAGTCTTACCTAACTTAAAATTTGTGTTATCAGAAATTGTTGACACTATTTGGAAAGAAAGTTTTAACTGAAAAATAAATGTATCGATGTAATGGTAAGTTGTTATTTCAAAATTTTCAGAACGTTACTGAATTGTTCATTTTTGAAGGCTTTGACAGTTAAATGTCTCCCCAGAATATTTCTTTTTTTACATAAAGTGATGTGATAATTTAATCTTTTGCCGACGATTGTTGGACTGTCCGCTGGGACAAGAAGGGCACAATGAGACATTTCATAAAGAAGTATGAGATAACACGAAGTGAAATTCCATCATTTTAACAGTTTTAACCAATTTTCAATTTGCTTACTTCCAGCGACATGAGACGTTTGCAAATAAATTGTTTAAGTTGTGATGAGTCATTTCAACTTTATATGTAAAGTTTATCTTGCTCATTTACAAAGCTTTTAACTGTTTAAAAAAGAAAAATAACATTTTGTATCATATTGTTGAAAAGCCCAAGGATATTTAATAAGTTTTTATGTACCCAGTTTTTGTTTATTTAGTTTGAGCTTGAAAAGTTTCTTCCATACATCGTCCCTGCCATCGGCGAACTCATTTAGGATTGGAGGTTCAAGCTTGAGAAACTGCAGCTGTAACTACATTTGATTAAGAAATTACTAGTTTGATCAAATACATTAATGATTTGGTCAAACATATGAAAATTTTGGTCAAGAAAATTTAGTGATTTGATTAAAATAAGTAAATCGTTTGATACAAATTAATTAATTTGTTTACAAAAATTAATTGATTACACATTAAGTTATTAATTTTGTTTAACAAATTGATTAATTTGATTAAAGAAGGTAACAGTTTGATAATAAACAAATTAATTATTTCATTAAGCAAATTAATGACTTGATTGAACAAATTCAAAAAAATGCATGCCTCTAATGCATGGCTTTCGTAATCCTCGGTATACTTTCTATGATTTGTTACCCATTTACCCACTCCTGTCACATGACAGACTCAAGCTATTCAGCCGGTCAGTTATTCCTCCTTTGTACTCCATGCATTATGCAGACATTCGTTACTTCGTGTTTCCTCTGGACCCGCTCCGATCACTGTTTCTGACATTCCACGTACTGAGGGCCTCGGATTTAAGATTTTTTTATTCCGAGCATGAAACAGAAATAACTGTGGTGAAAATGTTTGAAATGTACAGTAATTTCTATGTCAATCGGAATTGATGGAATTTCCTCTGAGACCTCATTCCCTCAACTTCGGAAAACCGCACTGTAGTTGACCGGTGTCACTTGATGATTCGTGGTGTCACAAATTTCAAATTTCCGATTTCTATCTTCTTTCTTAGAGCCAGTTGGGAGGGGAATTTCCCAGTGAGGACAATTTCCCCTCCCCCTCGGTTGAAGCCGACGCCACTGTTTATATACTCCTTCGTGAAAACACTCCGTGCGCAAGCACCTCAGCGTGATTTTTTTTTTCTTTTCAATTGAACATCGCAGCAAAGTTCGCAACTTTGTCAGCGTACTGTGGTGTCTTCTTACATGTGGGCAATAGTATTGAGTGTGTGGTGCATTCGGTGGTGTGAGCATAAAACAATTAAGTTTTCTGAAATAAGTTGAAGTCTCCTGATAGATGCCCGTGACCTATCATGGGGTAAAATCAGACCCCATAGTCAAAGGGGTAGGCCAAGGGGCAAAGTCCTTTAAATGTTTGCCCCCCCCCCCATTGACTTTATACATTCTTACACATTTGGTCTCCTCTGAAACATATTTTGGTCCACACGGAAATAATTTTGCTTTCCCCCTCTTGTCTGGCTACGGGCCTTGGCAAAATGAGCACATTCCACCCGTTTGTCCTATCTTTTTATCTGTCACAATATTACTTACCAACACCAAAACATCTGAACGTTTGAAACGATCATTTTCAACACTCTGTTTTGGTCTAACCCGCAGCTCGAAGATCAGGCTCATAGATGTAGACGAAGCTACTCAGGCTATTATCTGTACGGTGATGGGATAACTAAGCAGACCATTGCTAACACACTAGTATTTATAGAATAGGGTAAATACTTCGATCAACCTTTTTCTGTTTCGTCCGATCAGCTTTCTGATCTGATTATTTACCCGATCATGAGCGCTTAAGCTGGGCTTGTTTGCCCAATGGTATGGTAAATAAGCATAGCGCCCTGTTTACCAGATGATGGGAGGGGGGGGGGGATGACGTCATCATACTACTGAAAGGGAAATAAGGCGTTCGTTTTAGAAAAACGCCTTTTTAAAACCAACGTCTGTGGTCACAAAATGATAAATCATTCAAAATAAAAAAGGTAAATGGGCTTCTTTTCAAGAGAAATGTTTCTCACAGGTAGAAATATTCTATGATGTAAATATTTGTGTGTTAGCAATGGTCTGCTTAGTTATCCCATCACCGTACAGATAATAGCCTGAGTAGCTTCGTCTACATCTATGAGCCTGATCTTCGAGCTGCGGGTTAGACCAAAACAGAGCGTTGAAAATGATCGTTTCAAATGTTCAGATGTAGAAACAATTCGTTCACCCAAACTTTCCAAAATTCGAATGACGCATCTTCCGTTAGTGATCACATGCATAATGTTTCAGGAGAAAAAACTTTTGCAGATGTTTAGTGATGAGACTGAATGGTTTAACAATTTTCTTTGTATGTCGTGTTGGTGTATTCTAAACGCCCTATTTCCCTTTAAGTCGCACACAACCAGTGGCGTAGCAACATGGTTTTGAGTAAGGAGCAAACATTGGATAAGAAGGAAATTTATACCCTGCAAACGGTAAAACAAAGATTTGTAGATTTTGTTTTGTACAATGTTAACATGAGGTATGGGTGTAATTGTTCATACTAACTTTTAAAATGAATCTCAGTCGAAGTAAAACCAAATCTTTAACATAAAAAAATGTACGTTTTGGTCTAGGGGACAGGGTGAGGCGCACAGTCAAAAATTAATGCCCCTCCCCTACTTTCATATTGCTTCATACACCTTTGAATATTAACTCTACATTCCAGTATCTGAGGATTTGTTAGGTCTTTTCTATGTGGACGGTACAACTCTGTTCAGTACAAATATAAGCCAAGACAGGTATTTCACGCATTTCTCACTGTTTCATTGAAGTTATTGTTAAGATACTGCAGTTAGTTGTTAAAGTTTCTCTGTTAAAGAAGTTTAAGTCGCGTGTCCTAGTTCACATTTGCTACTTAGAACTGCATCTATCTGAAATTTCCCTTTGTCTATCGTTTAAAGTGCCCACTTAAATGAAAGAAGATAGACTCCTGGAGTTATCAATGTGTCTGAAGATGAAAAAGTCTTTGTTGCTCCCAATTTTACCGACTCTCTTATCTTGTTTACCTGTTATCACTCACTGGATTCTAGTACAAATCACGTATATAGATTGTCTATTTTTTATTAAGCACATCGTCAGCTTTCTTCAAATAATTTGGTTTTCAAAAGCAAAAATCAACCTCCAAGTTTTCGGAAAATCATGTTTGCTCCTTTTTTTCGGGTGTGGCCTTGGCCCATGATATCCCCCTCCTCGTGGATCTGAAGGTGCTTACATAGCGAGGAATGATATTGTTATGACGGTATATCATTGATGGAGTCATTAAGAAAGTAGTATGGGTGGGGTTTTTTTTTCTCAATATATTTCAGGCCTTTGATACCGTGGACCTCAGTACTATTTTAAGTAAATAATAGCTCCATGAGTAAATTAATTCCTGATGATATTCGGAGAATTGTTACTCAACTAGTTCCACAGATATTTGTCTGACAAAAACAACTTGTTCGACTTAGTAATAATTCTTCCAGTACAAGACAGATGCAGTCCTGGCTTAACCCTGCACTGCTCCGTTTTGTAACAACAGTTATTTACATGATTTATGTAATTGATCTACTTCGCCTGATACTTTGCCTTATTTGCTGAAGACACAAGTATTCTTGATAAACATATAAACATCTCATAACTGCGACATGAGTGATAAATAGTGATCTAGAAACAATACCTTCGACGATTTTAAATTAATACGTTATACCCGGTTGAACGTTTCTAACACTAATTTCATGATCTGCTTACGCTGTGCAGGGTACTACATAGGCATTGTTGACTTATTTTTTATATAGTATTCATATAGTTTCAAGCCTAGCCTGGAAACATTATATAGATGTTCTATGTTTTAATAATAGCAGGAGTAATGGGAATCCTTTTTTTTTTTAAATAAGCTGTCCCGGTCAGTCTTCAAATTTCTGTACGATTTCCCATATACATCACTAGAAATGATCATCTATCTTTTTAAAGTCGCTTATTGCCAAAAAAAAAAAAACCAACGATAACAACAAAGGTCATACATTCAAGCCTCACCGGGAAACACTTTATTGATGTACTGTATATAATTAAAATCATATTGAAAATTATTTCTTTTGTCCCGAATTACATTTCTTATTTATTACAGGAAATGCTTATCCATCTACTTTAGATCGTTTATAGCAAAAATCAATTCAAAATTGACTAGCTCTGACCAATGTGAATACACACAATCTATATTCTCTTTACTGAGATAATGGACCCCTTGCATATGACGTCACAGTGATACAGTAAAGCACCCCCCTCCCCTTGGGTATGAACTACTAAATTTAACAAGTGCAAGTGCGCACGTGAGGGGTCTCTGTGGTTCGCTGTACAAGCAACTAGCGGAACAATATGTACTGTTCGTTCGCTTGTCTCGGGGATGCCATTGTTTGTTATGTGATGTGACGTCAGTACAAAGCGGGCTATTCTGAATATCTTCGATATTGACATATACCAACTTCATATTTTCATGTTTTAAAAACATGAAAGGGCGTGTCCCTTCACTTATTCCAAATCGTCCTATAATGGTGAGTATTAGTCATCTGTCTCAGGATCATCTTGCAGCTTTTGCAAATTATCCTTTCTTTAGCATTAATTTTCTGTACCGATAATTCATAAACTATCGAGTTAAAAACCTGGAATATTCATATGACACCATTAAAATACAACTAAACTGGAAAAAAAATCACTTGTTTAACAACTGTCTTTTTGTAAATTTGCATGATGTGCTTTTTCCTTTTCTTCCTTCCTTGTTTTACAGGTAGGTTGCCTGGATCTTGTTGCTTATCGTTACCTTTTGTTTTGATTCAGCGTCTGTTCACATTCTTGATGTCAAAATTCGTCAAGACGGGCGGGTGGGGGTAAGGGGGGTTATATTGTTTAAACTCAGACTTAAGACTATAGGGAACATATAGCTGGAAAGATTTCTCATGTACCGTTTGATCTCAAGCTAAGTACCGTACGTGTTCCTATTTGAGACGTCACTGATTTCTTCTAGTCTCCTTCCCTCGTGGACAGTGACTGACACCCCTCCTCCACGTCTGCCTTCTTTTACAAGTTCGCTCCTGGTCGTTTATTCAGGGCTCGATGACAAGATCTTCTTTTCCTAGTACGAGAGCCATGTAAAACCCGAGAATGGATAAAATCACCGTCCAAGATGTACCCGACGAATTTTGGTCCACGTGTTTCAAATATTTCGTAATGCCAGTCCAAAAGGATTCTTTGCCTTTCTCGCTGACCTTCATGCAATGGGCCTTCCCCAAAAACTCGTTCCAAGCAGTTGTCATGTCAACATCGCCGATTGCAACCACTGGGAGTATTATAAACATGATGATCTTGAGCCACAGGGTGGCGTTCTCGTTGGTGATGACCCACATCCTTCCTTTGAAGATCTCCGTTATCTCTGCATGAAACATGTACTGCCAGGTCAAATTCGTGGACATCTCGAGCACTGATAGTGGAACCCACAGGAACATGTACAACGTAACAAACTGGCGGAAACACGTGAAGTCGACCACAATTTGACGCATTATTTTCTCGCAAAGTTCCGTCCGTCCTTCGTTATCTTTCAAATTCCTCAATATGAGATCAAACTGAATTTGAAATGACGATCTAATGACGTAGGCCAGATAGATGAATGATCCCCACATTAATTCAGCGACTCCCCAGGAAACGCAGGTAATAATGACGTCAGTGGATCGCTGCTCCTCTAGTACTAGAAGAAAATACGCCCTGTAACTTGAACATAGCAGGGGCCAACCGAGGCATATCAATAGAAATCCTTTCCAAGGAACGCCTGAGGGTTTAAAGGGGAAAAAAGGTATGAGGAAATGACATTTAAGTTTTTGCAATTATAATGAAAGTCCTGTCAATTCTACAGAGGTGAGAACAGCCATTTACAAGTAGTTTCTTGTACACTGCTCACGCTAATATTTAAACAATCATTTATACTGCAGTGGGAAGGGGGAAAGCACAAAACAAGGACATCTTCCCATGTAATAGTTTCCTTGGACATCCTCCCTCACACACACATACCCAGACACACTTTAACAGCACTAATCCCATCTATGTTCAGCATGAAACGCATTGCTTTCTTTTATTCTACTTTTAGGTTACTTGATTCATAGATTGGCAATCGAAAGAAAAATCTAACAAGCAAAATAAGTAAAATGAGCGATAACTAGCGTTGTGATTAATAATGTAACTTTGTGTTTTGTGCATGTGTAATGTGTACAGTATATGACAGTGTGAGTAGCAGTGTGGGCGTTTTGTGTGTGTGTGTGTGTGTGTGTGTATGGGTGTGTGCGTGTGTGTGTATGTATGCGCTCGCGTTCATGTGGATGGATTTCTGAGTCCGTTTCGGGACACGCTCCAGAATTTTGGCTAAACATTGGAAATGTTTGTCCCCGGAACCCTATATCCACCCCTCCCCCACACGCCAAAACCAAATCTACGCCCCGTGGTAAACAAAGGAAAGACAGAAAATTTAAGGCTTGAATTACGTGGACTTAATCTGCAAGTCTAACATAAGATATATTTATCTTCGTAACTAATTTACCTTGCACAAATGTCATTAGTAAACTTTTGTAACATTATTTATTAAATTTGTAACCGTTGTAACTACATATTGGCGACTTAAAAAGAAGAAATGGTAGTTACGTCAATTCTTACCTTTTTGGTCAAGATTTAGATACTGAAGTCGACGAACTATATACCTTGCATTCAGCGATGTTGCCCAGAGTCCAGGACCGCTCCCGCCGAAAGAACTTCTCAGCTTAGAGCAGAGACACATACCAGGGAAAATTACCAAAGCGAAGGAAGCGCAGCATATTGAGAGCAGATGAAGCAACAAAGACCGGATAGCAAACATTTTGCTGAAAGCTACGCAGACTTCGTACAATATCACAGAGATGATGGAGACCAAAATGAATACCGATATGAGCCAGCTCCCAGGATGGTTCCAGGTTTTTACACCTGCAGTAAAGGGACACTCAAAAACATCAGTAACAAACATTTTAGCTGACAATGTAAACAACAAATTTTGAACCAGTGATGTCAATAATCCAAATTTGGCCTGACAATATTGCAGTACAATCATTTGATCTGATTTTATTAACAAATTAGTTCAACCGACAATTTAACAATCAATATATCACTTGCTTATGTTTACAATCATTTGACCTGATACGGTCAAATTCAGTTGGTCAAAATCAGTATTATTACGGTCAAAATCAGTATTAATGATCGATATTTAACATGATCGTCATTGCCAATCGATACTTGAGCTGATAATATTAACAATTAAGAATTGATCTGATAGTATAATTTATATGAGCAATCAGTACCGTATACTGATAACACACGATAATTATTAATCTTACTCGCATTTGGCTGGATACACGTTAAAATCATTTGACGCATCTAATGTAAACATCATTCATTTGACCTGATAAAGTCAATAAACATTTTTGACTTGATATGATATTGACAAGAATTTGACCTGACAATGTTGGCTTTTAGTACTTAACCCGATGATCATCGAACAATTAATATTCATCCTGACAATGAACCATTAATTTTGTTTCATTTCAAGTTAGCTAGTTCGGAACCAAAAGAGCAATCTTTTCCCAAGTTCATACACAGTGACAGTCCCTTCATCATTGCTGTTTGATATGCCTTAGAAGTCACGTGAGTAAACCTTGACTTCATCACCATATGTTATCGTAACTGTAACTTCATTTCAGTTTCGTTATTGAATAGTTAAAAAAAAAAAAATTACAATGACGTATGTAGTTAAAGAGACTGAGGAGTGATTACAATAAGCTTTTAAAAGCTTGTCGTTGTAATCACCCCTGAAAAAGAAAGCATCAAAGCTAAATAAATGTACAAAAACAAAAGAAGAAGATAACAAACAACAAAGAAAAAAAAAGGAAAAACGAAGAAAAATGAGTATCAGGTGAAATTAATCCTGTTTACAAACTAAATGGCTTTTAAGCTTTTTTAAAAGTATCCAAGCATTTGCTGTTGCACGTAATCATGTTAGATCACGACTTTGATATTGCTGTGATAAACAATGGTCTAGACTTTTAACTGTTCTGTCAGCTCTATATAAAGTTCGTGTACTGGTGCTATTATTCTATATCCAGTAAATCTCAACTTTTTTGGAATCCCGGTTCCTTTTATTGACAAACGCTATCTCCTGGTACTCATTCTCCTACAATAAGAAAGATGAAGAACCAACCCATAACCCATGATTACAATAAAGCTGTTTCACTCACCCCACAGTTTCTTAAATTGTCTAAAAGGTTTTTTCAGGCACCCCTTGTGGTGCTTACTGGTACCCAAAGGGGTACTAGCCCCCGGGTTGGGGTCCAAGGCCTTAGATCATTGGACGAATCAGGTACGGATGCCTAGTACACTGGTGAATGAAGTCGATTTCTATCAAATCGCTTCCTCTTCAAAACTTCATTGTTTTATGGTTCATTACATATCCTTTACGACATTTAAATGAATACCGAATACGTTAGCAATAAAAACAATGAT
This sequence comes from Stichopus chloronotus, assembly GCA_021234535.1. Lineage (NCBI taxonomy): Eukaryota > Metazoa > Echinodermata > Holothuroidea > Aspidochirotida > Stichopodidae > Stichopus > Stichopus chloronotus. The sequence goes on along the minus strand of CM037829.1, from coordinate 18,354,278 downwards.
GAAAACGCGTAGATACAGAATACACGTGGGTAGAAACGTTAGAGATGGACAAAAAAAAAAAGGAACACACGCTGTAAAGGGACGAAACGCACTGTACTGATATCCTACACTCAGCTCAGACTGAAACGAAAAAAAAAAAAAAAATAATGATGCAGCTAAGTCTGCTTTCAAAACATCGCCTTTACCTATTACGCTTACGTAACTTGCAAATTAGATACGAACTAAACAATGACACCATCGCATCATTCATAGTCATACATGCTCAACTTTTACAATACTAAAAGTAGGCCTACCTCGTTGATCTAACAAAGGCATAGTCACCATTTTGAGAAAAAAAAAAGTCCTGACAATCTATCCACCATTGAACAGACGTATGATCAGAAAATGATGAAACTAGGAGGAATGTTTCATCATTTGAGTGTAGAGAGTGAGAGATGTGTAGGGTGGATTAGTATACAGAGAAGGATTTACAGAGTTTCTCTAAAATTACCATGGCGACCAAAGGACGATGAGGGGTTTTCGGTCTCACGGCGGGTTTTATCTAGAATACAATTAATTACCTATTGACTCTTCAGTGTAGTAAATTACTTGTCCGTATCGATTCCACCAACTGGCCTCGCAAGCTCCACATTTGACTCTTCCTTCCCTTCTCCTCCTCTTCTCTTCGAGTAATTCTTCTTCTCTACGAGTAGACACTCTTTCCCCTTCGTAGCAATAGGTCACATTGAACGAGTCCTTTGACATACTGCTGCCGACTGTCCCGGCTTTGGTTTGCTCTGTTTTGCTTTCGCATTCATCCATCTCACATGAGAAACAACGATTTGACGGACTCACGACGTCCTGGTGATAAAAGACGCCCATAAACTTTAACATCAACCATATTAATGCTGGCCATTTTCCTTGTATGGCTGGCTCTGATGTTCCCTGATTTCCACTTTGTTCCTGTGTTGCTGGGTTCGAGTCTCTCGAAGACATCTCAGCGTGTAAATATCGTCCTCTCCCGTACATTGTATTTGTCCTTTGCCATACTTTGGTACCCTCTTTTACAGGGTTCATTGGTATGATCTCCATTTTAAAAGAAAAATTTTTCTTGTGATTGACTCGTCGTTTTGCTATGAAATGTGACAAAATTATGTGATATCGGTAACTTAATACGTTTCTTACTGGGTGTTACTGCAATAAAAATGATAAATTAGTACATATAATGTAGGGTAATATTTCGAAACAAGGAAGTTAAAATAGCAACGTATTCTAGAGTCGTTACTGACGAAAGCCCAATGATTTAGTAAAAAGCGTTACCAAATACTGTACTGGTTCTCAAATAGGGTAAGTGAAAGTACTTACAATTAAGTGTTTGTTTTGTCGTTACGACAATAAATTAACGTTTATTTACCTTGGACATCATTTTTTCTTTAAATAAATAATAACAATGTGAAAGAAGTAGAGACTAGCGAAAATCCTGAACATCTGAACATGAAAATACTATATTCATCTCACAGTAAAGTAGGTTTTGAATGCCGTATGCGGAAATGCGAAACCCAGGCGGTGGGTATTTTGGGTTGATTGACTTTTAGGGAAGAGTACAGTGTGACCATAACGGTCATGACCCACATCTCTCGCTGAAAATTTTCCTCTCGTCGGCTGCATGGCGTCAATGAAATTAACATCCTCAGCTCTTCATACGATATTCCGCCATACTTCCCGTGTGTGTTGTACTTACACAACAACTATATGTGTTGATCGCCCAACCATAATTTTCCACCATTTTCTTCAGTCTAGTGCAACATCGAAGTTCCTCGACTGCAGAGGCTGTCGAATATAGTTGGCTGTTGCTTCATTTGATACATGCTGACCAATTGAGAAGTCACTGCAGTTCAATACGTATGTTCGCATCTTAGTGCATGACCAACACTTTGGGAAAGTTGCGAGTACTAGTGTTAGATGTTATATAGATCTCTATGACTGATGTGTGCATAAATGAATGCTTGAGATGTGACTAAAGTGAAAGCGAAAGCTTTTATAGTGTAGGATGGAGAATGAGGGACTATCGATACTGGGATTTGAAATAGTGTTGTAATATTAACAGCAACAGTCCGGCGTTTGGCCAATCATCAGTGTCACCGTAACACTATTTCTGAATGTGAATGAGATCATATCTCATCAATATAATACCCGGATTTCATGCGAATTATTTAATAAGGCTTGCAGACGGCCCCTTAAGTATGGTGTATATACTATTTGTATGTAGTATTCTTTGCAATAACACCATTCATGTATACGGCCAAAAAGAAAAAGTCGTGGAGAAAATGCAGCCTCTGCACTATGGACTTCGTTTAAATTCACACCAGGTATGAAGTGGTACCTCACCTGCCTCCCGTTAGCAGTGCTGGGGAACTTTAGACCGGTCTCGGACCCGAGACCTGTCTAGAGTCTCAGGGAGTAGGACTCGAAGTTTAAAGACTCGACGTCGGCCCTGTGGACTCGAGGAATCAGTCCGAAACCGGGCACCAGTCCTTAAGAAGATTGCGCAATTTGAAGAAAATAACAAAATTGAAAAAACAAATTAAAACAGCGATCTAACTCAAACCTAGCCATGTGTCGTGGCACTGTGTCCTTTCACACGGAACCTTTCACGTATCTAGGCACGACTCTTTGTCGAAATGTTTCACATGGGTAATTGTGGTCTATAACTACAATCTCGAGAAGATTTTGAATCGCAAATCAGGTGGACGACTTCAATACATATTATTGCTTTGCATGCCAATCACTGAGAAGATGTAACGCTACAGGTTCGGACGAGCCCCCCCCCCCCCCCCCACAAAATCTGGAGTTCCGCTCAGCCTATGATAGTAGGCCTACGTTAGCAACATATATAATGAGTTTTAATTTGTTGGTCATAATTGTCGGGTAAAATGTATCACTTGTAGAAAAATCGAACCCTCCCCCCACACTTAAAAAGCTGCATACGGGCCTGATTGGATTATAAAATCCAAATTGTTACCGTTTTCAACAGAATTGTTTTTTTTTTCTTTACTTAATTGACTGTTTCCCGCCATCTGGGATTGTAAAGTAAAAAGTTTTCTGTCACACTCCGCACCAAAATGGTGGCTCTCCCCTTAGTCCTGCCGACGCGGTGGCGCAAAAGTGCTACGCTCTCAGATCAGACCCCGACCCTGCTGAAAACCCTGGACATGCGCCTCATACGTTACATCAATGACGTATAGACAATACGTCCCCCCTCCCAATCATTAGACACTGACGGTGCCCTGATGATTTGCGTTTACTTACTTTCCACGTTCACCTTCTGCCTAACCGACGAAAGTTGTATTTTTCGAAATTTCGTAGAGGATTTTGAACCACTCTCCGTGAGACGTTTCGCTGAAAATTCACATATATGTATTACTGTTTTTCACAGATAGTTTTTCAGCTTGCAGACATGATATCCCTATTTTAAGGCTGGGTACATGCATCCTAGAACGAGCGGGGAAACCCGTTTCAGGATAACTGAGGAATTTGTAAGATCCCCAAATTTTCGTATACGCTACGTTCCCCGTAGAGAGCAATCCCCTATAGAAGCAAACAGAATTCGGGCCAAAAATATATGCCCCCAGATTTCTAGACACCCCGGTATGCCTGTGTGTTCAGCCCCCAAATATTTGCAAGGTACCCAAAGAACTAATGAAAGCGGATGCGTGATTCATTGTGATTCATGTATCACCTCAACTCACCTGATATGTATTACAATTTCTCTTACATTTTTTTTCACATGAATTGAGAACATGCAGACATGAGCTCCCTCCTTCAAGGCTGGGTACATGCAGCTCAACTAGGCTACACCAGGGTAGAAATATATACATATTACCTACAACATACGTATTACATATATATTTCTTTCCGACGAGCATGATAGTGCCGTTTCCTGCCATCTGGCGGTTTGAAAAGCAACGACTTCCTTGTTTTCTCCACGCCAACTAATGATGACGCTCCGTTTAGATAGTCTTGCCATTGCTCAATATATATAGGCTGATAGTGCCCTTTTCGTGAAGAGCCCCCCCCCCCCCCTTGCCCTACAATTCTGGATCGAAAGCCAAATAAGGTATCTGTGGTGTCCGAAACTGCCCAGTTGAAGAAAAAAGAAAACAACCAGGCAGTCGGAATTGTTGACCTTCACACATACTCCTAAAGATGTGACCCGACCACGGTCCTGTTGTCATATTTCACGTATAAAGGTACGTGTCATATTTGCACAGTGTCTCGAGGACTCGCACTCGGACATCAAGGACTCGGACTCGAAAGGTAATGACTTGGACACGGATTGGGTGGACTCGACTCCAGCACTGGACGTTAGTGTCCTAATATACATATATGAAGCAGTGCACACATCACCATTGTATTTGAATCCTTATAACCTATGTTTGTCATGAGGCACAACAACTTTCTCTTGGTAAAATTCCTGAAATAGCCTCAGAAGTAGCCTATAAGCCCTACAACTTATACGGTGACATGACTGCAGGGATGTGAAGGGTGTCTCACCGTCACTCCCCCTAAAAATATGATGGAGCTCCGCTCAGAACGTAATCCTGCTAATTAGTAACAAAGAAAATTTAGGCAAAAAATCTGTCCTCCTAATTTTCTAGGCACTAAGTATGCCTATATGTGTTCAGTCCCCAAATATTTGCCAAGTACTCAAAGAGAAAAACGAAAGGGTATGCGAAATTCATTACGATTCTTGTATCCGTCTCAAAACCACTTCTATGTAATTCATCTTTTTCACATGAAAATGAGACATGATATTCCTATTTCAAAGCAGGGTACATGCAGCTCAAGCTCACCTGGTTGGAATGCCGTTCCTGGCACTCTTGGGGTTTTAAAAAAAAACAAAAATCTTCAAAAAAGCTTCACGCCAGCTAATGATGGCTCTGTGCTGAGGTACTCCTGCCATTATTCAGTATCGCCCCCCCCCCCCCCAGTATTTGTTTGCATTTCGCCAGGTCTGATAGTCACCTTTGCGTGACGAATACACCCGTTAACTTAAAAATTCTGGATACCTTCCTGATAAGGTATTCATAGTGTCCGAAACTGTCTTGTTGTTGGAAAAAATTAGCCGGTCGGAATTTGGGACTTTTGCGGTTACACCCCCCCCCCCTTCCTCGTCCCAAGTATATGACCCAGGCTAGTTATTGTCCTTGCAGTGGCGTGTGCAAAGGATATTACTAGCACCTTTACAGCTAGTCAAGGGAAATGGACAGTCGGGGGGGGGGGGGGATTTGATTAATATTTGATGAACTGTTAGTTTTGAAAACGTAAAATTTGTGACAATGGAATGGACCAGCTGTAACGTACGCACCATTGAATACAGTCAAACGAGTAAAAAAAATCCAAGGTTGCAGCATTTTGCATCTATTATTCAGTTCTGAAATTTTTCCAAAATGGAAGGATTACCCTTCCGTTAGACTTCTCCCCCATGTCAGTAGACAAAAAAAATGGAAACTCTTCAAAATCTTCCCTCCGCCCCCCTCCCCCTCGCTTTCCTCCTCCCTTGATCTTACAACTGCAGTGGTGAGTTTAAATTTCAGTGTGAGCTAGAGGGTGTGTTGATCAGAAATTCATTTTGAGTAGAAAAACCTTTCTAGAAACATTTGTTACATTTGTGGAACTAGTAGTATTTGTAATGTTTTAGCAATAGTCTCCGGACGGTATTGTTGATGTTGTGTATAGTTTATTCTGACGTGAATCCATCCCGTCAGTGACAGCAGTCAGAAATTATTTTAGTGTTTGATAAATTGCAAAGGTTGCCGCATACGCTAAATCATGCCGAGAACATTATGAAATAAACCGTTCATAGTTCAAATTACGTCACAATTTGTTATCAGTAGATGCTGGCATAGATAGCGCCGATTGGTTCACCATAAAGTGGAGTGACTGTTTGCCTGCCGAGTGTCTACCTTATCTTCAAAGTTGGGGCATTATTAAAATTGTTGTCCATGATATCAACGATCACTTCAGTTAAAGCAATAAAGTACATTAGTTTAATATTATTGGGTGCATAAAAACCGTATCGACTGTTATGAAAGGAAGCATTCTAGATTTTGAGTCAATTCAGGCAGAAAGCTGTAACTCGTTCATTTGAAATCTTCAAATGTTATATGATCCAACATCATAGATCTTTTACTTAAATCTGGACCCGCTGACCCCAAATGGTCAGTAAACAAGTGCATCTTCAAAAAAGTCCCCAACAGACCAAAATATGAGATCTATTTAATGATCATTAGTTATTTGAATATCAGAGTTTGTAATTGACCTCTGTTGACCACAAGTGACATTTGACCTCCACCAAAAGTGATAGACAGTACAAATTTAAGATGTCCTCCTACAAACCTGTGGTGACTGATGGATTGCTCTGGGATATTTTTCTTCTTGAAAAATCGTTAACGGCAGACTAGGTGAGTTTACACTTTGACCACTCTGAGCTCAACTATGAGCCCGAGCCAATAAAGGGGTAGGGTTCTTGTTTTTATTTGTATAAGGTCCACACGTCTTACATACTACTGGAAAAGGTAATAGAGGTAGCCCGTTGTATCTTTCGCAAAAAAAAAAAAAAAAGTCTGTTTATAGGTACCATAAATGAGTAATTGAATCATTACCATGCAGTAGAAGGTTTCAGTTTGCAAGGGGTCAAGTTTCCTGTCTTCTCCATCCTACCTGTTATTGTCGAGTAGGCATACAGGAGAGAGTGACAATTGCCCTCCCGTACCCCCTCCCCCACAGTTTGCAAACATCTACCTTTTTTTGAAAAGCTGTGAAAATTTTGGGGGGGGGCAGTAAATCTGAATAAACAAAAAACTCAATTAAACTGATTAATTTTGGGAAGAATTCAACCTTAAACTCATTCATACATGAAAGTAACATTGAAATGCCTCTGAGACAATTAACTATCCATCTTCATATCTTTTGTCATTGTGGATTCGGAATTTATCAAAAGTATTCAAGAACACCTACCATGTCATCTACCTTAAAAGTTTGACAAGTCCTTGATTTACAAATCAATTTTCCTACCTTTGGTTCTTCAGCTCAATAGAGCATTCAACCAATTACTAAAAAAAAAAACAATGAAAGACAAGAAGAAATTATTTAACTGGTTCATGTATCTTTATTTAAAATGATGTTTGCTTTTTCATTTGGCACTTATTTTACAAAAGGTTTACAAAATCTGCAAAGGTTGAAAAAGAAAACAACCTGTTGTCAAAATATAGAGAAACTAATAATATTCGCAAAAAAAAAAAAAAATCAGCCATAATAGATAATGCGAGGTTTTTCCTTGCCATCGTCCTCTCCACCGAAGAGTTCCCTGTCCTCGTTCTTAGTTTTGCGAACGAATTCGTTCAATTTTCCGACCATGTCGTCTAGTTTGTACTTTAGGTCATCACATTCAACTTGAATCGGATCAACACCTAGAACGGAGGTAGAAAGATAACAAATTTACAACCAAAACAAATTGAATTGCTTCTTTTTAATGCAAATGCAATTAATGTGGTTGAGAATTTACTTGGAAACAGTCTACAATGATTCTGTCGGTTGAAAAGAAACTCATGTAAACTCACACTACAGTATTATCACCACCCCCACCCCCACACCCACCCACCCACCCAACAGTCTTTTCTGTGTCAAATTCGCTTGTTCTCCAACTGTATGGCTGTCTGATCTGGTGAAGACACAGAATAGTTCTCGTCAATACATCAAAACCTGGTTAAATCAATACTTTTGTTTTTGTTTTGACACATCACATGTACAATTCCGTTCTCATTTCAGTCAGACCTGTCCCAACTAGGTGAACCTTTACGTGGATTCCCACGTGGCTATATTTCCGTTTCAACTAGCTCGTTTCACGATTCAATTTACTTGGACTAACACTAACACAAATCCCATGCTCTTGGCTGAGTTTATCCACTATGTAAATGGAAGAGATAGTTTCTAAGTTCTTGTGTACATAAGCCCTGTGTATGTTTTATTAGACCAATTTAAGGCATACCATCTAGCCAATCAGGTGAAGTCAAATTGTTTAGACTCGACAGAGGACAGTACCACAGGGCACAGTGGACACATCAGTTCCTTGGCTAGCTTCAGTTTCTGCAGAAATCCCAATGAAGTCTCACACATAATGCACCCCAGCTAAAAGCTGGGTAAAATTCTGAGGGTTACAAAATGCTGGCATACCTTCAACGTAAGTGAACGTTTTGCTATCCATGGCAGATTTCTTGGCAGCGAATCCGCTCCAGTGTTTGAATTTGGTGATCATGAAGTCCACTACTTCCTTCTCATTTTCCTTGTTGGCCTCCTCGGCCCGAACCTGTGAGAAGGCTTCGTTGATGATGGACAGTAACATATTCAGCAACGTCCACATCACCGTGAACACGTAGAGGAAGAAGCAGAGGGGCCCCAGAATCCGATTGGCTGCCAAAGTCTCCTCAAAGTTAAATTTACCTTAAAAGGTGAAGAGAAAAGGGAATCAAAAGCTGTAATGAGTGGTGTGTCTGCACGGTCTTGAGTCCCAAGGAAGCTCAAGTTAGAATCCTCAAAATTTCCATAAAAGAAAAGACACTATGCAATGCACTGATATGACAATTTAAAAAAAGTCACAGAAAATTTTAAAATACTTTTAATCTAGGGTTAAGACTTTTCTTTAAGGTTTCAAAGTATCTTTCTCTGTTACACTGACCGACAGATGACAAGTGGAGATATGACAATGCAATGTTATGAGATTCACAATTCTTGCACAAAAGTGCCAAATATCAGAAACTTTTGTCACCGAATTCAAACATATTGGTTGTTTTTAATTGGCAGGTCTCAGCACCTGCTACTGCATCACAGAGATTTATTTATTAGTGTTGAAATTCCACTTCAACTTTTTTTCTTTTCATTTAAGATACTTTACAATTTACCACTTTATTACTAGGGACAGGCAGAAAAACAAATGAGACTAGATACACACTTGGTGGAGAGTTTGACCTGATATGGATACCACTTTGATGATAATACATAAATGCAACAGATTATTCTACAAGAATTTATTTACCAAGCAAAGAGCCAAAGAGTGATTCCAAAGTTTTGATGAAAGAGCTGTAATCCCTCATTTGGTAGAAGGAAAGGTAAGAAAAGCTGGCAAAAGCTGCATACACCACAAAAAACATAACCATGAAGAGACTGAGTTCCATGCCAAATGTCTGTTGGGGTAATGAAAGACAAAGAAAGATTGATTATATGTGTAGCTGTCATCCATCCAAAAGAAAGAAGCAAACTCTAGCAGATAAACCAAACTTCTTTCAAAAAACCATTTTTGGCAGTAATGTCTGCCACTGTAGATATTCGCAGAGAAAAAAACACGCATGTTTCCTTGTTTTCTTCACTCCATCTTTAAATATATTCATCATATAGTATCTGTACACTGGAAGCAAACCAATCCGTGCAGGAAGACAATAGTTATAAAGTAGCAATGAATATTCATTGTTGGCAAGCTCAAGTTTATGAGCAAATTACACTAAAACGCGTCAATGTAAGATCCATGAATATTCATCCTTGGAAAGCTTGAGGTATAACAAATGACATAACAACACTTTGATTTTACAAAACACTTATATCACTGCACTTTACCACATTACAACATACAATAGTTAGAGCAAATTTCTACTCCTTTGTGATATCACCATCAATAATACACAGCTTCCTGCATCCAACTTGCTTCAACAACTGCCACATGCATTTCATGTTTGAGTATGCACAGCCAAGAAAAGGAAACCAAAGTTCATTGGCTATAGGGAAGTATACAATCAATTATTTAATCAGAAAAGAACTTTTAGAGAGAGGTAAACATGCTAACTTGTGTGGCTCCGCAAGCAACTGGAAATCTTTGGCATTCACACAAGTAAAATCATGACTAGACGAGGAGGGTAGTATCACATACCTGCACTGTCAGTGAGAAAAGAAGCACTTTCCTGTTAAACCTCAAAATTTTGGAAAACTTGATTATTGCTATGAATAGAACCAAGCCAGTCATTGTGATGAAGAGCTGAAAAAAGAATTGAAACCAATAAAAGGATGTAAAAACTACAAGCGCCGCTTCCTGTAACAACTTAGATTTAAGGTTAGTTTACTTCTAGTTTACTGAAATTCAGGTTTTAGTTAAGTTTAATGGAGGGTGTCTAAGTTAACATTCCTGTAAACAGTCTGCAGATAAGGTACACACATCACATGTCATTTGGGAGCTGGGGAAAGCAACTGCCTGCTGACACAAAATCACAGAGCAGAACATACCACAATCTTTAAAAGGCATATTTTACTGACAATTGGAAGAGTTCTAACATGAATTTAAAGACAGTAAGTTTGTAGTTTTCACTACAGGCATCTCAGACCCCATGTCAATATCTTGTTTCCAACTCAAGATCTTACTGTTCGAAGAAAGACTTCTCTGGTCAAGAAACTATTTCCAGTTACCAAAATGTCATGTAACAGTGGCAAATTATTGCATGAGTTTTTTGTTTTCCTTTGGAACTGAAGTCCTCATTTAACCTTGCAAATTGACACTAGTGAAAATGTAGATTGGGTACTGTGGACTCACCTAAAAACATTCTGGAAATTACAAGGCCACATCTTTTAAAACTATTGTTATGTTTCTTTTAGAACAGTCAAGATTATAAAAAATTGCAAAGGATATTTAAGTAGTTGTGGGTGACATCACAAATTTCCCATAATGCACTGTACCATTTTGAAATATATATTTCTTTAAGAATTCATAACTTCCGAACAGAGTGTGCTTTTGAAATATGAGATTTACCAATGAAGAGAGCAAACAATTCCCAATTTTTATGAAATATCAATTTTCTTCAGTGACTATCCCTTTAAAATACTTATCCAAACTCACACTACAGACAACCCTGTATGTTAATGTCAAGGTCTATTTCGACAGAGGCCTGTGTGCAGAAAAACCTCACCTGTCAAAGTGCTAGTTTTGGCACTGCATCTGTTCACATTTTTTTCAATAACAAAACTAATTTACCATTCATATTTCAATCTAGTTCAGATTTCTTTGAACGTTTCAACTGTTTGACAATACTTGAATAAACAAGAAAGCTCACTGACTGTTTCAACGAGATCAGTTCGTTATGAACTGTAGAAGAGATCAGTGAGATGCTTACATCATCAAAGTAACCGAGGTACTGGAAGTTGTGGAACCTGTCCGGATCCTCGGAGAATGCGGTGGCGAGTTCGTTGGCCTGCTGCAGCCGGTAGACGTAGCAGAGGATGGTCAGCACCGCAAAGATCAGGGAGACCAATTCGATGATGTTCCAAGCTTCTTTGAAGTAGGCCTTCTTGGCCTTCTTAAGCTTGATGGCCTCTCTGATGAAATAATAGAGGATGTAGAGACACAGGAGTATCTCTGCTCCCAGCACGAAGTAGGCAAACGGGCCGTAATAGTGGTCTAGCTGCATCGCTTGAAACTTCAGGAACGGAAATGCCCCTGAAAAGAAAAAAGAAAGGTTTAATTATTTATCGAAGATAAATCTCCCCCTTTTGAACCCTTCCCAGGTTGCTGCTCATGCTACACTGTCGAAGCACCACAGCCACGACCGTGACTCAGAATCCTTTGGCTTGTGCACTGTCTCTAACCTCATTGCAAGGAAGGGGAAAGAGCATACTACTGGCTAAACAGCTTCCTGAGGAATGCCGATGCATCTAGGCAACAATCTCTTGTCCTCAACCCCTCTGTGAGAGATTGCCAGTTTAGGACACAGGTATGACCCAGCTGAGATGAGGAACTTCATCGATCCTGTGGACTTTTTGAAAAACAAATCTTTCTGGTGGCAGCATGAAACATTTGCGGCATTCCTGCAAGAACTGCCAAGGAAGCTGCATTCATTATTTCATGTCCAGTAATCAAAGTTGAGCAGCAGAAAAACTGTTTAAAAGATACCAATATTGTTGAATGTCACCTACCTCCCGTCGGTGGAAACTCGACCATAAGCTGCGACATCACGTGAGAATTCATGGTTGGATTGTAGACGACAAATTCCAAGAATACTGCCCTCGTCTGTTGATCTATCCAGCCTTTTTCTATGATGTAATCCAACATTTCGTAGTCCTCGTCTATGTTGTTCCCGAATTCGGCGGTGAATCCCCCTCCTTTGTAGGTGGTTATGTCTGCTATGACTGGATAGGAGTCCAACTCAAGCCACCCTGAATACTTCCAGATACTAACGAATCGATTCGTGCCCCACTCTGGTAAATTTTGCCCTGTCAGAATTTTTTTTTGAGAAAAAGAGAGACATTTCACACTTGGTATCGCGTTGGATGTGGTGGGTATACAGTGATGATGGTCGTTGGAAACAGAAGGAGCAGACAACTATCAGTATTATAAGAAATTTGGGTATGCCAGGATAACCAATGGTGGGAAATGTTACCCTTGTACATAGTACAACAGTATTTGCTTCACTATAAACCAGGATTGATGATTTCATTGTTACTCATGATTAACTAAATCATTCTCACTGTGTCACCTTCCACAAGTTTGTTTGGCGTTTGTATCAACATAAAAAAGTGGCTACTCATGCAGTGTTCTCTGGGAGGGGTTTTTGGACATGCAACCCCAAAGAAAACATTGCAGATAGTAACAACACAGAATTATTGGAATGCAGAGTTTTCAAAATGAGGTAAACTTAGTGGCTTTCATGGAAAGCCTCAACTTTGGAGCAAATTCAATGTAAGTGTCAGCTCACAGTCAGTGACGTTTACTTGCGACCATCCTTCGTCGTAGCTGTACTCGACATCATCTGCAAACGAGTAAACGTCCATGCAACGGCTGACGGCGGGCTTCATGATGTCCTCAATCTTACATGAATCTGGAGGAAGAGATAAAAACAAACTTCAATTTCATTACTATTGAAACAGCAGGTGCTCTTCAATTTTTAAGACTTTAATGACATTTCATCCAGTCACAACCTTCAGACTTGGGCATGGTGCCACAAAACAAAAAGATAGAAACGAGGTCATGCAAAATTTGACATGAAGCTGGAGTACCATCAAGTCCAGTCGGCTACAAGATTTCAAGTCAGCATGCAATCATGATCTTCTGAAAATCTTTTTGTTAAAATTGATACCACAAGTTATTTTGTAAAAAGGTTAAGCAAGAGTAAATAGGTGCCATGAGCCATAAAAAATAATGGGGCTCAAATCAATGTGAACTACCTTTACAGGTCTACAGATACCACCAAGACAACAAAATACTTCAGATTTTTAGAGTGCTCCTCAATACTCCATTTTCAGCTTCCACATTTCTAAACTTTTTGGCATATATAACATTTGATAGGTCCTCTGATGGTCAAGTTTAGAGTCCGTAACACCTTCACTTACTGGAGTGTATCCTGACCTGCCTCAGTCGGGCAGTGCCGATGAGGACATGTGCTTTGTCCGCCACAAATCTCTGCGACATGCTGTTCTCGTCGAGGAGGCCGTTGCTGAGGGGGTCTGCATACAAGGTGGGGATGAAAGTCTCCCTCAAATATCGATGGAAGTGACTGCGGCTGGACACCTGTTGACGAAGGTAAAGATGACGAATTGCACTTAATTCAGAGAATTGGACATTTCTTAAATTGGCTGGAGTCATATATGCATATTTTTTTTCTTTTTTTTTCAGCCAATGGTAGCAAATTGACAGACACCATGATGATATATAGCTATGGCATACTACGACATCAGGCTATAGCTCTGGTAGATCAAAAGGTCAGACTATAGCCATGAAAGATTTCAAAGTCATATTTTAGTCATGGCAGATTACAAGGTCAGGCAACAGCTATGGAAGACTACAGGCTTATAGCTATGGCATATTACAAATTCAGACTATAGCTACATCAAAGACTACGGGGTCAGGCTTAAGCGATGGCAGAAACAAGTTCAGACTTTAGGTATGAAACATTGCAAGGTCAGGCTTAAGTGATGGGAGATTACGAGGTCAGGCCATAGCTGTGGTAGATTACATGGTCAGGTGATTGCTATGGTAGAGTACAAGGTCATGCTATAGCTACAGCAGATTGCAAGGTCAGCCAACAGCTATGGAAGATTACTTGTTTAGGCTACAGCTATGGTAGATTACAAGGTGAGATTATACAGCTATCACAGATTACAAGGTCAGACTTAAGTGATGTTAGAAAAGCCATCAGTTCAGACTTTAGCTATGAAAGATTACAAGGTAAGACTTTGAAATAATTGAGCCTTGGTGATTACACAATCTTTACCTAACTTGGCAAATTTAATTAAGCTTAAAATTCTGACCACCCAGGAACTTACTATAAATCCAAAATTTATGTAAAATAGTGTCAACATATTCTTTCAACTGCTTTCAGAATTCACCTTCTATTGCAAACTTAGTAAAATACTCACCGACGAAAGTTTGAGAATCCCATTATAATCCGCATTAATGAACATGCTCCTGCATGATTCAATGACTGCGTGGGAGTTGGAGTCTACGTTACCGTAGGCAACGATCAACATCACATAGAGGTAGATCATATACACAGCAATCTCTTTGATGACAGCCCACATTTCAATTTCTTTGAACCTAACAAAAAATAGAAATTGAAGCATTATCTTCAAAGAATGACCCATCCAATGTATGACCAAGCATTGGCATAAATGATTCCAAGCAAAACTGATCACTTAGTGAAGACGTTCTAAATGGTCACTGCTGCTAAAGAAATGATGCCCTCTGCTGTTGAAGACATACTAAATGTCTTTGATGGTAAAGACATAATGGCCTCTGCTGGTGGAGACATACTAAATGGTCTCTGCTGCTAAATACATAATAGTCCTATGCTGTGGAAGACATACTAAATGGTCTCTGATGGTAAAGACATCATGACATCTGCTGAAGACAAACTAAATTGGCTCTGTTGGTACAGACATAATGACCACTGCTGGTTAAGACATTCTAAATGAACTCTGCTGGTGAAGACATAAAGACCTATGCTGGTAAAGGCAACATAGAGGGGCTCTGATGGTAAAGACATAATGACCTCTGCTGTTGAAGACATACTAAATGGTCTCTGTTGCTTAAGACATAATGTCCTCTGCTCTTGAAGACATCCTAAATGGTCTCTGATGATAAAGACATAATGTCCTCTGCTGTTGAAGATATACTCAATAGTCTCCGGTGGTAAAGACATAATGACCTCTGCTGGTGAAGACATACCAAAATGGTGTCTGATGGTAAAGACATAATGACCTCTGCTGAGGAACGACTCTACTTTTGAATATCTGTGCTTGGAGAGCTTTTCATTGTCACAAGAAAATAATCATATCCAAATGATTCATTGAATGAGGGAAGTTAAACACATGACCACATATTGATGTCCCATCTTTCCAATTACCTCACACTTTAGTAAGTCTGCTGCATTTTCCCCCCGATAGTCGCAACCTCAACACTTTCCAGACTTTGAACTAGGAAAAGTCACTACAAAGCTTTATATTAAATGCAAGCCCTACTGCAGCACTGCAGTGGAGATCTAATTTGTACTCACACAACAAAAAATGTCATCAGCAGGGAAGTAGACTTGTATTTGGTATGTAGATGGAGGATAGCAAACAGTTCTGTGTTTGAAGTCATGAAGATCATGGCAAGATCATCATAATTCAGGATGGAACCAAACGTCTTACCGTTTCTCACGGGCCTCCTCCAGTTGGTCCGTGTCCGGTGGTTTCACCGGGCACATCATCTTCTGTTCCTCAAGCTGTTCTAACTTCTCCGGGTCAGACAATTCCTCCTCAGAGATTCTCTCATGGATGTACTCCTCGTCCTGCTTCAGTGCTGGGGACACTGGCTCTTCTTCCTTGTCTGGTTTCTTGATGACGAGAGCATAAAATGTTGCCAGGCAGAGCACCTGTTGGGAGATGCCCAATAAGGGAAAGATGACATATTTTATCTCCCATCTACAAAACAAAGGTCCTGAGAAAATCACATACAAAACCTACAGTAATCCTTGCAGTACATGAAGTTGGGTGCAAATCTTTCATAAAATCCATGTGGTTTGATGCATATTTTTCTTAATATCCTACATGGGTCATTTGTTGACCTTACGTTGATGGCTTGGAGCTAAAAGCTTGCCAAATCCTGCCGTAATTCTTGAAGGGTATTATCAAAGAAGTTGTGTGGAACTTTTTTGTATCAGACAACAAAACCATCAGCAATTTCTGAAGAATATTACAAAAGAATAAATGCACCAAACTGTGGGACAGATTCTAAGCATCTATGGAATGATAGCTTTTGTTTGCACAGGAAATATATTATTCAGGTCAAAACTGAAAAAACAAAGACAAGTTAAAAAATTTGAGGGTAAATGTGTCCTATCCATAGATGGGGCATTTCATTTGCAAAGACTTGCATAAATTGTTGCTATTATATGCTAATGAGAGCATCATGAGCAAAAAAATTCATCTCCAAAAGTTCCTATACAGACTGAAAATTCTTACACCTTTAAGTGACTGCATGGTATTAAATGATACTAAGTTGTCTATCAAAAATATTTACCTTGATAGGTTGAGAAAACAATATATCCTGTGTCAAGGAGAAGACCATGGTGCGGAGCCACTCGGAGGCCTTTTCCACACCAAAGGTGCCCGCTACCTCTATGGTGAAAAAGAAAGCTGTCCCAATGGTCACAAAAGCGGCAAACCAACCAAAAATTTGACATGGCCAGGGCAGCATGAATTTTTTCTTCTTCTTTTTTCCCGTTGTCTTCAGACCAGCGACAAGCTACAGAAGAAGATGGCAAACAATCAATGTTTTGTAAAACTCTGATAGGCTAGTCTCCATCTACCAAGAATTCTGACAAAATTGTCAGTCTCTTTGATGGGAGTAGCATTGTGCATCACAGATGCTCTATAAATCCGTAAGTGCAACGTTGGCAAATATACCCCCATTTTGCAATAATTCAAATACATCTGTTTCCCTTTAACTCCAAGTTGCCAAAACTTTGATTGTTACCATTTTAGCACTTCAGTTCCTAACTTTCATAACAACATTGTCTTGATATATGCTATGGTAATTAATTGTCTACATGCAAAGGTTTACTACTTAAACTTTGTTTCTTTAAGAATGTTTACAAGATTCAGTAAGGTCAAGAACAATTAACAGTTTTGTCACCAACCTTCATGTCATCATCTCCAGTTCCTTCCGCCCCCGCTTCACCTTCTCCCTCCTCCGTAAATGTGACCCGGCGGCTCTGGGCAGACTTGAGGGCCTTCCTGATGTCATCTTCATTGTCCAGAGCCTGCAACTGCTCCTCCAATTCTGTGACAGCTTTCTCGTCCATCCTCTCTTCCTTCTCTCTCTCTATTTGTTTCTGTCTCTCCTGCATCTCTTTCTCTTCCTCCTCCTTTGTCTTCTTCTTCTTCTTTCTGCACCAGGAGAACCACTTGATCTTCTCCGGGATCGGACGGGACAGCCTGAACATCTGGATGACCAGGAGGTTGGCGGGGAGGACCATGAGACTGCTGATGACGCCGACGCAGATCTCCGCCAGGGAGAAAGAGATGGGACCGAACACGAAAGATGTGGACTGATTTCCTGCGGTCAGGTCCACGCCATAAAAGAAAATGTTTGACATCATCGTGCAAAAGAGTAGAGAGATGCAGCAGGTGGCCCGCTGGGACCTTGTGAAATGGCTCTTGGCAGGCCGGGCAAATACAGAAAACCAAAGGTGACCATCACTGAGATTGCGACGGGTCTTGCTGTAGAAGAGGTATCCAAAACTGGTCAGCTCGCTCTTACCGGCGACAGGGATGACCCGCTCAATCTTAAAGATGCGCAAAGACACAAGAGAGACAAAAGGAGAGAAATTTCCACTTACTTGAAAATTGCATATTGCAAAGAAAAAATGCAAACTGCAATTAAGACGATGAAAACATCATACAATGCAATAGGAAGCACATAGTTGGTGGAGGTCATGTAAGAGATGTTAATTCTGATGTGTGATTGTATTTTGCAAGATTCTGAAGCATCTGGTCTGGTTCAATTCAGCTGCTACAATAACCCCTCTTGACATACAATAGCAACCTCAACATTAACACACTTCCTGAAAAACTTAATAGTTCTGGCAAAACTTGGTGGAAACACTGTTACAAAGAAATTGCATGCAATGGCTAAGAAATCGAAAACACCTAATATTCTACTCCAAATGAAACATCAACAAGTTTCACTCTATGATGGTATGGGAGTTAAAGTATGAGGTTTCTGATGAACTAAAGCATTTTTTTCTATGCAAAGCACTTCCTTTCCACAAATGATAATTCACATTCTCTCAACTTGTCGAGTAGATCACTTTTATCATACCTGTCCATCATCTTCTTCCACTGCTAGCCAGCGGTCAAGCATGAAGAAATACATTTTATTGTTCGTGAGATCCTTTATCGACAGACGACTCAAGAACCAAGAGGACCTCTTGCCGCTGTTGTCGTGCCAGATTCTGACATGTTCCAGGTTGCCTAGGTGACGAGGCAGGGTCATCACAAAGGTGTCTATGCCACCACGTTGAAAGGTCTTCCTCTTGGGGTCGATGAGAAGGCGTGGTCTGCACTCCTCTGCAGCCCCAGTGATTATAATGGTCACCTTGGACGACGTTCCTTTGTAGGCAACGAGCAAGAAATTACTTCCGAGAATTCGTTCAACAACTCGTAGTCCATTTTGTAAAGTGCAGACAGAACATTTACAAACTAGTAACAAGTGTGTTTTGCATCTCTTCTTTCCCTCACTGTGTACAAGTCTGGTTATAATCAAAGGAAATTTTGACTTATTGGTTCAATCACTAGTTGCAATTGAAAGCCTCAACAGCATAAACAGACCAGTCTAATTACCAAGAAATGAAAATACAAATTGTGCAATTGTAGTGTCTGTCAGTGAAAATTTTGCAGGATCAGAAACTATGGATCTATCATACATTGTTAAAGCATATATGTTAATTGCATGAGGCACAATGTTATTCAAACTTGCCAAAACAGTACCCTGTGTGGTTGCTTTATTTTCAAAAGGTAAATTAGGAACACAGACCATGACATGGTCTGCTCACAAGCAACTTTCAAGCAAACATTCTTGTAAATGCAATCCTTCACAAAGAAACACCGTCCTGAGATTAAAGTTGCATAAACATGGATTAAATACAAACATACAGTGACTAGTTTGGACAAAGTGTCTTCACAACGTAAAAAGTAATTATGTCATCTTCAGTTTAAGACAAATTAAGCAATGACTTAAAAATATAGTGACTTCTCACAATTTATTTTGACCAAATTTTGTTTACTAAGGGAGGGGGGTTCAGGTGTGAATGGAAAAAGACATGGCATGACATGGTGTGTCTCCTCAGATGAAATATTCTTAGGCTTACCAAATGTATAAATTATAATGCAATGGTTTTATTGTAAGAGGGTAAACAAAAGCACAATGCAATGACACTAACTTCATTTAATGAAGTAAATTTGGGGAAAACTGTATCTCACCTGCTCCACTCTTCATTCCTGTAAAGACCGTGATCTCGTAGTTGTAATGGTCCCTGGGGTCATTGTCAGGTAGGGGCGATGATCCAGCCTTGACTTTGTCTCTCTGGTCTGCTTTCCTTGCCCACAGAAGCACCGTCAGGTACACGCATATGCAACAGACCATGAATACAAAGACCACAGGATTCTCATCCAGTTTGCTGAAAGCGGAGTCGCTGAGGTCGATGCCGTTCATGGGCACAGAAAACCCTCCACCAAACGTGGTCAGATGGTAACAAAGACACTGTGTGGCCAGCAGTGTAGTTTTGTCTCCAACCTTCGAAACAGAAAAAAGGTTCATAAAATGCCAAAAAAAAAAAAACCATGACACGGGAGAAGAAACGATACACAGCAAAGTGCACATGCCGAAATCATTCAAAATGTCAATAGGACCATTGTAGGCTGACCGTGAGTAAATAACAAAAGCAATCTAGCTTGCATTGGTAAATTGTTTATTCCAATTTCTTTTCTGGTTGATTATTCATGACCAGTCTTTTAAACAAAGTCCCTCTTGTTTCTTTTGTTAATGAAGTTAAACTAGAAAATCAAAATTTAAGCCAAAAACAAAATTAAAATTTTGAAAGAGAAAAAAAGTGTTTAAAGAAAAACTAGCTGTAACAATTACCTGAATACTGTATATCGTCAAATCCAACAGACCTTGAAGCCATACATTATTGATGAAACTGTTTTTTTCACTTGAATAGCATGGAAAACACAAACTTTTGTACTGACACATTTTGGCAAATTTTACAGGTCCTTTTGTCAGTGTACATGTATCATCACATGAATCTTAGGAAACTTGACTATGTATTTCAGGTCAGCCTCTAATGTTGCACTAAACGTACCACACAGCCCTCAGGGTTCCAGTCCTCCAGCTCTTCGTCGTAATACTGACACTGGGCCGTCCAGGGACGGAGGGCGTAGTTTATCTCCCAGAATTCCGTCCCCGAGTATTTGGTATTGGATATGTACTCATCTGCGACGGTGTGGTTGGTACCTCCAGAATGCTTGATTCCAATGTACACAGACACCGTGGTGCCGTTGCCATAGCTGAACACGGAAGAATGGTTATTGCCGAGAAATGGGATTGAAAAAGTGGAAGGATTGGTAGAAAATGTTTGAAATGATTTAAGGGAACAAATGAGAGACAAAAGGCCAAAAACTACAGATCAAATTAATGGCTTTATGGCCCAAGGTTTTATTTAATTACAATATACAGGATTTGAAATATTTGTCAACTTTTGCGGTTATGCATGTTGACAGTGTAACACCAGCAGACCTTTAAGGTCAGACATTTAAAATTAAAACATTTAAAAATTAAAACATTTAAAATGAATGGAGTGCATATACTTACTAGTAGGGGTCAGGAGTGTAAACTGACCACTTGCTGGTGATGAAAATTCATTTTCATCTCACACAGGAGTTTATGCACAATTAATTACACAGAAGTATCAATATAGCCTCACCGATTTCCTTCAGAAAGACTCTACTGGCCTCCCCCGTCAAGCCAAAACAACTCCTTACACACCCTACACCTCCTCACACCAGTCAAACACCCGAACAAAGCCAAACATTGTACCTTACTTAGAACGCTACTTTCGGTTTTACTTTTCATTGTACCTGTCCAACAGAGCATTACTCAAGAAGCACGTATCCGGATCCGGAAACTCATCAGCTGATCTGTTTACACGTTCCCAAGGTTCATATCTGTGTGGCAGAGTGCAGTTAAAGTCGAAGATGTCGATGGTAGGTGCCCTCCCAATCCTCATGTAGACGTAAAAGGTCACATTTTCAGACAAGGTGCCGTTCCAGTCTTTGGCCTTGACCTCGAGATGGAGACTTGAATGCGGAGCAACATCTGGCCGTGGCAGAGGAGGGAGAAGAAAAAAAACAAAGACTAAGTATGAGAAACATGAAACCAACGGGTCAGATTTACAAGCACCGATCTTCTCGACTTCAAGACAAAATAATCTCCCATTAAATGGTATTGAAGCTAAGAGTATATTTCTTAAAAAGGTGTTTGGTAAGCTTTAGCAAAGACTGGAAAAATTAAAGAGAAACTTCACACTTTTGAGGAAACTAGCACAACAGTAGATCCTGGTCAGCATAATTTTAATGTAAACAGAGAAAACATACCGATGATGTGAATTATCATCTCGTCGTAGTTTGGGGTGGTCACGTTCACGAGTGTCGGAATCGTCGAAAAGTCTGCCTGATCCTCTGTCCTCCTGACCCAGATCTCGATCGGTTCCTCCAGATCCTTGATGACCATGGCGCCTCCTGTCTCGTTTCTGAAGTTGAGGGATGCCGTCTCACCTTGGACGTTTCTCGAACTGTTCGACCAAGTTCGGGAATTGTCTTTCTCCATTACAACCTGTTTGAAACCATAGAAAAAGAGAAATTACACTGACTAATTTTGCTTGTAATAAAAATCAGACTTTCAATTTGGACTTTCAAGTCTAAACTAAAGATGAGAATCATTATATTTTGCTTAACTTGTGCTGCCAAATTCTTTTATCAAATTACCGGTCGCAAGTTTGGTCAGATTCAACGTTGATTCGTAGCAACGTCATCTATCTATTCTCATTTTGTTTGGTATAGTTCATCAACACAGAAAATGAAACAACAATCAGTCTTCCAAAGTTGAGATCACTCACTTTAAAAGGTGTTCAATGAATCCTAGTAATGCCCCACACACTCTACAAGATTATATAATTTTATCCAATCATCAAAGACGTAGAAATGATGGCCACACACAATTTCTGAAGCACTGTCCAAACACAATTTCCAGTACCCAAAGTTTGATGATTTTCAAACAGTTTTCTGTGGACAGTGCCAGTGAAAGACAACGAGACAAGCTGAGACATTTCATTGGAATTGGAAAATCACAGAAAATTATTTTGAAAATGTTGCTTTAATGTCAGTGAATAGAATGATCCGATCAAGAGCACAAAATGAGATCTGAGAATGAATGAAAGATGAAAAAAAAACCTTTACATTTGAAAGGTAAACTTAGTAAAACAGTCTAGTTGTTATATTACATAAGTAAACATTTAGCAAATGTATTGCACAGACATGAAAAATGAATGAGAAAACTCTGACCCTCCCATGTGATACACTACCTTATAATGATACACTATCTTTTATTGTCATTAACAAAACAAACCTGAGCATCAACAGATAATGTGGTATCATTCCCACTTCCAAACAAAGAGGAAGCCTTCCCTAGTTTAAAGCCAGAGCCCCCTTCACTGCCATAAGACTCTGCAAAGAAACAGTATACCCACTCATGAGTATGGCACAAAATCAGTTAAACTCTTGATTTAATTCTGATACCAGTTCACACAAAACTGTCAGTTAGAAGCCCTGCCATCATTCTTGCATGGTATTCAATAAATCATGTTTTATGGGTCCAAATAATAATAGGCCACTGTTAGCAAAGGTCATGACCACATAATCCACAAACAACGGATCTGCTTTTCTAGCCCTGTACAATTCATGACGTTACGACCATGTTACAAAATGTTTCACAGACTCCCTTCCATGCTTGATTTATAAACGTGTTTGGCCTTTCAACGTAACACTTGATTCCCAGTGCCAGCCACCTCAAAAAAGCCTAGACATTGGATTGACACACCCGAAAAATTTTACAAGAGTGATGTGTAATTGACCATGTAGATCATCGCAGCATGAGGTGCTTAAACCAACCTAAGGCAATGAGGGTTTGCAACAAGTTGGACCTCACCAAAACAATGAAAAGGTGAGGCTGGACCGAATGGCTGTTTAGCAAAGGAATTTCGGCATGTAACATAATCAACTTGAGAAAGACCTCAGGTTCTTCTCGACCCAAGTGGTACCCATCATCACTCACATGCTAGCTACAATTGAGAGAAGACTATCTAAGTGGAACACCATCGTCAATACGCTATAACATTTTGGCTGACTAGATAGGCAGAATTATTTTTTCAGACTCCACAGGCACCAAGCCACTCTTGTGGCATCCCCAAAAACTGCTGCTAGAGGGGTGTCAGTTCCCACAGCCATGCAATCACTATGAACTACTGAATATTTGTTTATGTTTCTCTTCATAAAGTTCATGCATAGCACTTTGTTATCATTGTCATATTAATGATGAGAAAAAACATCTATGAGACCAAACTTGCACAACTTTAGTGAGCTGGACTGAAGCTGGACTACTTTTGATGATGTTAACAAACATTTAGTGAACACCAACACCAAATTTCATTTACACATATTGTTTACTTTCCAAAATATTGCAATTTGAATGTTCATAAAAAATTAATCAGAGAGCTGCCATTTTGAGATTGTGATGACATCAATGGACCACTTGTGATTGAAAGGTTTTGTTTCTCTTTACATTTCATTGTCAATACACTTTTTTCCAGTTATGCATAGATTCAAATCAGTGTATTAGTGAATTGATTATTGCATGATACACCTCAGTAATTCAACACAAAATGAGTACAAGTGTGTAGGGTCTTTTTAGAAATTATAGGTAGATTAAACATAAACATACATTCAAAATTCCTGTTATCATTGCTTATGTAACATCATTATTCGACTTACTCTGGGTTGGTTTACATTCAACTTGGGCAAAAATAGCAGCACCCTTCTCTCAATTTCAAAAGTGTGGAACTTGGATAGGGAACAATATCTCTGAATGAAACTTTGGGGAATATGACTGTCGAACATGTCTGCTTCATTTTGATAAATATACTCCCAGGGATTCCTTCTCCTTTAAAAGTTTACAATAACTACAAACACCATGGAAAACCAGCTTAACTCACTGTTCGTCATGCTCTCTGTGAACGATTTATCCACCGTGAGATTCAGAGACGGTGAATCCATGGTGACCGCTGCTTGACCCGTTACCATGTTACTGTTCACTGTGTCCATGAGATTCCCCGACAACGACTGGGTCTGAGCGTTTATGTCTTTTGTCTGTTGGCGCAACAAAGAGAAACAGTAAATAGAGACCAAAGATGCTACAGGTATAATGCAAAATCGTCAGCATATTTTCGAAAAAAGAAAATCGACAAATGATTTTTTTTTTCCAGTACCTATCAAGACAGTTTAAGAGGATACAACGGACTGAAGATGACCAACATTGTACAACTTCACAATCCTGGCCCTTCGTTTTGTTTTTTCTTTAACAGACTTTGCAACAATTACATCAATAAAGTTTGGTAGAATCAACTTCATAATCATGCTTTCGAATTCTTTCACCTTCTCAGTCAATTTATTCGTCTTTCATTAATTTGCCTGTTCCTTCTCATGAAATGAGTATTACAATACAAGCAGAGAGTACAGAAACAGAGAACTACTTTTGCAAGACTATCACAATCTTTCAATTCAACAAAAACTTGAATGGCTGATAACAAAGACAATTTAAATACAAATGAGCATTAACTTCACTTATCCTCAAGCAGATGTGTTTATGAAATAAGTACAAGATAATTAATATTATAATTAAATAAATAAAATGATTTACTATTGACTTGTTCGTCAGCATGTGACGTGTGTGCAGTAGATCACACTCAGAACATTGGCTCTGCAGTGTTCAAGGGCAGGTATAACTTTTGAACTTTAGATATGTGTGGCTCTAAGCCGAGAAAAAAATTCCATGTTTCCTCGGGATCACTTGTTTCATGCAGGTCTTCTCAATTCTACGTTATTTGCTGCAGGCAATAGTGTGCTTCACTCCTGTTATTCACTGGAGGATTTGGGAAGAGGTAACTGAGAGGTAACTTTAGAGAAGCAAGAGGCTGACTCACCAACTGGTTCATTTCCTCCACCTGCCCCGTGTCATCTGTACCATTGACGGCTGAGATCACAGAGGCAGCTTTGACCCTTGCTCCGTTCATTGCATTACCTGAAAGGGCGACAGTGATCTGAGTCAAAGTGAGACCTAATTTCTGAATGATAGTTCCGGTTTGCACTCCTCGGGTTTCTAAATTTTTTGCCAGCTTCAGTTATGCATTAACCAATAAGAGATTTTATGAGGTTCACTGCATTTACACTGAAAACTTGTAATTGTCCTATTTGTTGTTAACATGGAACCAAATTGTGGATTTCAATGTGTCAGAAATCACCATTGTGAGTTTAGCAACTGCTGGTTGCTATTCACTGGTCTTTTCATGATAGTTTCAATATGCATGAGAAAAAGGAAGCATCAAATCATTTCTAAATGTTAAGTTAACTTGTGATACACATTGAACATCAGCAACTTATGTATGAAGTAGTAAAAGAAGCCAGTACACATTACTTCAGAAAACCTAAGCAATATTTCAAATGACAAAAAAAACCAAAAAAAAACGAGTTCACACTGAAACTTGCATCCCATCAAAGTCCAATTGTAATTCAATTCCATACGCGTAATTCACAATAGTGAATTGATATGGCATGTATCTGAGTGAGGTAGCTTTTCGACCTATCAAACTGCAATGTTTGTTCAACTTCTGCTAATGAAAATCGATTTGTTCGCCCTATTTTTTCCCTTCCATTTCATTATCAGCATACATCATCCAAAGCCCACTGTCTATTATCATTCAAATCTAGTGTAGATTTATAACGTATCCTGACGCTTCCTCACCGATCATACTCATGATGCCCTTGCCAGATTCTTCAACTTCATCTGGACCGGCTTCGTCAGCCTTCTCTGTCAGTAAGTTCATAAACCTCATTCCCGTGTCCATGGTATTTGTCTGTCAAAATGAGATGCAAGTCAAAATGGGATGCAAGTCAGGCATTGAAAGGTAATCTCTACTAAATTAGCACATGCACAAACACTCAGAGAAAGAAACTCACAAGTTTACCTAACAGATTTACATCATGTTTGCCCAGCTTGAAATTATTGAAGAAATGCGAAGTTAATAAGCAAAGGAATGAATTTGACAGGTAGGGCAACCTTAAGCATTACAGCCAAAAGTATAAAAAGGAATTGATTAATGATTGCCAACATTCTGCTTAAAATGATTGCACTGTATGAATGAATTGATGATTGACAACTCTTAAGTATCACTCATAAAATGATGATATGAATAGATTACTAATTGCAAGTATTCTGCTTAAAATGATTATACAAATGAACTGATGAGGGTTCTCTTTAGCATCACTCATAAAATGATGATATGAGTAGATCAATGATTGCCAGCATTCTGCTTAAAATGATTATGAATGAATTGATGACTGACATCTCTTTAGCATCACTCATAAAAGGATGATATGTATAGATTAAGGATTGCCAACATTCTGCTTAAAATGATTGTATGAATGAATGGATGACTGTTATCTCTTTAGCATCACTCACAAAATGATCATACGAATAGATTGATGATTGCCAGGATTCTGCTTAGAATGATTTGGTGAATGAATTGACGATTTACGTCTCTTTCGTATCACTCATAAAATGATGATATGAACAGATAAACCATTGCCAGCACTATGCTTAAAATGATTGTAAGAAAGAATTGATGATTGTTATCTCTTTAGCATCAGCCTTAAAATGAAGATATCAATGGATGATTGATGATTGCAATCTTTTGGCATGGTACATAAAATGATTGCATGAATGAAATGCAACCTTTTTGTCATAATTCTATTAATGAGTCAGTAAATGGATCTATGAATAATTGCAAACATGATGATCGCCTTTTTTAGCAGCAAATCCAAGATAATGTTAAGGGACTGATGATTGCAACCTCTTATCATTAATCTAAGATGACAGAATAATGGAATTAAATATTCATTGCAATCTCTCAGCATTACGCTAAAAATGACGGAATCAAAATAAATTGATGATTGCCATCTTTTGGCACCATGAGTGAAAAGAAGGCAAGAATGGACTGATGACTGCAACCTCAAGGCATTAAGCTAAACATGATGACATCAAAATAAATTGATGATTGCCATCTTTTGGCACCATGAGTGAAAAGAAGGCAGGACTGGACTGATGTCTGCAACCTCGAGGCATTAAGCTAAACATGATGACATCAAAATAAATTGATGATTGCCATCTTTTGACACCATGAGTGAAAAGAAGGCAAGAATGGACTGATGACTGCAACCTCGAGGCATTAAGCTAAACATGATGACATCAAAATAAATTGATGATTGCCATCTTTTGGCACCATGAGTGAAAAGAAGGCATGACTGGACTGATGACTGCAACCTCTAG
Organism: Stichopus chloronotus; assembly: GCA_021234535.1. Classification (NCBI taxonomy): domain Eukaryota; kingdom Metazoa; phylum Echinodermata; class Holothuroidea; order Aspidochirotida; family Stichopodidae; genus Stichopus; species Stichopus chloronotus. Next base: position 18,326,512 of record CM037829.1, on the reverse strand, counting down.
ACATTAAGTCATCGCTAAATATGATGGAATCAACATAAATTGATGATTGCCATCTTTTTAAACCCATCCAGTGCATATAAAAAGGGGCTAAACATGCTCTCTCTCTCTCACTATAAAGTCTGCCTGGTTCACACAATAATTACGGATTGCTTTTTATTTATGAAACATTCAACCATACCTTTATTTTATGGTAACCACAGGCGATGTGTGAGATGATATACAATGCACCGATAATAAATACAAACAATCGTGCAGCTAAGAAATAACAAAAATGGCTCAAACATTAGATTTGGATATGATATAATTTACAGAGATTTCTCAGTCAACCAAAAATTTCTATGACAACCCTGAGCAATGCACAAGATACATGTAATTTTATCAAGTATCTGTAATTCAACTACAATCTTGTGAATAAAAAACTTTGCAAGAAGACAAACATTGTCTCAATAAAACTAGTTCAAACGATAATATTGGATATGATATTCTCAGAGTTCTCAGACAAAATTCATTCCCATGGCAATTGAGGGCTAAGTATTGGGGGGAAAACCTGAAAAGAGAAAAAAGAACAAACTTACTGCTGATGATGTAGTGATTTCTGAACTCTCTGCTGTTGCTTGCACAAAAGCTGAAGCCATCTGCTTCATTGAGCCAACATTGTTTGGTGAGGCTAGTGACAAGGCACTCACCATGGATTCCCTCATCTGAAAATGAATGAAAACACAAACTTATCTTAATTTCCCTTACACTTAAGGGGTTGCGAACAAAACTTGTAAACTTACCCCAAGTGAAAGCCACAGTGTAGTGACTTTACAGCATTGCTTTCATATATCACTGTTAATACAACCAATTCCAGCCTTCGCCCCATTGGTCCACCCCAACCTCTGCTCACCTCCAGTTCCCCTCTTTGTCAGTCCACCCCAAATTGGCCCAAAGCAGCTAACCCCCATGTAAGTTCACCCCACCTCAGCTCTAGATAGATAAATTAAAATTTCGTAGTTTTCAAAGCAAACTGGTTAATAATTCTGAACACTAATCATTTCTTGTGAATAGGCAGTTCAAAAGCCTGCTTCTGTAGCACAACGCTTTGATCAATTTGACAAGCCACACTAGTGTTGAAACAACTGCATGTACCACATTATCCTTCAGAAAGGAGAGTCAAAAATACTTTAATTACAACAACTCTACCAAAATTGTTTCATGATTCACATCAATAACAACCCAACTCCCTTTTTGATAGCTAGGTTGAGTAACCCTTCCATCGCTTCAAGCTGGGGTACAAGTTGAAAATTAGTGAGAAGAAAAGTCAAATTTTGCAGAATATGTCACAGCCACTACGAAATTGTTTAAGCCCTATTTTGGATAAATGAATGTTTGTACCCATTCCCAACCGGTCTGTTTGATTTCAAGTAACAGTGATTGACTGCTACGCTTTCTGGGAGGGTTTCAATTTTGCAGGGCCAACAAAAATGTCAAAACAATTGTCATGTTCAAATATCTGGAAGATGAGTGCAAAGTTCTCTTTCAGGTTTTGTGATACGTGATCTTTTCCTCTACTTTCTCTTCCTGAAGAACAAAGGTAGATGACTAAACGATTACTAGTACAACTCTTATTCAGCTCTAATGTAACCCAAACATATTCACACCATCCTTTCTCACCCCTTCACGCTCGGCCCTGGCTGCAGCCTCAGCAGCCTCCGCCTCTGCTGCCAGCCTCTGCTGCTCTGCAATGTAGGCTGCTCGTTCCTCTTCCGTCATCTCAGCAGAATCTTCATCCAACAAAGAAACAAGACTATTACTTTTACACAGTTATCTGTATTAGAAGTTCCCCACATTGATCTCTGAATTAACTGGATTGATTGATTGGCACTTCTCAACACTTATTAGCCAGTCTCTAGTGAAGCCACCGGAAGTGTGGTTTTGGCAACTTTGCTTCACCCAATATGGAATGACAAATAGGACAACGAATTACTGTTACATGATTTTATATGATCCTACGATTTCAGTTTACATCACAGATACTTGAGTTCACGTTTCTTTTACAGTACTTTTCAGTTTACTTTGCTATTACTTCAATTCACATCCCTAACAATTTGTTTTACTCCTTTTACTTAATCATTTTATAACGCTATCACATAAAATCACCCCCTACACAAATTTTTTTCATCCTATTGATGTTCCAAAGACGCTGGTGTCAGCCATGTTGGTTCCACCCAAAATACTTTCCATTTTCCAGTGGCTTCAGAGCAACAAGCTATTTCACCAATCCACTTAAGATAGGGATGAGTGGTTCCCAACTACTGTACAGTATGTTGGTTGCATGGTCAGTTAACTGGTGTAGATCATCAGGTTATTTCCCCAAGAAAATGGTGGGTAACAAAAAGTTTACGTCAAGCAACACTATACATGTCAATGCGATATGTCTTTTCATTTTGGATACTTCATCATTTTCACTATAGATCGAGGGAACAGCATCGGTGCACTACCATCATTATGGACTTTATTGGCAGATTATGAAATAAAAATCTTAACGGGATTTGTGTGTATGGAAAAATCAGATCCAGCGTAAGAAATTTCTTTATTTTTAAATGTACATACGAGGTTGTTCACAAACCAAACACAACACTCAATGAATGAAAAGGACAGAAACCACTCTGATAAGCAATGGAAATGGCATTCAAAACAGTATAAAAACAGAAATCGTATATGAACATTAAGGGTTCTAACTGTAAGCGCTTACATTATCAGTATGCAACAGTTCAGGTCTTACGAGTGTATCAAAATTTATACTACTCAAGTCTCCCTCCTTGATCTTTATCTGGAATTGTTGTATTTAATGAAACCAAGTACTGTATTTACAAAGAAGATATACAAACTGATCAAATTATTTACAGTATTAGTGATCAGACTGCTCGACCAGCTGAATATTCATTACTAGTATCCTTTAATACCATTGGCTTGTTCAATGAAGTGCATGGTTAAGTTGAATGAAAACTGTCAACCTATATGCTACCATATTTCACACTCAGTTTTCAGTATGTTGGAAGAATCTGACATCATATGGCACCAAATTCTGCAGAGAATTTATCAGTCAGATGACACCATTTTCCTGAATTATCCAAATGGTGCAATTAATAGACATGCAAAACTTTTGGACATGAAATTTTAATTCTTTTACTGTCTGCCTATGCACACAGTCACTTTTATAATAACTTTAGTGGATTCATGTTAATTTGTTACTCTTGCATGTAATTTTATTGTGCTGTAAGAATATGATTGGAGTATACGTATACAGAACGATGGTTCCCATATTTAAGGTCATACATACATCAGAGGGGCTTAAACATCACATCAAATTGGAACAAATCTCTCAAGATTACTTTGGGTGGCTTAATCAAGGTACAGTATGTGTGCCGCAAAGTGATTAATGCCTTCCAACATCATCAGCCCTCTCCAACCATATTCCCCAGCCATTGGCATTATGCACCACACTGAACTCCTGTAATTTACTTTCTAAGTTCATGTTAAAAGAAAACGACAATATATACAGAGAAAGCTTGGAAATTACTGACACCTTTGATGCTCAACGGTACAGACATCCTTTTAATTCAAACAATTGCTTGTTACAGTAATTACAAACATGAACTGAATTAAAACTATGAACTGAAGACAAACCTAGTGCCTCCAGGGTTTCTTGGGTGTCTCTTCTCCTCCTTCTAGCTACTTCATTTAAACTTGTGGCAGCCACGTTCAACATTCCCGCGCAGGCTGCAACAATGTTTGCTGCCCCTGCTGAATCACCCGCTGCAATCATGTCTGACATGGGACTGTCTTCTCCGGTCAAGTTTTGAAGCTTCTCAGTCATGGCAGCCTCGCTGAGAGCAGGTGGGAAGACCTAGTACAAATGATGGAAGTGTCAATTCATAATGTGACTACCGGATGGTAAACCCTTCATTTCACTTCCCAATAAACAACCCTGCTCAGGCCTTCCCCTGCGCAAATTCTCATCTCTTTTTCAAGATTCACAGATTCTTACTTGCCCACATTTTCTCCTCAAAGTTCATTACCTTACATGCTGATCCCAAAGCAGTTCATGTTCTATTTTTTCCAAATAAAAGCAATAAGGAGTAATTTTATCTTCTGCAAGGGCAATATTCTCATCTCAACACAGACTATTGTCTTACCTGGACACTAATTTCAAGATCAGAGTAGGACCCGATATAGTCACTGACTCTTACAAGGATGAAAACGTTGTAGTCTTCACTCTCATAACCTTGAGGAAAAATGGTAGCTACATCCATGTAGGCCTTCTCACCTGTGAAAACAAACATTGATTCCAAGCAAGATTTAATGTAAAGTAATTGTTCACTTTTCCAACTCCATTTTTACATCTGTTTACATGAGCTACCTGCTGGCATGCTAGAATGGATCCTCAACAGTGTGGCATGCTACAAGTTGCATTCATGATCATTCTATGGTCAACAAATCTCTGACTACATGCAGTAACACACAAGCCAAGATGGTTGTCAACTTCAGTTGCAGTCTGCTCCAGAGTTTTCGATGACATCGTTACCAGATTGCCATCGGTTACACATACTGTACAGGCACTAACCACTTTCAAACATGAAATTTATCACAGGTGTACACAAACAGCATGCCTGTGCAGGTAGCAATTACACTACATTTTCAGAGATGTGTGGTTGTACCATAATGCCTCAAGTGTCATATGGTTGAATGATAGAGACAGACAAATAAGTTAGGTCTTATCAAGTCTATGAGATCTGCTGGAGCCATGAATAAACAAGGTTTTAAGCAACGCACCACTGTAAATCCAAGTCCAAGAGTCAGAAGTCTTCAGCCTTTGAGCAAACCTATAGTTAAGAGGCATGTCAGGATCAGACCAGTCATCGCAGAAGATGTTAAACTCTGTCTCCAATGCTGTGCCATTGTTGGGTACCACTGAACAATTACCAACCGCTGGTCGCTCATTAGTGATCAGTTCCACAGATGCCAAACCTAAACAAAAACAGAAAGTGAGATTGATACAGTATTTATCTGATCTGATGCGGTGGTAACATGGTACTAGATGTTTTATAATGTAACGAAGGCTAAAACACCATTATGTTCACACAACATCATCAGAGTCAGATTCATACAGTAGATCATGCCTAACGTTACAGTACTGTACCTGTATTCTGTCACGCAACCATACACATTGTGGAACTAATGTTATTGTTACTTGTTTGGGCCACGAAAATGAGGTATACTGAATGTATTGTACTGTAAGTACAATATCATATACAGCTAGTACTGTAATTACACTTCGTCTTTGTGAGTACATCCTAGCGGGCTAGCTGACATTCGTTAGCAGTGTTAGCTAGCCTACAGGCCCCGAGGCCCGAGTGCGACGTCGCACAGTACATGAACCTACTGTAGTACTGTAGTCCAGGCTAGGACCTAACGTTAGGCTAGTAGGCCTATGTGTGAAAGTGGGGGGTTAGGCCGTCTGAATATGGCGGTGGGCCTGTGGTACTGCTACGTACGTAATGATGACATGTATGGATAGTGTCTACATTCGTTAATGAAGATGGTCAAAAAGCATTTACAAAATGTTTTACATGTAGCCTAACTTAATTTAATTGTTTTAGTCAAAAGTTAATTCTTTCAAATAGTGATGGAAGGCTTAACACTAACAGTACTTTTGCAGAAGCAATGTGCAACTTACCGTAATTTTCAAAGCTTGGATTACGATCGCAAAATATTCTCACTCTGTAGCTGCTTTCGTCTTCGAAGAAACCAGAATCAATGGCGAGATTTGCCATGGAGTCTCCGGTCCCTGAGAAAGACAGCCATTGACCAGGTGGGATGACAGAATAGTAGGCCTTGTCATCTTCGTATCTAACTTTGTAAATTTCCCACCTGCACGTTGAAAGATGAATTCATTTGTTGAGTTTGAAATTGGCGGCCCATATACAGAAACTTTATTTAACACATACTTACTATGGGCGGCCGTTGACGCAAAAAAAAAAAAAACCGTCAGAAAAATAGACGTAAAGAATTATCGTTATTGTAGTTGCCCCAACGCCCTGTAATCGTGGGTATGATGCAGCTACTCTAACCAGGAAGTTGCAATAATACAGCTACTTTGTCCTCCAGGGTTGTTTAGTTACCGTTTCCTATGATACAGTCGAACACACATGTGATAGACCGACACACAACAAGAATTAACCGGTAAAGTTCAACGGGCAAACGTAAAACTTGGAACCTTCTATACGCATCAGTGGACGCCATCACTATTTGGATGGTACCTGAGACTGTGAGAAGCGCAGGAAAACAATTACATAAACATAAGACAATTTTGGATGTCATGTCAAAGGTCATGACATGATATTCTGCCTCTATCTGGCGTTGGTCTATCGTTACTGTTACGCAGTCGTTTTAGCCTGGTATAGTTTGTAGAGGTCCATGACTGTCGATCTTGCGCCTGTATTACTGTACTATATTCCTTATGAAATAGTCGTATTTGAGCTCTGTAAAAATGGAACGAACTCGATCGCTGATGAACATTAAACTAAATAAACTATAAATGCACTAGGTATAATACTCTCACAAATAATTCAAAGAGGGAAGGATCTGCAAAAAAGGGAACAAAAATGCCGAAACCCAACCAAACAACAGTTTGTCACCCGCTACTGTTGAACGTATACTACAACCGTCAAATACCTCTCCTCAGCTTCCCTTCAATCTAGCTGTAACTTGTAAGAGTGAGGAAATCAGGCCTTCTTTCACATGATTAGCCTACCCAGAGATATAATTACTGTAAAAAGAAAGAAGGTCACGGTGACATCATGTGGATGACTTTCTATAACTACGTACGAATTTACAATACCGAACAACGAATTTGTCTGCAGTTTTCATTAACACACATGTTCCATTAGTATTACAATCAGTGTTAATGTTACATTAGTGTTGTACATTAGTTTTAGTAGCTATAGTGCTAATACGTCCCACGTTGTAAGTGGTTCCACAATACAGATAGAAATGAAGGTCTTACCGGTAGTACAATACCATTCCTCTCCGACCATCCAGATTTCGAGATTCGAGGGCAAAGCGGCTGGTGGGGTTCAGTTTGCTCTTGCAATTTGTTTTGCAACTAAAAGTTATTTGAAAACAATAAAAACAAAAGGTGGAAGAAAGTGAAAGGTATGACAGGTCATTGCATTACAACGAAGCTTTCACATAAATATGTAATGAAAGTTGTTCGAATGTATTACTAGGGATAGTGATGCATTTGAAAGTTTGAAGGTCGTTTTAAACTTAATGAAGTGTTCAGAGTT